>JAWZYV010011616.1:0-512718 GCA_038373885.1 Cheiracanthium punctorium
GATATCCAAAGAGATAGTAAGCACTTTCATCTACAGTGCATATGTAACTCTTCTGCATGCTACAGAAAAAAAACCTAAAATCACCTTGCCGAATAATTTAAATAATGTAGAAAATTTTAATCAACCCACTCCCCCCACCTCTAAGGAATGTTCTTTTTAAGCATTAACCAGTGAAGGTTGTTTAAAATTAAGAATAGTTGAAATTTTTGGTAAATGCTGAAGTTACTAAAGGAGTTTTGGTAAATGCTGAAGTTACTACGAAACCTGCTGTATTAGTTTTCCTAAAAATACAAAACCAAAGTGTTCTTAATCTGTACCCTAAATACACGCTAATGAAATCTTACTTTCAATTTTTATATTTTGATCTGAAATGAAAATTAATTTACTTCAATACGAGGCATTAGAAAACAAAAATTTTATTAAAATAACAAAATACATCATGAAATACAAGTTAACAACGCACAAATATTACATTAAAACTTCATTATCAATTAATCACAAATTAACCATAAAAAGGAAATACATGTGTACAATTCTCCTGAAACGTCCAATTTCCCTGTATAAATAAATTAGTTTGACTTTTTGGAAAATAAAAATCTGACTATCCATCAACTAAAAGCTTCTATCACGATACTTAATATATCTACAGTATTATCAGAGTTAAAAATTAACTATTATGTATGCAAAACTGTCAAAATAACATTAAGACATGTTTTTCAAAAAGATTACTGTACTTATAAACGATGTCATGTAACCAAATTACGGATTAAAAGTTATGCAAATAAACCAGTAAATTGTGTTACAATTCTTCTGTGGGTGGTCATTAACATCGATTAATTATACATATTTCCCGACATTTTCGCAAAATTTACTATATAAATTAAATGGCCGTCTTATGGGGGATTCTAAATACACAATTTTTTGCTGGGGGGGGGGGGGGAAGGACAGAGCGAGAGGGTCTTGAGACAAGCAATCCGACATTTCAGGAGAACTACTAAATTTTATTTTCATGTAGATGAAAAATATTTCGACGACAATTCAACATTGATACATATTTGCAATATTTAAATTGTAACAGTTTAAGATGGGGTAACGTTAAAGAAGTGCAATCCTATAAAAACCATGAAAGCTGCATACTTTAAACTTTTTCATTAAAAGGAAATACATGAACATAACAAAATGATACAATAACAAAAATATTGCCTATTTTTTCATAACAAAACATCTGTGTATCATTTTCCATACAATAATCAATTGCTTTATTGTAAAGAGGACTCATCAATAGAAAAAAGGTCCCAAAGTTTTTTTAATACTATATCCATTTCTAATTTTATCACTTTAAACATACATGAATCTTCGTTCATTTAATCTACTGTATTTAAGTCGGCATTTTCTTGTTTAAATGTGCAAACATTTTAAAGCTTTCCCTTTTTGCAACAGTTTGTTGATTTATTGAGAGTTCGTTTTTAGCTCCTTAAAAGAAACTAAGGAGAAAACTTACTCGCATTGTTGCAAAGAAGTAATTTCGTATAAGAAGGTTAAGGCAATGAATTCACAGTGATTGTCAAACCCTAGTAATTTATGCAGTGGGGGAGGGGTTAAGCGTGTTCTTACGATAATTTCTCTGAAAGCCAAGCAGTTCAAGGCTTTGCAAAACAAGTGAACAGCATTAGCAAATACTGTGGAACTTGCTGAAGTGACCACATTGGTAAAGAGAGCACCGGTCTATATTAACCATTTTTGTACAGGTATTGATTTACTTTACAACCATCACACTTCACTGCCTTCGCAAGGTGACCACCTTCATAAAGGGGGGGGGTGTGGGGGAATGAATGAAAGGTAGCACCAAAACGTGATCCCAAGTTTAATAAAACATTCTACAAATTGAAACTTAAAAATGTGCAAAGCACAGGGCGGAAGCTAAATCTTGCCTTGACTGTGCGCAGGTGCTCATTAACGCCAAACGATTTGGTTCCTCAAAATTTCTAATTTGTTAAAGCGAATCTAATAACCGGGAATTTTAATTTCCAGATTTCTGTAGAAATGTTTATCAGAAGACCTCAAACATATAGTTAAAACAAAAGAAATTGTTTACTTATTGCAAACGAACATTGACTTTTAACAAAATAAAATTACTACCTATCATCAAGCTGCAACACACAAACGAACCAGCAAAACATTGCCAAGCACACATGTAAACGCACGTACACAAGTGTTACTCGCTGGACAAGCCAGCCAGTACACAACATCCATACATTCCAAGCAAGCGGGAGCTCCCTCAATAATTAAAAAAACACATGCATACATCAATGCGTGGTTCGTAAGTTATGTGGCGCAGGAGTCACGTTACATTGCAAAGCATCAGAGATAGCTTGATAAGAAGTTGAAATAAGCCTAAACATGTGAAAACTCCGAATCCGAGAACTAAGAATTTTAATAGTAAAAGAAACTGGGGAATTCGTAACTAGGACCTGGAAAGTCCATCCAATTTAGGTTTAAACTTATCAATATACTTCAAGTAAACAATTTCCTTTTAATTAATATTTCTTAACTTGGCATGTTTAAAATTTCTATTGATGAGTATCCTGGATGTTTATTTAAGCTTGTTTTAGAAAGAAACAAGTTTTTTATAACAACAAGAAATTTTAAACATAATAAATCGGGCGAGTGGGGGGGGGAGATTTTCTATCAGGATTAATCAAACATAATTTTACAGAAAATCCATTTCGTGAGATATCATAAATAAGAGATCAAGCATTATCTTTCAACTGTTCATGTAAGCAATTTCCATTAGAAACATCCAGTACTGAATATTTACCCTGTGGATTTTCATCAAGAAATTAAGAACGTGATTACCATTATTACGTTGATTATCAACAGAAAAATAGCATCAAAAACTCATTGTTAATATTCATACTCATCGTTAGTATGTGTAGTAATCAGAAATTATATGTAGATAAGTAATCGGCTAGTACATTTTGTGAACCAGGCATGCTTAAGATTCAAAGTATTCCGAAAGTTCCATTAACCACCTGGTTACAATATCTGGGGAGGAGGGGGGGGGATTTCCTTTAAAGATATATAACCACTATCAGAAAATTATGAATTATCTATTAAGAAATATTTAAATGCGATTGCAGCTTTTTAATTTCATCAATTCAAGTTTAAGAGTAGGATATTTTTGGTTCAACCTAACTGAAAAATTTAGAATAGTCAATGTAATAATTTATTAGCATTTCTGTGGAAGACATTGACTAGTGGCAACACATAATTTTTAGCGTTAAAATAAAAGTTTATTCCGATCAGGTAAAAGAACAAGTATTAGAAAGACAATATTTTGAATTTAAATTAACTGATGAGTAGAAGTCTATTGAAAATTAGCTTTAAGTACAGTAAGAAAAATTAAAGGTAATATGAATAGATTGATTATTAAATAAGTAGCTAACGCAATAAACCGTTTTAATGGCCTCGTAGTCCTAGTATGAGAGGATGTAATTTTATCAAGATTGCTTTTAACAGGCTCAATGCAGTGTTTTTCAATATGAAAACCCAAATAATCAACTGAAGGCATTTGTAAAGAACATTTAAGAGTTAAATTGTACTTCGATAGCTTAGAGGACTCTAAAAAGTACGGAGATAAAAATCTGGCCATCTTGCTATGGCGAACATTCCTTCAATATTTCTAAATTCATTAATACCTGAAATAGAGGCACTTGTTTTTAAGCTAAGCACTAACCTTTTAGAGTAAATACCAAATTGTGATGCAAAAAGAATCTGCCTTAAAGTTCAGAAAGTAAATCAGTTTGATGGTAAGCATTTTGTAAGTTCAAACTAGTTAAATATTTGTAAGACAACCGAGTAACGAAAGTTTGTATTTTAGGTAGAGGATATGAAGACCTATAGATTTAAGAATGTTATTCTTTAATGCTACACAAGTCTTCTAGATCAATCAGTCTTTCAATAGTTCACAATATTTGGGAGATCCATTCAGAACAATACTTTCTAAATTTTTTAAATATGTTCAGTATTGTCAACTATGTCCATATATATTTGTGTTCATGGAATTGTGTATTTACACTTAGGATGATAAAAGTTCTGAACAATTTCAATCAATTACTCAAGCTTCATCCAAATGATTAATTTGATTCTCTTCGTAAGGCATGGGGTATTGGGAAAGGAAAGTGAATAGGTAAGTAATTTGTGAATTTCAGAACAGACTTAACCCTTGGTCTTAAGTAGCCAAAGACTTCGAGAAGTCTTTAAAATTACCATTAATAAATTAGTTAACTAATACGACTCATTGTTTAAGTGACTTAAATTAACATCGGCATAGGACAATTCTTTACATTTCTTTAACATTTATTGGAAAGCAACAAAGTTACACAATTTTCCATAATTTTGTTCCTACAACATTGAGATTACTCTGTTAGACACTAAAAGCAAATGCATTAAAAATATCCGATTAACTGCATCACAGTAGCGTTATTTCAGCATTTTACTTCCACAAAAATAAAATATTAACGATTGCAATACACCCGAATAAAACAGAAGTTCATTTTTCCCTTTAAAGGAAGGTTCTTGCAGATTAAGGACAACAAATCCGACACTTCGGGATATTTCAGGTAGATTAACACAATTGAGACAATTGAAAATGAATACATAACATCAACGTTTAAATCATTCAAAATTGTCAAATTATTGCACTTCTTTAATCTCTGACTATAATAAAATACACATTAAGAAGTTTTTCCATGAAAGTATATGGAAAAGCTTCATACTTTCACAATACAACAAAATATTGGCAAACTTTCCATTACGACAAAACATTTATCAAATCATTCCCTATCTAATGAGAGATTCCTGCTATCAAAGAGATTATTAGCATAAGTTTGAAGGTTTTAGTTTTTTAAATATTCCATCCCACTTTACCATTTAAAACGAGGATGATGCAAAGATCATAAGCATAGCATAGCTTTTTGCACAAGCAAGCATATTCAAAATTAAAAATTGTCAGAACTAACTACAATGCACAGATTGTGTGAACTGAATTTTGTTTTGAAGAATTTCATAAAATATATTTAACGTAAGTTCAAAATCTCTTGACAAAACTAAACATTTAACTTTAATACTACAGCCCTTGGGTATAGTGTTTTATAATTAAACTTATTTGCACAGTCACGCAGATAATTTATAAATTATACTTTAAGGAAAGCAGGTTTCTGATTATTTTAATTTTAAGCCTTTCTTAAGCAATAGCTATTTTTAACTTAGCATTTTTCTTTCTGCGCAAAATCCAACTCCATCAATTTTATTTTTACATAATTTAATACAATTATTCGAAGAGTTGTGAAAGACTAATAAAAGCTTCTAAATTGCTAAATATAACACTTTAAAAATTTTACTATTTAAAGATTTAAACAAAATTATGTCCATTTTTAGATGTTCTCTCCGAAAATGTTCCTAATCCTTCATAAGTTTAATTTTTGGTCGCCATCCATTTAAACGCAATGATTTGTTTGAGAAACCGATTTTCAGACTATTAGCTCGTTAAAAAGAAAATTGTTTTACTTTAATTAAATTGACCACATACTCTAAAACCTTGAATCCACGATCGATCTGCCTACTTTCATCTTTAGACTCGATGGCGAAGATTCCCTTTCAGTGGCAACATCGCTTCTCCACTCTGATCGTTGAACGCCCCGGTTAAAGCTCAACGTTGCGGGGGCCCCCAGTGGCAACGTTGAGCCCGGCGAAACATTCAAAGACCGAAGCGAGGAAGAAACGCCACTACAGAGAGGGAATTTTCGTCGTCGCCTCTATAATGATGCGAGTAAGCAGGTTACGCAATGGATTCAAGTTAAAATCCCTGTAACTTCATAATTAAATTAATTTTACAATTTTACCGAATTAAAGCCAAACTGTTATTTGTGGAAAGTTGAGCTCCAAGTGCATTAACTTTGGCACACGTTCCGAAACTGAAGTTGTATTGTAGAAAGATAAAATGCATGTATCGAGCTTATTTTCAACGCTACTGTTCCACATAAATGTTATTTGCGGTAAGCAAATTTGTTAAATTTTGCAATTCTTTTTCATTTAATATACCCGAATATCAATGAAAATTCAGTGCCACTGAAACTATTCAATTCCAGTTACGCGATAACTATCCCTACATCTCTAACTGAAGTTATCAATTTAACGAAATGCCGCAGAACTATAAAAGCTTCAGCCATTTGAAGATAACGCAGACTTTTTAGTCGAGGAGAGAAATTGAGCAGTCCAAGAACAGTAGAATTTAAATTCTCAATTAAAAAAACAGCTCTGAAATTGTTAATAGAAAAATTGTATTCAATTGATTTTCTAATATTTACCCTCTTTTTGGATTAGATATATACTTACGCTCTTTTTTGAATGAGAAAATAGACAATGTTTTGTCAGTAACAGTCCATTTTGCGGATAAATTAAGAATTTAACAGTTTTTGTGAATGCCATAAAAGAATGTTACATGCCGTAACAAATAGTATAATTAGGTATAATGCCACAATTCGAAGATTGAATAAAATTTACTGCACAGATGAGGACAAAACTCCAGTTTTAATTTAAAATATTCCTAGAAAGCCAGAACCGGAGGCAATTCTAGTAAGTATTCATCCAAGCATTGAGTAGCAAACAAAACTTAATATAAAATGCATTAAGATAAACTAGTGATATTTACAGCAGTGGAGAGTCTATTCAGACTTTAAGACTTCAAAAGGCCAATTTTAGGGTAAATTAAAAACAGCAATTACACTTTCCTATGAAACTTTTAAGTTAAATTTTCTAAATTCATGATCTCACTTGTGCATTTTGAAACAATCATCGATATGAATTAAATTCCTAAAACTCGTTTTCACGTCTTATAAAAGCTATCAAAAATGTAAGTGCAGTGTACTCTAGAATACTTGTTTATTTCGAACATTTGGGTAGCTAAACCAGCGCCACCCTCATTCCCAATTTGTTAGGTGATGCTATATATCCATCAAACTAACTCAATATTTAAATTGTTTCTAATGTTAAAGCACACAAATTTCGTGATTAACAAAATTTAGAAATTATTGGATATACAATTACTCATTGTAGTTCAATGTTTTAGAATGGAAACTAAGTAGCATGGGAGACTAACTTAAAAGTTTCAACTTAAATATTTCTCATCTCCCCTCCCCCCCCCTTTCTTTTGCGATGGCAAAAAAGAGGCACTTTCAAAAAGCTCATAAACCCTCGTACTTAACAAATGGGACATTTCACCTTTAATATTCCATGTACAAAAGTTTTACGCCGGCATTGTAAGTGTAGAATTTAACTACAAACTGACTTAAGAACATTTCACGAGAAATCTATGCCTTAAAATGAAGCCCATAATTTTCTAGTTTTTAAGGTAAATAAACCGAAATAACACATAACTTACAACGTACATTAATTGCAGGAC
This sequence comes from Cheiracanthium punctorium, assembly GCA_038373885.1. Classification (NCBI taxonomy): domain Eukaryota; kingdom Metazoa; phylum Arthropoda; class Arachnida; order Araneae; family Cheiracanthiidae; genus Cheiracanthium; species Cheiracanthium punctorium. The sequence continues at coordinate 7,463 of JAWZYV010011616.1, forward strand.
ATAAATTTTACAAAAAAAAAATTAATTGGTTCCAACAATTTCACATAGCTTGGTAAACTGAATAAAATACTTCAAGGTTAATGCATTAAAAAAACCTGGAAAAATAATTCTCTTTCTCCTCATAGCTTCCTTAAAAACCGAAAGGTGGGACCGAAGAGTTAAACTTTATATTCTTGAAGGAAAATATTGAGACACCCTAAACTTACAATTTCGCACACTTAATGTTCATTTTAATCATTTGGGGAAGTCTACAGATTCATGGAAATTGGGTACTTTTTATGCAATTAAATTGCTCCTGCCACTTAAGTGAAAACATTGTTCGACAGTACTACTTTAGTGAACAGAACATTGTATACAGACATAATCAAATAGCTTCAACAAATTACAGTAGACCACTATAGCACTAGATACATTCCGTGCTAATTGAATCCTTGTTGTATGAGTCAAACATGATCAGTTCCAGCAATGTTAATAGGTAATAGAGATGCATCTCTCATGCATTCACCCTGCTGTGGAAGTCTCAACGTGTTATAGGAAAAGGGATCACAATTTATCCGCCATGTTATAAGCATCCGTCTTATAGATAGGTATACTGGATTGTTAAACTAAGGCAGTTATCGATTCCATAAATATATACAAAAGATTTACTTTTTATTAAAACAGCAAATGTGTTAAACTCGTAAACTCCCGTGTTTTAGCTTCTATACTCTTAAACTCCTACATTTACGTATGTAAAATTATAACAGACATTTTACACGAGGAGTCTTCGATATGGAGTCATCAATACAACTTTTAACAAACCACACGCAGAGGCAGCTTTCACAAGTCCATAAACGTTCAATTGGGAAGGGTTGTCTGGTGTCATTCTTGGGAACAAGCCATCTTAACCAGTCTGCGAGGAGCTAACGATCCTGTCAAATTTCTTGTAGGCTAGAAATTTTACTTTCCATTCCTGTAAAATAGAATTGAAGGAAATTAAGATAACTAGAATTGAAAATACCAACGCAGAGTTGCATATTTCAAGTTTCATCGTCTAGACGCTCGAAAGATCTATTTTGTCAAACAGTAAATATCATTTAAAAGTCCCTTAAACAACTATCCGGAAAAACAACGCTGGAAGAAAAAAGTTCTCGCTCTTGCCTTTTCTGAAGGACGAGAGCGGACTAAAAGCGTCCAGTATCAAGGACGGGACATCAAAATAATCAGCGAACGTTAGAGTTGAGGCCAAAACTTAACATTTAAGAGCTGATAAAGTTTTAATTTTTGGCATAACAAAACTACGCATTTCTGCAAAAACTAATTCAATAGAAGTTTACATATCAGCAACTGTTTTTTAAAGCGTTCACAAACCTTTTCAAGTTGAGTGCCATCACTCCAATAGAGGGCCCTCTGGCTGCTGTCTTCTTGCAGAAACTGGACGTTGAGGTGCGGAACTAATGCCACAGCTTGACCTTGACTAACCAAAAACATTAAAATTCTAACAAATCGTCTCTAGCCCTTTCGCCGTCATGATGCAGAGACAAAAAACCAAGACTTGGTGCTCGAGGCTCCTGTTTTCTGAAGCTTCATTTTGTGAAGGCCAGCGCAGTTTCGGGTTCCCACAGACATGAAAGATATTCAACTAGAAATCAAATGCCGATTAATGAAAGCAAAATGAGTCAACAACGAATTAGCATAAAAGGTAGGATAATGCTCTCCAGGTCCGTTCAGATGAAAGCATGCTATTTTACTTTAAATTTAATAATCTATTTCAAATCCGGACTAAACTTTAAGTGATGTTTGACTTGGCAATTAGAAAGTCCTACCAATCAAGATTTCATTAGACTAATACGAAGGCTTGCGGATTTCAGGTGCTATTATTTCTAGCATACTATCTGGCGTTTCGATGGGGAAAATGGCCAAAATAAACTATAAACAATTTTAAAGCACGAAAGAGTTTGTTTAGTGGGTTAATTTAGAGATTAGTAGATAATTAGATTGTTAGTTTCAAGTGTTAAGCACCCTTTCTGTGCTTTAAAAGAGTTGTCAATCTAATAAAGCTTTGCCTTATAACACCTTCCAATCAAGCGGAAAAGTGACAATACGAAATCTGTTTTTCCACACGCCTTTTATAGATATGCATATATTGCTGAAATGACAGCATATCGCATTAACTATAGCTAGCTTCTAACTTAAACAATCACTTAAGCACTTGAGAAGGCTCAAATTTCACATGTGTTACTGTCTACAAGATGCAATTTAGAACCATTTATCGAAGACTACATTTATACCTTTCCCTATGATGAGCGTTGAATAACCATTTCATATTAAAATTCATATACTAACAATTGGAATTGATGACTGTTTTCTACGAAGTAGTTTTATCGGGCTTTGTATATAAATTATAAACTTTGTCAATGACGATTATTAACCCTTTCGCGACGGGAAGCGCAAACGCGCGCTTATCGCTGAGCCCGGCAGTCTCTTTCGCAAGTGTCTGTCCAGGGCCGGAGAGTTTTTCGCTATTAAGCCTAAATCCATAACAGAACAATCAGAATATATTATAGTGTCACTATCACTACTATCCGAATCTGCTTCAGAATCAATATCTCATAATTTCAAATAATTTGCGCCATTTCTGCTATTTCAAGCTCTAACACTTTCGAAGCTTCGACATTCTAACTGTAAAATGAGAAAAAATCCACGTCTACTAGATCTAATTATCCACTAAAAACTGGACTGCAAACCGAAATACCCAACGCTGTAGCGAAAATAAAACTCCCTGCTTACTATAAAGAAATACCACGTACGAATTTATAGAACCGTCATAAAGTATACCATTTAGAAACATTCCTTTCAACTTACGTTTATATTATCAAAAACCACGTGTATGCGAGTCATGCTACTCCCATTCTGAGTAGAAGGTCAAATCTACATGTATCTGTAACCGTATGGACATACAATGACATCTTGTGCCAAAAGTTAGTTTTTAAAACGTTCCAGGACACTGGTACAACTGTGTGACGGCCGGGGGTGAACGAGGAAACGCTCTGGCACGCCAGCGTGTCGGCCGGGAACTGAGTGCGTTTCTTACTGGTACGTATGCGTGACAGTCTGCGCGAAAAGGTTAATGACTATCATAAGAACCCTGTTTTAAATGCATTCGACTCTGTTGATTTATTTTCCCAAAAACCCTAAAGTGGAATTATCTTGCGAAACAAAATAAAGTTGCTGATTTCTCAACAATGAATCCCGTAAATTTTAGAATTTAGTTTCTGGAATTTCTTCAGTTTGAATCATTGTTACGCCACGAATCTAAAATTTTATTTGCTTACCTTCAATCGTGATTGGGTACAGCAGAAGAGTGCATCATGAAAATTCTAAGATTAAAAACAATAAAACTTAACCTAAGGAATAATCTTGAAAATCTTACGAATATTGGTAGCTTTATATCGAGCACACTTTAAAACAAAACTAATTTCAGTCAATTTACCAGACTTCTCTAGCCTACGGCTTTTCTGCTTTGGCTACAAATTCCAATCTGCTGTACTTCTACGGGGGTGAAATCTAGATTAGAATAATAGTCAGAGCAAAGATTTTTTAAGTAAAACAGATACTGAATACTTTAATAACAAAAATCAATCAAGGTTTCTTAGTAAAATACCCCCCCCCCACGCCCTCATTAGACCTGGCTAAGAACCATTCCGATTTTATTTTAACTGCTCAAGACATCGCTGCAATTAAGGTTTTATGTCAATTTGATTCAATTAAAAATAAAAGTTCCAAGTATTAGAATTTCAAAGTCTGCCTTTTTGAGGAATGAAGCTAAATTAAGGCGACATAAAAATTGTTGGAGATAAAATAGAAAGCATACAGTTATTGAAGTCAATCCTTCAGTAACTACACTACTTTTAATGCGAATGAAAAAGTTTAGTTTTTGTATAAAAATTTGGCTCTACTTAGCGGCATACAGAATAAAATAAAGACTATCATTTCAGAAATAAAAAAAATTAGAAAGTTGACAAAACTCGAGATTTCGTGCCCAGTCTGTTATCGGGTAAAGACCAAATCGTAATCGCAAAGAGATTTCATCGACTTCTTCGTTAATATTGCTGAACATATTTAATTAAAAATACTAATCTAACTTGATTAATTTCATCTAAACATGTTTTTAGAACGTTTTTCTTGGGCCGAAATGCCGATTGTATGAATATCAAATGTATTAGAAATATTATGATACAGCCATCTCTGCACACTTACAAATTTTCGCATATAAATTTCATCCTTATTTTATCGTGAAACTTAACAGGTAATTTTGTTTGACCAATTAGTTTTATTAAATTAGATATTTTTTCATTTTTTTATTAAGCTGATGGAGCATTAATACTCCCTTTAGAAACTTTGAAGCCAGACTCAAACAGCCAAATCTCATCGTCGCAGAGACACTAATTTGAAGATTCCCTTTCTGTGCCAGCATCGCTTCTCTTTGATCATTGAATACCTCGCTAAGGCTGAGCGTTGCGGGGGCCCCCAGTGGCAGCGCCTAGCCCGGCAAAGCATTCGAACACCGAAGCGGGGGAGGAACGCTACCACGGAAAGGGAATCTTCGTTATAGAGTCTTTGCAACGATGATCGTAAGCAGGTTAAGCAACATTAAAATTTGAAAACCAGAAAATACAGTAGCTCTTAAATCAAGGTAATATTAATAAATATTACTAAATGCTTCGATATCAGACTTCACTGTCCAAACTTTTCCCCCCTTGCTCTTCAAAAGAAATCATTACAGCCTCTTTGAAACGATGCAAGTAAAACGGTCAAGTTTAAGTTTAAGCGGGTTGTACCAAGATAACTCGTAATTCAGTAGTAAGCGCACGAATTCGAGACAAATTTTGAATCTATACGCGCGCTAGAAGGCACATGACCTCAGCACATATTTGTTAAGAGCTTCAGTAATGCAGTAGACAGTGTTGCATATTCGACCGCTGATTAGGGTGGCCGAATCTCATTTCCCCGCTCACCCTTAAGTTCTAGATCCTGAACTTTCGCAAACAAGCTCCCAGCACCCCAAAAATGCTCTACATTTTTTTTAAGAAACTGTTATCAATTAACACATCTTAAAAACCTAGTGCAAAACAATAATTTACAGCATAATTTTATATTCTTCCCCTTGCTGTTTCTCCTCTGTTCAATATTCATAGCCATAATTTCTTGGCTCAAGTCAACTAAATATTCTTTTTTATAGCCAATGCATGCAAGATCATAATATCATTTCAAACCCTTAAAGGAATAATCCCTTAGACATGATGATCCAGAAAGAATCTCATTTCCCACCCATATGCAGTCATAATCCACTTTTATTGAAAGCACAACATAGTATCAAAATCATATTTGTGAAATCAAAATCTAAGTTTAATAACAGAATTCCATGCCAATGAACTTCACGATGAAGCAATATGCTTTTAAAATCTTTACAGATTATCCAAGCAGCCAAGTATTTTCGGCGCAGCCTTCTCTTCGGTGTAGCATAACAAGAATCATACAAATGGAACTGTACACAATTCGAACACAATATTTCAAGCAGAACTATTCTCAATACACTCGGCATTAAAATGGCTTTCATGCTCCAGATTCCAAAACGTAATCTTAGCAAATGATGTTTACTCCTCCAAAACTCTAAGTTTGGACTTTATATTTTAAATTATTAAATGCACTATTTCACTTATCGAAAGTTTTTACTTACAACTGGATTGAAGGTACTAGCAGAAAAACTAATTACCAGGAGGATTGTTAGGCTAAGCCAAGCAGTCGAAAAAATTTCAGTCTCCATCCAAATCCCACTACCCAGTGTAACATAAACTAAAAGTATTGCTGTTAAACTTTGGCAAGATTGATGGAAAATAGCTCCCAATTGGGCTGATATACATTTTCATTATTTCCAAAAAATGGATACTCTGATTTTTTTCAAACATTGGTCTTTCGCCCCCCCCCCTCTAATTTTCACTTAGAATCCTGGCATCGTTCTGTATTCCTTCACTTGGTAGAGCGAATGAAACATTTCATTAATCCTATCGCAAAAATGCATTAATTCCGCAGAAGTTACGTATAAACATACTGAAACAGAATAACATCCAAACCTTCATACAACGTTCTGCAAACCTTAATTTTCAGCAATACCATACATTTCCTATAAGAGATCCAATTACTCTTATGCGAGGCATCTGCAAAATAAACCCATAACACCTATTCTTTCAAACATCAAAATATACACTTATTTCAATGTATAAAGCATCCAACATTAATAAATGATTGCCAGTGCTGCATGAAAGGGAAACTGCGCACTTCAGTTATCACATTGGTGATTAAATTTAAGAATGAAAATTAAGTATTTCAATTGCTTAGAACAGAAATTTTGATTATTTCTCAATTTTTTTGCGATACGGCGATTAGTCTGGAAGTGTCTAAATTGCGCTTTCTCCCCATTTTAAAAACTGAAGTGCCCAAATTTGGTAATCAGATAACTCGTAAATTTTGCTGAATTTAAGATTTATTGGAAAAACTTAATTCTTTCTGTTGGGGAACTTTGGACTATTTAAAACGATTTTCTTTTCGTTGAAATATGAAAAAATTGGAATCTGCATCAATCGATTTTATAGGGCCCAATACAAATTCCAATCTTTAGTCCATTTCAACGTTCCAATCTTTAGTCCATTTCGACGTTCCAATTGTATTCCAAATGGCAATTCAAGATTTTATTTTACAATGTAACTACAATAAATATTTAGTAAATTCAGGTCAAATGATTATTCGCCTATTTTTCCTACGTAATGTAATCACCATAATTACTGAATTCTTTCTAGCACATCCATTTCAGATTTCAATTTGATGACCTGAAGTAACCAATAATACTTGTAAAATCATTCGGCCTTGTAAAATTCTTTATAGAAAATGTACGACTTCACAATTACCATGCCACCACAACATTGTAGAATTGCCTTAAGGCGAAGCTTCAAGAGGGCTATCTGCCCATAGGGAAGATGCTTTTGACGGAGGACTTTCAAAGGGGTTCTAACTAATATTTCCATTACATACGGAGAAAACCTAAAACCTGAAGACCACTAGATCGACAGTCATGTGCTTTCATGAACCCTCGACCTTCTCACTTCAGCCATCTACCAATGTTTTGTACATATCCAGCGGTCATTCGTGGGCTAACGTAGAATACAGTTCAAAGTGGCCGAAAACAGAAACTTAACTGATCTAACAGTAATACCAGTTGCAATCATTTTGTCCGCCCACCAAGAATTCTTGCAAACGACGTGGATGCCCTCATCCATTCAAAAATTGTGGCTACAAGGAATAGGCAGATATTTCCATCATGAAGACTGAAAAGCAGACCCTACACCCACAGACATTGGACCATGAACACATTTGAACCCTCACAATCACGCCAAAAGCTTGAGTACGCAATAGTTTGAAAGCGGAGAGGGGTAAACACAGCAGCTTCACGAGATTTAAATAGGGAGGGAAAAATACACCAAGGACTTATGAACTGGCAGAAAAAAAAGAAATCCAATACCGCATAAGAGAAGCGGAGAAAACCGTTAAGAAAAAGTAGTCAGAAATAACTTAAATGGTTGAGAACACAAGTACGTTGAAAAGAAAGAATACCTGCAATGCAAAAACGACTAGACACGATAAAGCCGTAAAGAAAGCAAGAAAACCGGCTTAAAACAAAAAGCCAACCACAAAAATAAGAATTTACCAAAAAAAGCCGGAAAAAGTATTGTTAAACGCACGTAAATAAAATTAAGAGGTATATTACAAAATAGTCTACGGAAAGATCTGCAGACGCGGAGCCAAAAGTAAGATTGCAAAATCAAGATACAATAAGGGAGGCGTCTGCTAAGCTCATAAGGAACCACCTCTTTTTTGAAGCCCTCCCAATATTGCTCCATCCTGAACATTTCACGAAACAGAAAATTATCAATGTCCCAAAACCCTTCAACACCGCGATCCCGACCTTTTTAAAATGCCCCCCCTAAAAAAAGAAAAAAAATTTACGATTGGGCCTACCCACATCATTCCTCAGCATACAGAGTTTCGTTATTCTTCCGTAACGAACATTTAGTCTATTTTCTACAAAATAATGCAATCGGTAAAGCCTGAATAAACATTTAAAGGGAAAAGCTCTGGAATAAAAATAAGAATAAATAAGATGGTTTTTAAGACTTATCACTTTCCTAATGTCCAGTGTTTCCTTATGTTCAGGGCCATACAAGATGATCATCCAGGACTTCCAATAACGTAGACGAATGAGTGCCTTCGACTTCTACTTTAAGCAACTTTAGGAAGTAACCGAAGTTTTTTACTTCAAACCAGAAAAAGATGCTGCGAACCCATCAGCATGCAGCCAATCTGCTTTTGCAACTACCTGAAAAAGAAAAGACATGAAATGTAGTGCATCTTAAACATTTTAATTTAATTCAATTAACTGCTTAACTGCACTTTAACACGTATACCATTTGTAGAGTTTTTATTACACTATTTAACTTTTTTAATAACCATAAAGCCTGGTATACTAACTGTGCGAAACTCAAGTCTTACAAGGTATTGCCTCATTTCATTGTCTACTGAAATTATTTAAAATTTCTTTAGTCTTTGAAATCTTGTTTTATAGGGAGATGGGGAATGGAGAGGACATCTGCCTCTTTGTTGACATTCCATTTAAGAAACTAATAAGGATTTTAATATAGGTTTTAAGACTTATGGTTCCATTTAAATGGGGAATACTTTGATAGATATTGTTTGAAGAGATTTTGTAAAATTTAAGGTTGGTAATCAGGTATTTAAAGAAAACCCATGAGTAGCAGATTAATATTCATCAAGCATTAAAATATTTTGTCATTTCAGGGTATTCTAGCTCCGAGAAGCTTCCTGAAAACTTCATAAAATTTACGCATTCAATAAAGCAATCTAAGTAGAATAAACCTTTCATATACCAATTTTTTTCAAGATAATCGTAATACGTAGAACTTTATATCGAAAACTGTACCAAAGTAATAAAAGAAATTCTCATGTCTATTGGCACTAAAGTTAAAATGAATGAAATAAAAGCATAATTTCAAGCTAATCCAATTTCATATGCGCCATTTCTTCCTTTGAAATCTAAATCCTAGTGCTATCAGTTAATACCTAGCTATCCCAAAGCTTAACACTGCATTATACCTCGGAAAGTCATAAGAAAACTATGTTCTTAGTGGAGCAACTGTTTCAGGACTACAACTATAAAAGAACGAAAATAGCTTTCTGATGAATTGCTACTAGTTAAGTCGCAATTTAAAGGTACAAAATGCATTACTTTTTCTTTCCACGGAAAGAGGCATTTAAAACTACGGGTTTTACAATAGATGAGGAAATTGATACCTGCGTATAGGTATTTAAACAAGCTGAAGTATGTGTTCTAATTTGATCAAGGAGTAAAAATAAGTGTGGATTGAAATTTTTGGGCAATATTTGAGGAAATGTTTATCTATGCAACAATGTTAAAGTTTTCCCCACCAAACTCTCCGACTTTGAAACATTTCAAAGGAAAGCAATAGAAGTTAATTTTAGAATAACTTGAAAATTTCCTTTATAGCCACTCTAGAAAGCTCGCAGGTTGAGTAGATAATGTAGTGTTTCAACGAAGTAGCACAATACTCAAGGTCGGCTTTTTCAGCCTTCTTCCCACATTTGTTAAAAGTGAGTATTTAAGGTAAAAATCATTATAAAAAAAGGAATTACTTTTTCGATTACCCTATTCTACGATGAATGCATTTGGAACAGTTTATTCTCACTAAATAAAGACAGCGTTTCACAATGAAAATCTAGCAAGTTTCTTGATGATACTCCCTACAGAAGGTATTAAAAGTTAGATTAGTATAGAATTAGTACCGTTACCAACACGTTTTTAAAATTTGATAAAAACTACACGTAAATAGTTTATTGTTATTTACTATCACATTGCAAATGCCTTACTTGTGCACACTGACCAACAGTTTGGTTTATAGATATCCCAGCAGTATCGACACTTTAATAAGATAGCCCTTACTCTGAAAATCTGGTTATAACTCAAAGTTTATTTACAACACGATATCGTCTTTTCAATATGTTTCCCCCTAAGCTAGCACTCATTCAAATAGTTCCATTTAGGTTTAACCCTTATAACCTTAACAGTGATAGATATCCCTAATAAGATTCCGAATACATATTACAGATAGAAATTTATTAACTTCCCGTATACACTCGCAACTACAGTTTACGAGTTTGGATAACTTGATAAAGGTAATTTGTATTACAACTGCGTACATATCTTAAACCACATCCAATATAAAATGAAAGTGGTCGTAAAGTTATTCAGCAAAAATTAAATTGCGAAAAAGGAAAAACATACCTCTCAAAGCCACAATGTACGCCTAATCTGAAAGCTTTGCAAGGCAGTGAAGAGTTTTTATAATCTTACTTCACGTGCTGAGATACATGAATGATAACAGCATGATCAGAAATATCTCGATCGATTCGGTCGGGTTCAGGAACCCGTTTCGTTGAATAGGGAAAAGCTCAAGCGAACCGTGGCGTGTTGTTACCAGGATCCATGACCAATCATTACACCACCAGGGCATTCAGGCCGCATTCGTAAACGCCAAACGAGTTGCACTCGTGCAACGAGTTTCTATCTAAGGTGTTCGTAAAGGAAACTGAGTGCTTTCAGTTTAAAAACTAGAGCGTTCGTATACAAAATTGAGTGCAATTAGTTTCAAACGAAGTAAACTGAGAACGAATTAGGTTCGTTGAGTTTTATTTTCTGCGCGTTGTTTTTGTTTAGAAATGGCGTCCGTTGTTATGGAATAGTAATGTTATGAAAAGTATTTTTCGTTTGCTGAAGCTGCAAATATTAGTTTTTCGAGGAGGAAATTGAGGCATACGTTAGAAACTGCTACGAAGGTACATACTATAGTAGATACATGATATAGAATTTTTCCAAGGTAATCATTTTCTTGTATTTTTCATTTTAGTAAATTCAAAAATGCATGTTTTAGTGTCGAGATTGAAGTTGATTTAAACTGTTCTTTGCGAAATTTGAATTTCTCTTGCTAAATACTTTTGAAAGAATGGAGTTTAAGTTGATATTTCTGAATTTTGTTCTGTGCACTTCAATTATGGCCACTCTTTCTTTTAAAAATCCTGTTGATTTTATATTGAGTGTGTGCTAAAAACTCTCCTCAGCAAAGTTAACGCATTCGCGAATTGTAAACAAACACGTCTCCTAGGCGACGAAACTAAATAAACTGTTGCTGTTCGTAAAGGCAAAAGAAACGGATAACCACTGACAACACTAAACACACGCATTCCAGTTTTCTTACGAAAACTCGTGCAACGAGTTCGCCGTTTACGAATGCAGCCTCAGTGACGAGTCTCAGACTTGTACAGTCAGGTGACTTTTCACTCGATTGAAGAGTGGCCTTGCATCGATTCATAACCAATTGGAATAAACAGCTCATTAAACTGGTTTATAATGATGATCAGTAAAGTCTTCATCCCAGCCTTAATGTCAGATTCGTGTGTTTGGTTTCGAGAATTCGCCAATAAATCGTCCTCGAATTCACGACCTTACGTTTAGGCGATAAGCGTAGAGGACAGACCTTTAACCGCACCCACTTTCATTGTGTTGTGTACTTTCTCGACGAGGATTTAGAAGAGGGTTTTTGGATCCAAACACACAAGTTCAAAAATAGGTCTACCAAATAAGACAACAACAGCATAGCAACGTGGGGTCGAAAGCGTGTTCATCCCATCAATATTCCACAGGAAGAATTGTTGAAGTGTTTGTCTAATTTTTTAATCATACCTCATTTATTCATAAAAAATGGGCTTTTCCCATTGTAATTTACTAATGAAATGAAGTAGAATTTATAAACTCAGAAGTTTAGTCAAGTGATTTAGATTGCTACTAAAAAGCTTATGGGCTCAAATTATTTGAAGTGCATTAGTGTGCTATTCGATTAAGTTCAAATTCGGCAGGAAAAATGTATCTGAGAAAGGTTTTATTTGAGTTTGCATATGGTATTAGGTGAAACAAAAGTATTTGACATGTGTTTTATGAAGTTTATAGGCGATAAAAACATTTGTACTTCATCCACCAGACAATCGCAAAGTTGATCTATATTTGCTGAAACAGTAGCAGATTATTTTTATTTTCTAATGTATTAAATTAATTACATAAATTTGCAAATTTGCGGAAAATATTCAAAAATCATATTACGATTTTCATTGTTGTTTAAATTACTCAGCGATTTAAATTAATTGAAGTGCTTGGTAAAAGTGAAGTGTTCGGAAAATTGAGTGGAGTCACTCCAGATTTTTTAAAATTTAGATTGAAAAAAATATATAATTTACGGTATAGGATCATATGGGGGAATTATGGGTCAAAAAACAACATCTTGATATTTTCTAAAGTACGAAATATAAAATGATTTAATTTTGCATGAAGTACGCTTAAATAATTTAATAATTATTCAACTAACCACTTTACCTGAAGTTTAATTATTATTAATTTTATTTAAATTATTGAATCAGTCAATTATGGGTCAGACATGGGGTAAATATGGTCACTCCCTTTTTTATAGTAATGTACATCAAAAGTAAATAATATTCTAAATTATCATTATTTAGCACACAAAGATATCTTTTATTTATCTAATCTGTTGCATTAAAGAAAAAATTAATTTAAATAATACGATTTTTTTAAAGATAGAATTGGGGACATATCAGAATTGTGTTCCCAACTCCAACTCAATTCCCAACCCAATGAAAAAATGGGGACACTTATAAATTCAGGGCTCCTTTCAAAATAGTTTCTATTTATTCAACTAGAGCATTAAATTAACATTCATAAAATAACGGAAACATGATTGATTTCTTTTTAAATTGGAAAGAGATAATTTTGTGGACAAACTGAAAAAAGTTCTGAAATTGGGGACGTTTGGTCACCTTAATCAGAATGCAGAGCAAAATAATTTTGCTCTTCACGTACAGTATGAATTCCTTGTAGCACCTTCTTAGAATCTTCTAAGAATAATTTTTTGCAACTTTTTTATTGCAGCTTCTTCAATCTTAATTTCATTGTCATTAGACAGTTCTTTATCAATAATATAATATAAAATTACAGTAAAGTATAACAGTTATAGTAAGTACTAATATTATTTATACAAAAATAAATAAAAAATACACCTGAAATATAAAAAGAAAAAAAAATGACTGACCAAGAATTACCTCAGTGACCCAGAATTACAAGAGTAAACTGGGGGATGAATCAGCATACTTTAAAATTTTATAAATAATGAAAAAAATATATGCACGTAATCTCAGACCATCTGCAAGCAAAAGAACAGCACGAACAAAATTGTTTTTTCAAAAATGTTTCACTGACATCAATCTTTAAAAAAAAAATTACGATTTTCATGGACAATCTGTTTTGAAGATATTTTGATGGTAGTGTAAAATGTCTTTTTCTTTTTCTCTAATTTCCTTCATAGTTGCATTGTTTTCGAACTTGATAAAAGAAAATGGAATGTATAAGGATTGCTTGGCATAATTTAGCTGTTTCCTTTAAAAAAAAATAATAATGCTATAAAACTGCGTGACTATTATTTACCCGGGAAACAGAGTGACCCGTAATTTCCCCGCATGAAAACCACGAATGTCTGCAGAATATGAGTTACTTTGCTGTTTAAACTTTCATATGTCTTCATTGGGTCTCAAAAGTTGATGAAAATTTAAAAGCTTGGAAGTTTTTAAAAACTATAATTTGGCTTCTGATCTTGCGTTATACAATTCCAATAATGTAAACATAAGCACAGCGTCGAAAGTTGGGGGAAGGGTCTCACGGGGCAGTAGGCCCTCCACCCTCCAACTTCCCTACTTTGTTCAGAAAGTCATTAATTTTAAGATTTTCTTTCAAGACCTGATGACGCTTCGCTATCTTTAAGTGTGTTAAATGCTCCCCCCTCCACCCCCCACTGTAACTGGACGGTAAAGATGAGCAAGAAATTAAATTTTCTTAAGTGAAATAATCCCATTTATGTTAAGTTGTTCCTGAAATTTTATGTATACAAAAAGGGATTTTTTTTCTGTATTATATTTGAGTATCTTGACGGTATCCATGCCAAACTAAATATTCACTTTGTTGAAATCATAACTCATTGTCTAAAACTAACTAGAGTTGTACTAAGTAAGTAATATATACTTTATAAATATTTTAAATTTAAGATATATGTGGATGCACCACTATCTTTACTTGGTAATTATACGTTATGATGCTGTTTTCATGACGGCTTCATGGGATAATCCAGAATATTCTTATAGGAGACCAGGTGAAAGTAATTGTTGACAATTTTTTTCCCTAGAAGCTGTAAACTTACTGTCGTCTATTGAATGCTTCTAAAACTTTTTTTATGCTTTTACTTATTCATTATCGATCATTGGTACATCGTTGGTCATCAGCAATCATCTGAAAAGAAATCGAATGAATGAAGGTGTAAAATACGAGAAAAATCGGTTTCCAAATGTTATCCTCTTTCCTCTAACCAAAGCTAACTGTCGTCGTTTAAGAAGAATTTTGTGAGGAACTCGTTAATTATTTGTTTTGTTGTTTCCGATATTATGACTAGTTCGTTGACGAGCTCAAATGTGGAGAAAGATCTTATTACTGGTACTATAAAATGGACAAATTTCACGATAATTCACCAAAGATTAACAAAATAATTTACCTGCTTACGAAAAAAAAAGTTCATTTTTTTTACACATAGTGCAAATTGGGATATTTCTGAAATCAGTGAGTTCATTATTTAAAATTATAGTGTAGCACAATTTTAATATAAAGTTTCAAGAGAATTTCCCAGATACTCTATTAATCATAAAATATTTTCATAATGATCAGCCTTTTCTAAAATAAATTTTTATAATTTCATGATGAAACAACTTATTGTATTCGCTAAAAGGAATGTTTTCTATGTCTTAAAATACACTATCACTAAAAATGTAGGAAAAATCATAAAAATGGCGATAATTCGCAAAAAGAAGCCCATTCGTATGAAAATTGAATATTTTGTCGAATAAAAAATGCTCAGTAAAACTACAATATGCAAATTCATGGCGTTGAAAGTAGAATAATTAATTTTCTAGGACCATAAAATTGCATGTTTGAGATAACGCCTGTAAATTTTGGTGTGAATGCTAGGTAAGAAAAGAGGGATAACCAATTCGTAGCAATGACCTTCAGGTAACATTTGCCCAAAAAACTGAGATAGAGAGCTATCGGGAAACTAGACGCAGAACAAAGCCAGTGACAAGTTGCCAGATGGCTATATGCCAGACCTTCAGTGGTTCACGAACGTTAGCAACAATTTCTAGCAACAAATTTGGCAACCAAGAGATTCAACCAGGGACGGGAAACTGTTAAGACCAGCCCCGATGACCAACAATTGTCACTATGCATACGTAAGCACGGAATCGTAACTCCAATTCAACTCGGATACTCCATTTCTTCAATCATAGGACGATTGGGGCTCAAATCAATCTTGCGTAGAAGGCATCACGAAGATGATCTTTACCTGAGGCGACTAGCTATTTCTGTGCCCCTCACGTTACGCCACAGAAGGGAACATTTCAGTTCAGTACAACAGCATGTTCACTGGACGGCTAATTAATGGAAGGCTCTATACGATTCAGTCCAGGCTCAACATCCAAAGCAATATTTGGCGTCGTTTGATTTAGAGAGAACCTAGGCCACGTTATCATCCATCAAGCATTTCCGAAAGAGATGCATGCGCTGTGGCGTCCTAAATAAAGATATGGAGAACTTTTGCTCACACAAAACACTTTATTAGACGACAGGCCCGGACTGGCCAGGGTGTCCGACTGTCTGCAGGTGGATGGGCCCCCCAAACACAAAAAAGAAAGAAAATAAAAAAAAGAGTGCTATACTGATAGCACTTAAAAGAAGTTTGACACGTACAAAATTTTTTGCAGCTGCAATTGCGACCCAGAAGGCTTCAAAACACTTTATTTTAAATGTAGTTTCTCAAAAACGTCACAACGCTGGAGAATGTGTCTGTGTTTGTATTGGGATCTCTTTAAATTAACACACAGACCACTATGACTTTCCATTCGGAACCGTGAATGTTCAAATCAGAAGAGATGACATCCTTGATACAAATGTGTGCCCTTATGACGGGGTAATAGCTGATGATGCCGGAGTGATGATTTTCAGCTTCAAGACGACAATACTAGATGTCGCGAGCATGAAAAGTTTCGGTTCGCCGTGTGGCGACCACCTACTAGAGCAGTCGAATTTGAGATAAGCAGGAGAGCGGACGCATGACCGCGCCGTTTCCTCGAATTGAATTTTGATACCTTTTGATATGATATTGATATTATTTGATACTATTGATAAACGAGAAATATTTGATTTGGTGTATATAGTAACATGTAAATAAATAAATGTTTGTGCCGTGAAACAAGAGTTTTAATTTGAACATAGAACCACTGGATCTGACATTACTGGCGTCCGTGGACACGACCGGAACAACTGGTGATTTGAATCGGAATATCTTGTGGATTACATCTGATGAAAGGGGTGAGTACCCTATTTAAATACCTTAAAAATGGAACAGTTGAATTTGTACAGACAAACGAGAGCAACTCATCGTACGCTGACTACAAAATTATGTAGTAAAATTGAAAAGTCATTAAATGAATCAAAAAGCATAGAGGATCTTGAAGACCTCTTAGAGCAATTACTTGAAAAATCTCGTATCTTAAAAGAACTCGATAACAAAATATTACCTCTGTTGAAAGAGGCCGAAATCGAAAATGAGGTGCTCTCTAGTTCTGAGTATGATGAGAAAATAATATCATTGAAAACCAAACTAAATCGACGAATAAAGAACTCGAAAAACACTAAAATTGTATCGGATAGTTCTCATAATAGTAGTATTTCATACTCAGAGCAAACTGTCCCAGAAATAAAAACTGTAAAATTACCGAAATTGCATATTCCTAAATTTTATGGTGAAACGGACAAGTACTTGGATTTCTGGAGCCAATTTGAAAGTTCCATTCATAAAAATCCCCATTTATCAGATGTAGATAAATTTTCATATTTGAAAAGCTTAGTCGGGGGTATTGCCGGTAGTGCAATTAACGGTTTTGCTCTATCGGAGAAAAATTATGCCGAAGCAATCAAAATATTAGAATCTAGATTTGGTAGAAAGGATATGCTTATCCAAGCTCATTTGAATAATTTATTAAATATAAATCCTGTAAAAAGTTCGGATGACTTACGCGGATTACGAAACTTGTATGACAAATGCGAGACTGAAACAAGAAGTCTACAGTCTCTCGATGTTACTTCGAATACATATGATAACTTACTCTGCCCCATAATATTAAAATTATTACCCCCTGATTTAACTCTAGAATTTTCACGCAAACAAGATAAAAATGGAAAATGGGAAATTCAATCATTAATTGATTTCCTCAGATGTGAAATCGAAAGCAGAGAACGAGCGTTTGCTATTCATAAAACTGATTCCAGACGTTCGGTCTGGCAGAATGGCTCTAAATTTGAAAGCAATCACCCTAACAGAACAAAATTTTCCTCCAAGCCCACATTCCATCCAAAGAATTATAAATCTAACGTTTCTACAGCTGTTGAACTTTTAACTAATCACGATGATAACAAGTGTTTATTTTGCGAATCAAAAACCCATGAAACTGAAAATTGTTTTTCCTTAAACGTCAGTGAAAAGAAAGAAATTTTAAAAAAGGAAGGCAGATGTTTTTTGTGTTTGGGAAAAAATCACAGAATAATTGATAAAAGCTGTGAAGAGAAATCTTGCTCCTTTTGTAATAAAATGCATAATATTGCATTATGTTTTAAACGAGAAAACGCTGCACAAAAAAATAATCAGAAATCCGAAAAAACCACAAATACTGCTTCGAATTACGCGTCTAACGGAAGAAGCAAAATTCTATTGCAAACTGCAATGGCTGAAATAATTGGCCCAAGGTCAAGTAACGTAGTGCGTTGTTTATTTGATGGGGGTGCTCAACGCTCTTACATAAAGACAGACGTCGCCAGAGCGTTATGCCTGCCTCGAGTGGGGAAGGAAAAATTGATTATACATACATTTCAGTCCTTGACGCCTAGGCAAGAGGAATGCGCTCGTGTAGAGTTCAAAATAAAAAACAAACTTAACGGAGAACTAATAAAGATCGAAGCTCTTGAAATTGATAATATAACACAGGCAATTTTGGATCCTCCTGACACCGCAATTTATGATGAATTAAAAACAAGAGGTTTAATCTTGGCAGACCTATGCCAGATTTCAGAAAGTGATAGAAATATTTCTTTGTTGATTGGTGCTGATTTTTATTTTTATTTTCTATCTGGCAAAGTACAGCGCTTGAGTGATGATTTAGTGGCTGCAGAGAGTAAATTAGGCTGGGTCCTGATGGGACGTTCCCAGGAAAATAAAAGGGACAACTCATATGCTCATTGCGCCACATCTATGTTTATAAATTCCTCAAGTGTTGAAGAGCTCTGGAAGTTAGATACATTAGGCATTCGAGACCCGATAGAAGTTAGCAGTAAAGAGGAGAAAGACCAAATTGCGTTAAATCGATGACGACGTTTATGATACCGCGCAGATGAAAGGTATATCAGCGAGATTGCAAGTAGTAACAGGATAAGAAAAATTGAGCGCCACAGATAATATCTCTATAGTTCCAGTTTTCGTAATTATTCGTAATTTAATTCGGACAACGTCACAACGCTGGCAGAATGAGTCCTGTGTTGTATTGGGAGTCTCTTTAAATCTAACACACAGACCACTATGATGACTTTCCAGCGTTGGAACCGTGTCGCAGATTTCAAATCAGAAGAGATGACATTCCTTGATCCAAATGTGTGTCCTTATGCTCTGATCAGATAGACAACCTAAGTCTAACTAAGAGACACAAATATCTCCAAATGTTAAGAGAACATTTTCGACGAAGATTTAGAGATGAATATTTGTCTCTGTTGATACAGAGAGCGCCAAAGAGGTCACCTAAAACCATACGTATAAACGATTTGGTTCTTATAGGCAGCGACAACAAAAAAAGGATTGACTGGCCGATGGGTCGAGTGATACAAGTTTACCCAGGAACAGACGGTGAAATACGAGTCGTCAGATTAAAAACATCATTAGGTGAACTCACAAGGCCAGTGAAACGTGTTTACCCACTAGAGATTAACAGTGACAACCTTTCTCCAGAACTGATAAACAAAAGGGTTGACATTCCATTAAAAAATGACTATAAGACTAAATTTGGCCGGAAAGTCAAAAAACCTTTGAAATATTCATAAATGTTTATCATTGTATTAATCTTTTCTTTTATCTTTTCAGAAACTCTTTTTGTAAAATTTGATGCTGTATCTTATGTTTAGTATATTCTGTTAGAAATTTTGGTAAGCTATTTTTTCTGATTTTATTTTTACAATATTCCAGAGATGTAAGTTCGTATAATTGTTTATCATTTTCATGTAATTGTATTCTATGTAGTTTTGGAATGTTTTGATTTTCCCTCCCACTGAAAATCAAAAGGTGGGAGGATGTCGCGAGCATGAAAAGTTTCGGTTCGCCGTGTGGCGACCACCTACTAGAGCAGTCGAATTTGAGATAAGCAGGAGAGCGGACGCATGACCGCGCCGTTTCCTCGAATTGAATTTTGATACCTTTTGATATGATATTGATATTATTTGATACTATTGATAAACGAGAAATATTTGATTTGGTGTATATAGTAACATGTAAATAAATAAATGTTTGTGCCGTGAAACAAGAGTTTTAATTTGAACATAGAACCACTGGATCTGACACTAGACGTCACAAGGCCCGTATCGTGGTTAATTATCTTCTGCAGCAAACAATTCAGTGTATGAAGTGTCTAGCTCTATCACAGTACCTAAATCCTATTGACCATGTATGGGATGATTTAGGAAAACGTATAGCTGCTCTCAATACGCCTACTCAGACCTTTGTCAAGCTTACTAATGCTTTGAAAGAGCAATGGCTCTCACTTCTAACCGAACTGATAGACCTCATAATTGACAGCATCGCACCACGCTGTATTGCTTGTAAGGGGATCACATTCCACATTGAAGGTACTTTTCTTGTACCAAACTAACACACTGACATTTTCTTGATTTTATACATTTGTTGATTTTTTTTCATGTTATTTTATAGCTTAATAACTGTTGCATGCTGGTGTTCAGTTTCATTAAATTCAACGTGCATCTTTTTAAGTTATCGTCATTTTTGTGATTTTTCCTTATTAATGATATCTAATGTGCACAAGGATATATAAAAATATTTTTAAATATTTCCGCTCCAGACATTCTGTAAGTAGCAATAATTCACTTTATCTTTTTGTATGTCACTTCTTCCCGAGTCAATTGTGTCTTTGACCCAATGGTTAGTTTTATTTCGAAATGACAGTGTGTCAGAAAATATTAATAGTGGGATAGGATCTTGGAAACTACGATTATTTATGCTGTAGGAAATGACGTAAACATCCGTAATTTTTTCTTCCATTAGGTAGAATACTGGCGTAGCGATCCTGAAACGGATTATTTGAAACCATGCTGATGTCTAGACATCCTTTTTTAAGAATTTCATGAATAATTGATAACCTCTTAAAATATTCGAGTCTAACTAAGGTCTTATTTATTGATTTTGTTTGTAATTGATTAGTTTGTCAACTGGAATCATATTACTAAAAGAAAGATAAGGAATTGTGTTTTATTTTCAGTTTGGTACAAGTACCAAATATGTGCGGTAACATTTTTTAATATGTAAAAATATGCTACCGTAATTTTTAATGTAACATTTTTTACATTGCAGGAAGTTTTATGAACATAATTACAGGATATACAGAAATGTTTCGGCACACTTTTTCTGACAGATGCGAAGACGTTCCAGAAATGTACAGAAACGTTTTTGAATACTTTTCCGGGAGATTTGTGAAATATTTTTGAATATTTTTTCCGTCGCATGTGGTAACATTCCCTACATTTTCAAACTATAATAATTACCGCATATTTTTGGTAACATTTCCTTTGTTTCCAGTATATATTACAATAAAGTCCAGTGATAAAAATGATCTTTAAAAATTCTTTAAATTTTTTTTAAAATCTTTAAAAAATTCAATTATAAAAGACTGCATATTTGTAAATATTATATTTACCGAGTTATTCATTCGTAAATTTTTAGCAATTATCGCCAATGACTACGGGGAGTTCTTAGATTGCGAAAACGTAAATTAAATGAAAAACATACCATTCAGGACTCAACCGAATAATGTGTGAAGGTAAGTATTAATAAATATGTATGTATAAAATTCGATGTTCGTAGATTTTTTTTTTTACCGCATGTTTTCTTAGTTCTACTAACAAATAGCTAATTTTTACGTAACTTACATTAATTTTTTATGATTAAAATAAAACTGATATAAATAACTGATCAGCTTTTTGCAGGACTTCTCTAATACAATACTATTTTTTTGCATATTTTTTAAAATATATGTTTTCTTATGGGCTGTAATGAGAGTAAGAAATTAAACAAAATGAACAAGACCTAAAATAAGTAAACATCACAAAAAATGTTCCTTTCTTTTTGTGTTCACAAGCCTATTTTGAGCACCGGCCAGACATTTTAACTAGCAAAACATCAGTATAGTGAGCCAAAAATGTTCATTTTTTAATTTTAAGTATCTCGTTAAATGTTATTTTTTTAAAATGATTTTTATTTGGGGCAAAGTCCTTTTTAAAGGTCAGACTCCTTTTTTCTCACTGGACTTTCATGTATACAGGGTTACTGTAAAAAGTTATACAGTAGAATTTCTGTACAACGAACTCGCCTGGCTCAAGCTAAAAAATTCGGAATAGAGAAAGCTCCGTTGTACAGAGATTAGGGAGTTTTGCAGTTATTAAAGTAAATATTACACACTTTTTAGTTAATTCGATCA
Source organism: Cheiracanthium punctorium (assembly GCA_038373885.1). Classification (NCBI taxonomy): domain Eukaryota; kingdom Metazoa; phylum Arthropoda; class Arachnida; order Araneae; family Cheiracanthiidae; genus Cheiracanthium; species Cheiracanthium punctorium. The sequence continues at coordinate 29,552 of JAWZYV010011616.1, forward strand.
TTGTAGGCTGTTTTTGTTGCTATCTCTGGAAATACGTGAGCCAGGTAATTTCAGCAGGTAGTTGGCGCGAACTGAATGCTCAAAAATTAGAAACATTCTTGAAAAATGACAAAAAATCTCAAAGATAAGTCTGAAAAAATTCGTTATCGGGAGAATAGTACTTTGTTATATGGGGAGTATTTTTAATATTATTTAAGCCTTAGAGTTACGTTCCAATTAAAACTTTCGTTATAGGGAGAAATTCGTTGTAGGGAGACTTCGTTATAGGAAAGGTCTACTGTACTTCCTTCTTTGTAAATTTTATGGCACCGTAATTAATTATATATAATTTGAAATCGTTTTATAGTTCCAAATACCGTGCTAAAGTGAATTATTTTAAAGTGGTGCACCGATCAAACTATTTTAATTATCCGCTGCAATAATAGGTATCGGTTAATATTACACTTTAACCAAATTTTAACTGCTTTATATAAAACACTATATTAAACTAACTATGTTACAACAAATGAAACACATTTTACATGATGTTGGATTGACCACTCAAGTTTCAAAGAATCATTATTCATTTGAAAGAAATCATTATACTCTTCAGGGAAAAATCAAAAGACTTCATTATATCAATTCTTATTCGGCGAGCGTATTTCAGATAATGCTTCTGAGATTGGGTTGGCTGCATAAGTAGTTAAAAAATTCCATTGGAAACATAAGAGGAGTGGGGAAAAACTTTTTAAATCTTGTACTGCATTAAAAAACCAATAGTTTCATGATCGATATCTCCAGCGTCATTGACTATCAAATTTACTCTGCCAGCATAGGACATAAAATGCACGGGGATTTATATCTGATATTCTTTTTTTTTAAACTACATTTTTCTGGGCATTTGGTAGAATTTATCATAGCTATGGCCTTTTAAGTTATTTATGTTTACATTTAATATATTCGCTGAATAATCAAAGTGCAGCAGCAGTCTGCTTTCAAGTCCTTTGAAGTTATGTAAAAGTTAAAGTGTATACAACCCATGTTGTATTTTGAATTGAAACAAGCAAATTTAACTTTTGTTTTCAGTTTATGATATGTCCAACATACATAATAAAATTTTGTCTATTTATTTATATTTGCATTGTTTAAATAGTTTTTCATTTGGTGTAAATGCAGAGAACATATTACCATTTTTACCTGTCAAGTATTATATGAATTTTAACAATCCGAAATTCATAAAACTAACAAAAATGAGCTGAACGCTTCATCTCGTTATTAATAAAAAAACAAAAACAAAAATTAATAACATAACATACCCGCTAAATTGAATGATTAATTGATAAACATTTCATGACACCAACTTGTAGAAAAACTTTCTAAAATTCATGAAATGTAAAATTTATGATAGTTTCTACAACATGAAGAACTAATTAAAACATCAAGTATATTATGCTTATATTTTGTGCTGAAATAATTAATATCGTCGAGAAAATATTTTCATTAAAATTATCGAACGACTAAATGAGAAAAAGAAATAATATATATAGAGAGAGCTATTCATTAAGTACTACAAATATTTTTACTTCTACCAGAAAGAAAAATAGAAAAGTTGGATGTTATCGTAAAAGCATTAGAATTTATACCCGCAGAATATATCTGATCAAATATATTTTTATTCTTTAGCATTTCTTAGAAAAATAAAGCATATTGAAAAAACAGCGTAGCCAGAAAATGTTTCGATATATTTCTGATATTGTTAAGATTAGAAAATAAACCTGTTTTTTTTTTTTTTTTTTTTTTGGTGTTACATGTCCTTTCTAAATGTTTGTATCCGTCTACACAATTCAGAAGGAGATACATTGGGTGTTATTTCTGTAAAAATATAATACGCGTTTCATCTGGTTTGCATAGAGCGTTTTTGTTAGAGCATATCTTGTTATTCTTCGAATATAGAACTTTCACTCCATAGAGAATGTAAGACAAGTTCTTTTATGAATAGTTTCGATTCTGTAATTTAATTCGGAGTGAAGTGAATTCTATGTTGCTTTCCGGTTAAACCGAGATTTTTAAGAACAAACAGCAAATGTAATAATGTAAAGTTAGTTAATTACTGTAAGCGTGGAATATAGCTAAATAAATATGTCTAAGGCTTCTTGAATGTTGAAAATGCTAGTTTACATGCAAGATAAATATCTGATTGGTGTGATTAAACCTACTGTCAGCGTTGTGAAATATCAGATATTTTAGTCATTCAAAGATATATGACAGGCAAGGATTCATCATCAAGTTCAACCAATGAAATTGGAATGCTGTTAAACATCTGCAATATTCAAACAGATATTTTTTTAACACTTAGTATTTTAAGGTACAGGGTGTTTCACGAAGGAACCCCTAACTGTGAAAATAAATAACTCAAAAACGGTGATTGATAGAAGCATGAAACCAGTGGTATGTTTATCAAAAAGCATTAAGAATTAGATACAGAACTCACAGAATTTTAGTTACAAAATGCGTGGATAGATGGCGCTACAAAGCGGTAATACGGATCTAAGAAAATCGTCATTTTTCGCACACATGACCGCTCTATTGCCCAAAACACACCGTGTGCACCTTTATTCTTTTGAGAAACGATGACGATTGACGGTATACTGCGCTTTTGAAACATTTCTGGATTTAATAACCTTCGGATAATTGACCGGGTGCGGATGGATGTGGTGTGGCGAAAAAATTTCATTTCTATCGATATTTGAAAATAAAATATAGAGCTAAATCTTTTGCAAAAGCTATTTCTTTTTACTTCTCAAAATATCACATGTCCCTGAATACATTTTCAATAATTTGTAGCCGCATCTCCATTGCATTCTCTGCTTCATATCCCTCTATCTGGGGCCTTTTCAATTCTGATTTTTCTTTTATTGCCTTCAGACCATATTTTTGCAACTCTCTTTGACCTTCACCGCTCTACCTGCAACCCTCCCTACTTTTTCTCAACGATATTTCCTTAATCTAACATCGTTTTACAATTTATGTAATGCATTGAAAAATATATTTACATATTGTATTGGAAATTATACCCAGCTTTACATTCTCTAAGTCAGGAGTATTATCTATAATTGCGCGCTAAAAATTCAGTAGTGGTAGGGAGTAAATTTTGTAGTTCAGAGTAAATATTGGTTTCAAAATCCTAGTTGGAGTTCATTACAATTTCAATAGTTACGAAACATAGAAAAGTGTTTTTGAGATTATTTTAAAATATATGGAGTAGCGACTTTTTTAAATTAAAATTGCAAATATTTCCATAGTATATACTTCGGAAATTTTCATGTGCAATATTTATTATTTCGCATTTGCTATTCTTGAAGATAGATAATCCTCCTTGATTTGATATATTTTAAAGGGAAGTTTAAAATTCCAAGTCAGCAAGTCACAGGAAAAGAGGTGTTTCTTTTTTCGATTGAGTAAAGTGCTAAAATGAAAAGAAGCAAAAAAGAAAATCCTTTTTCAGAGTCTTTTAAATCGAATAGATAAAAAAGATGATTGCTTCTCTTGACCTACTTTTACAAAACAAATCTTTGTTAATTGAAAATGAAGATTAACCCTGTCGTCACTACTGCTGCCCATTAGCGTCTGCTCTGAAACTTTCTGTGGTTACTTCTGCCGCCATATGGCGGCATCCACGAAAGTTCTCTGAGTACTGCCGTTGGCGGCACCTTCAAAACATTGTCCAGGTACTACCGCCGTTCAATGCCGGCACCCACGAAACGTTACCTGAACGTCAACGAATGAATCTGCTAGGACAGCAATCTGCCTTCAACAAATTTTGTGCATATAGCATTTTTTTTTTTTTTTGATGAATGCCCCAAAAATAACCCACGTTTTCTCGGCTTTCGCTTCCGTGTGCAACCATTCCTGTTGAAAACTTCCCCGTACCACGAATGTGTAGCCGCGGCCAGCTCCTCTGTACCGAAAGGGTTATTAAACAACATATATTGGGTTAAACCGTTGTCCTCTTAAATTATAAGAAACATAATTTTAATTTAAAACGACGATTAATTAACATCATTCGTGCCCAAGAAAGAAAAATATCTCTCTGTAGAATTACCTTTCTTATTCAAAATGAAAATAATGAAAATTGGGACAGTGATTTCATTTACGGATTTATGAAAACAAAACTACCTCGAGTTCTAAATGCATAGTTATTTTTAAGAACCTAACAATAAACGTCACCACTTTGCTAAAGTTCAAGTGTGAAGTTAGGGAACTAGAGCTCTTAAATATAATTTTATGCTAATAAAACTGACAAATGTATCTATCCATCGATTGTTTTCATGTAGAAACAAACGGGTTTGCGGTTAAATGAAACGCGGTTTGGCCTAAATCGTCAGATAATTGCGCGACATAAGTTATTCATGCTAGACGGAAAATGAAGATTCGGAATTTAACCTTTTAAAACTTTTTAGCGTACCACAATAAATGCTTCACTAATCTATTATATTAAATTTAAAACTAGGATAAAGAAATTTATTTGGGTTATTACTGGGTCATTCCAAGACAGTGTCAGCATTTTTGGAATTCTATTTTTTTTTTTTTTTCATAAACTATTTGGCTACACGTTTCTATATATGTAATGATGATGGATAAAGAATAAGCAATTTTGATCCGAGTTAAAATACTGCTTTATGAAAGTTCTGATAGTAAAAAGACAACGGTTTCTTTTTTATCAACTGCGTGAAAAAGAAGAGGGTGATATAGAAATTACTTTCAATCATTTTAATTAAAATGAACTGACGTCCAAAGTAATGCACAATTTAAGGCTTTTCTGAAGGATGTTGACACTACCAGAATAAACAATGATTATTCTTTGCTACAAAAAAAGGGGGGGGGCTAGAATAAGAGGTGAAAAGGAAAGTAAAAAAAAAATCTATTGCCAAATTACTTACGCGAAATAAAATGGGGATCTTGATTAATTGCATAATTAATAGGAATTTAAATTTCATCCCTATTATCTATGCAATAGAAAATTATAAGAATAGAGGATTTATAAGAAAGATTTATAATAGATTACAGTAGAATATTTATAAGAAGGATTTATAATAGATTACAATAGAATATTTATAAGAAAGATGAAGATTTCTTAAGAGGAAATATGTTGAAGGTTACGTACAGACATGTATAAATCGGGTGTTTCAAACGCAACTCAAGTCCGTCTTTTAGGAATCGATAAAAAATGCGCACACAGATTCGTGTATTTTCACAGCAGCATGGAAGTCTTGGGGTAGCTCATAGAATGTCTCTTGCACCTGTCTATAATGGACAAAAAGCGATTTTTTTTTGGTCTTTATAGTTCTTGGGCGGCCTTGGCATGGCTTTCTCTGGATATATCTCGTAAGTTGAAACTGTTTTCATAAGTTGGACGTTACATCGAACTCTGTGAAAAATCTAGATTTGAGACGGGTCTTCTCTAGCCACTCAATGATTTTCTACTTTATCGCATCATTCTACTTTATCGCATCTACTTTATCGCATCGCATTTGCTAAGTACTCATTTTGAGAGTTTAATTTGACAGATTTCTGAAAAAATAAAACACTAGAAACTCTGAGATGCCTGAGTAAATGAAATGCACATTTTGCCACTCGCGCTTTTAAAGCCTGTTCCTCTACTGGCTCCGCGCACATACGCCCATAGATTACGTATTCGATACAAGATTTGAATCTTGTTTTTTTTTTTTTTTAAAATGGAATATTTTTTTGCTCAAGTGCATGAGATTCGGCAACATATGCACAATCTCTGAAACACCAATGTTCTATTACGACACGCATCATACTTTAATAGTAAAAATATTTATATATCTTCTAATACCGTATGCTAGATCCAGCTACATTTCAATTAAAATGCGTTGGTTTTTAAATGATGAACGCCATTTTTCTTTTTATTACTCTTAGTTACACAATCATAATGGATTTGATCAACTACTGTAAAATTTTTTCTTTGAAGAATACAAGCTAAAAATAATCTCGAAGCATCAACATTTTACAGATTGTTATTGCAAAGGAAAAAGAAAAATCGGTGCTCCATTCAAAATCGTGACCACTTTTCTAAATGGAAGTAACGCGGTCAATTGTCTTTATTTATGGACGCAGGACCATCGATGCAAAACTGCATTTCTCGGACACACCCCTTTTCATCATCTTATCCCAAAGGCTATATTTCATTATTCGAGGAATAATGGATAATACATGACAAATTGTTTCGTGTGGGACATAGAACAAAAGCTGAAAAAAGCCAGTCCTGATTTTAGATAATGAACTTAAAATTTATGCTTTTAAGAAGATTCGTTAGAAATGTGACGTCAAGGAACGAGTGAATGAAATTGCAAGGTGCAGCTCTTTTAGCATATGCGACTAAATGAGGGGTAACTTCCCTTGTAACTAACTCAGAGCTATAGAAAGAACATGGCAGATACATCATCTCAAGATCATAGATTATAAAACACTTTCCAATGCATATCTACTGATATGTTACAGCACAACGAAATATTTTCTTTAAAAAATTCTGATGTTAACGAGCTTCAGTTGCCCTTGCCTTACAGGCACCGCCTCCTATCCTGGTAAGAGGAAATATCCAGTTCTTCTAGACATGTTAAAATCTTTTTAACCCTTTAACGCGTAGTGTTCCCGCTCTGGGAACACCAAACTCTGACGTTTTGACTGTTGCCAGTCACGAAGAATAGATTTGGTTTCTATAAAAATAGTTGCGGGTGACACAGCTCTACGAGAATCCTTTACTTTTTAGCACGTCATTTCCCGTAAAAAAATGGTCACGATTATTTTTAACAGCACTGACATCTGCTGAAAAACGGAAGAATGCGAGAACAGCTGGATAGATTGTCCAATGCTGAAAAAAGGGCAGCCGTTGCCATCGCTCGACTTAACTACCAACAAGATGACGGACGATTGGAACGTTCATCGCGCGCCACAGATCTAGAGACCCTTTTTTTGACGCAGCTGGCTGTGCCCCCTCACAGCCAGCTGTCGTCAAAAAAGGGTCTCTAGATCTGTGGCACGCGATGAACGTTCCAATCGTCCGCCATCTTGCTGGTAGTTAAGTCGAGCGATGGCAACGGCTGCCCTTTTTTCAGCATTGGGAAAGGGTTGCGCCTCAAAGGGTTAAGGAAGGCTTCACATCTCTCAGCCCACACCCAGTTACGCCTAAGTGCAAAAAAAAAAAAAAGAAAAAAAAACTTTTTTATAAAAAAAAAAAGAGCTTCAAAATCTAAGTTCTTCAAAAGCTTCAAGTGCTGCAAAAGCTAAGTTCTCTGTTCTAATGAACAGAGATGTAATAGCACACCTATAAATTGTCGCAACGCATTCTTAACGTTATCTTATACTTTTTTGCTTACTTGTGGGTTTGCGAGTAATGCTCTGCTGATAAAGAGTGGATCTTTTGTACACTTGAAATGCACGTACACTTTCTATACTGTTGTTAAAGGAATGGGTTTTCAAAATTCCAAAATCTCTTGGACTTTTTGTGGATACTGTATTGTATCTCTAAAGCATGTCAAGTTCTCAGTGAAACGGTGTCAGATGCATTTGTTATTGAAATCGAAGATTCAGTAAAAACACTTAAATTTGAATAAAGGGTATATTTAGCGATATTTAAAGCAGCTATTCTGATATCTATGCAAAATTTCTAGCTAATTCTTTCAAGTATACCTTTTATTTAACTGTTAAAAATTGAGAAAAAATCGTTAAAAATGGGGAATAATTAAATTGTTAAGGTGCAAAGATTTCTTCTTATACTAAGTTCTAAGCTGATAAACCCAACGGAATGGATTTATATAACGAACACATAAAAAAAGGGTTTTTGAAATTTATTTAATAATATTTATAATCTCCTTTATTTGATACCATATGCAGAAATCACATGTCTCTAATGAGAAGACTTTTTTATATGCAAATAACACTGAAATATTATTTGTCTCCAAATAATAAAATTCATTAAATGTTTTAAATTAATTAAAATTTCCAATACTAATATAACAATTGATTGTCATTCGGTATTTTGAGCACCAAACTTTCAACGGCAACATTTTCAAATTTTTTAACACTTGTGATAGTAAAATGTGTCATTGGTCTTGTGCTATGGAGAGACATGCTAATAAATAAAAGGATATTTTTAACAGAGTTAATTCGGAAACATTTTCTATTTATTAAGCTAATAACTACAATTGTATCTCGTTTAATCGGGAACTACCTTTTGTCCATGATTTACTTATTTAAAAAAACTTTAATTACATGCCGAATTATAATTTGAACAAAATACATTTTTTTTTTTCAATTTCCGCAATAATTTCCAAAACACAACTTTCATATAGGAAATAATGTACAAAAATTGAATTTTTAATAGGAAGTCGAGCAACTTAATATTCGTTCTCGAGGATTGAATAGGATTTTCGATTTCCGTAACCTCTTTTCAAAAATCAATAGCGGAATCTGTATTTTGAAGCATACATGTCATAATATTGGTTTTCCATACAAATATGGCTAAATGGTTTTGGAAAGGTCACTTCGAAAATTAACTGGAACGAACAATTGATTCTTTGCGAGCAAGTTATTTAGGAACATGATGAATAGATTGTTAAATTAATCACGCATAATATTTGGACAATAAAACTGAATCATACCGTATAAGTACGTAATTAATTCCGATATTTTCATGATTATGTCAATTGAGAAAAAAATATTTTAGTGCTTCACATCCTAATATGTAATTTAGCTGATCACTGACTCAATGACTCCCCTTTGCACAGCTCCAAAATATCAGGTTGTAACGAAAGTTTTCCGCCAGATTTGCTTGAGTCAGCTCACGCGGCACCCAGCTATTTGCCTTATATGTCAAGTTTATGCGATGCTTAGCGCGACTAATGAGCATGGCACTAAGTCTAACTCTTTTAGATAGCTCTCGAGTGGATGAATATTTTACCTTCTTCCAAAATTCTCGTAGGTGGGCCTCATCAGCATCAGTAGTCAGACCGGACCGCTCTGCTTCTTTAATATCCTAGTCCTCGTTTTTGAACTTTCGGTACCAAATCTTCACACTGTCATTTGATACAACAGTAGTACCTTAACCTGTACACATTATTCAGTGTCACTCTGTAGCTGACTTTTTGCGACAGAACTGAGAGTAAATGATGGATCAATCTGGTAGCGTGATAGTTCCATTTCAGACACCTTATACTTAATCATAACGATATTGTTTTACAGATTTCACAACACAGTGCTCTAAAACAAGTCTTTTCTTTCAAGTAACAAAAACCGTTTTACAAAATATTGGCAAACACACCAACGCGAACTGCTTGCGCAGGCAATACTCCGAGTGGCGGAAAACTTTCGTTACAACCTAATAAAACGTTTAACGCCAGAAGTAAAAAAAAAAAGTGTTATGCTCGAGAAAAAAGAGGATATATATATATATGTAATGTATAAAAAGGTAATTTGGGTTTTACTAGTTTGGGTATTGGTCAAGCGGGTACTTTCACTGTAAGTTTTACTTTCCTGTCATACTTGCCACGCGCGCTCTGGAGTTATGTTTTATTTATTTTGTTATTTGTCAAACATCAGGCCGTCGATTCTGAGTTCTTTAGATGTACACGTGTCCCCACGCCCTTGTAGCCCCGGATGCGGGTCATGTTGGTAAATGTGTGTGGTTCGATCAGAGATAAGAGAGAGGCGGAGTTATGTCTTCGAAAACCACGTGGTGTGGTAAGCGTAAATACTCCCGCACATCGAAAATCGTCAGACTTCTGCCACTGGAACTGCTTAATGAGTCAACGCTGATTCTTGTACCCGTCTCCCCTCCCTTCTTCTCATTCTAAGTTGTAACTTAAATGTAATGTTCAATAAACCATATTACCTGCCTTAACTCTGAAACTTTACTTGAAATATCTGACGTCTCATATATATATATATATATATATATATATATATATATATATATATATGTACAGAGAGAGAGAGAGACAGATAAATATCTGATCTACATTGAAAATCTGAAAATTCACTCTTTAGCCTTTTTTAACTTTAAGAAATTGTAGTGTTTGACAAAATTCAGAAAAGTTGAAAGCTGTAGAATTTGCGTCATAGTTTCATTTTTTCAATCTCAGTTTTTTTGCGATTTCAGCACGTTTCAAACAGCTTCTCGAAAGTATCCAGATTTTTATTTGCATGTTGCCTTGGATTTAGAGTTAATGTAACAACTTAAGTGGCAACAACGTTACTGTAGTAACTATAACATTAAAAATAGAATATGAAATGATTTATTTAAAGTGAACAAATATTATATGTATTCTGTGTAGACATTAATTTGTCAAGTACTTTTTTCTAGCCTCTGTTGTAATTGCTTGCATAATGGGCTTTGTCTACTAGTCATGTAGATTGTTACAGCGAATCCCGCCGATATATGTTAGAGAGAATTTCAATTTCTGTTGAAATTTTACATCGCTATATTTTTGAACACATTTACGACTGTCAGTTTAAAAATAATCATGATTAAAAACACTTTAAATATAAATAAAATTCTATGACGCGCATCACATCAAAACAACGTAAAATAGAGACATAGAGAGTTATTTGATTAAGGACTTATTAAGCTTATTAAAAAATTCTACTTCCCAAGGGAAGATGATAAAACAAACCAATTTACAAATCTTCTTTGAAGTCCGGAACAATGATTTTTTTTTCTTGTGTAGACATGTCTTTTCAAAGTTTCTTCTTTCTAAATGGAATGATATTTTACTAAATTCCATTGGGACGAAGAACGTTTGTGTACTGATTTTTATTTTTATTTTTGTAGATTTAAAGTTGTATTTACGATCACAAAGTAGTATAATAAAAAGGACGTTTTGCGATGTTCAAATTAATGTTTTTCATTGAGTAAATGGACTTTTGTCTCAGAAAATGAAACTACACAGTGATATATTGAAGGAAAATAAGGAAAGAATTTTCAGTGTAAGGATTGTGATGTTAAAACTTTATGTAAATTTCAGCAGTCGAAAATTTTATTCATAGCAAATAAAATCTATTTTTGAGAATACGTTTAGCAATTGCAAACTTGTCTGAAGTGGAAACCAGGAGATCAGTTAGGTTAAATCAGGCACTTAGTGAAAAAGAAATTCGGGCGGAGGAGAGGGGGGGGGGAGATTAAAAAGTATAACTTCTCACAAAAATGCTTGATTTACTGACATACAGATAACAAAGATTAATTTTTTTTTTAGGGGGGAAGGGCAAGTCCCCTGGTCAACACCCCTGGCTACATCCCTATGTGTTTGTGTACTGAATGCAACCTTTATTCAATGAACAGGAATTTTTTCGGGCCTCATTTGCAACTTCGTTTGGGGCAGGTTTATTAGAATTAAGATACACAGTATTATTAAAAAAAATCTGGAGTGACTCCACACGACTTTCCGAACACTTACGATTAAGACCATTACCAAGCACTTAAATAAATTTTAATCGATGAATAATTCAAACATATATACCAAATTGAAACTCAATCGAATGCACCGTTTAAACGCTTGCGCACTTTCAAGAATTTCTCCCCATATGCCATTATGCCATAACATAAATGAAAGTTTTGTCATAGCCCTTTAGGAGAACTATAAGTCCTATACACACCAAAATCAATACCGGTCTTGCAACGGTGGTTTATAACATATATACCCAATTTGAGCTCAATCGAATCTACCGTTTAAACGCTAGCGCACTTTCAAGAAATTCCCCCTATAGACCATAATGTAAAAGAAATCTTTGTCGTAGCCCTGTAGAAAAACTTTAAGTCCTATACACACCAAAATCAATACCGGTCTTGCAACGGTGGTTTATAACATATATACCCAATTTGAGCTCAATCGAATCTACCGTTTAAACGCTAGCGCACTTTCAAGAAATTCCCCCCATAGGCCATAATGTAAAAGTAATCTTTGTCGTAGCCCTATAGAAAAACTATAAGTCCTATACACACCAAAATCAATACCGGTCTTGCGACGGTGGTTTATGACATATATATCCAATTTGAGCTCAACCGAATGCTCCGTTCAGGAGCTATCGTGTTCACTCACATACACACAAACACACATACGCACACACACACACACATACACACACACATACATACATCTCGTAAAAATAGCATAAATGGATTCAGAAGCCCTCAAAACGTGTCAAAACACCAAAATCTCGAAGTCGAATTTTTTTCATGATTACAATACTTTCCTTACATGGTACATGTTCGGATATACTCTAGAGCCAGTCAATACTCTAGAGCCAGTTACCAAATGGTGGTTTGTGAACCCAAAGGGGATTGTAAGGTGTATAACGGGACTCGCGAAAATGATATTCTAGTATATTTCGACCACGCTAGGCGAATGAAAAGTGGTATTTTCGGGAATCGCGGTGAAGCAACATTTGGAACCTCTCCTTTAGAGAAATGTTTCTCGGATGAAGTACTTTGAGAGTTTCTAATTTTGAAAGAGCGCCTTGTTTAAATCTGACAATTTCTCTGGTCAATTTCAGTTTAAGGTAACGATATATGCAGGGTGAATCGAAACTCTTGGGCAAAACTTTAAGGGATGATAGGGCACACAATGAGGAATCGTAATCTCATAGCAATCTGAGGTGAAAACGCTGTTTTAACTAACCCGGTAATAATCACTTTTGGAAAACCATTGAAGTGTCCGTCTAATTTCTTAACCAAGTTTCATAAACAATAGGCTCGTCTCCGCAAATTTCATTCATGAAATAAAATAAACTTTTTAAACTATCCATTTTAGTCTTCTGTTTCCGGAGAAAATTACATTAGTTTCTGACGAACAATGGTCGGCAAGTGCACTGTTGTTTTGGCACTTTTTCCGAAGTGATTATTAACAGCTATACGGAGACCACGTTGCCGACCCCACATTGCTATATGATTTTGATTCCTTATTATGTGCCCTATTACCCCTTAAAGTTTTGCCCAAGAGTTTAGATTCACCCTGTATATTCTTTCTTTTTTTTTAAGCAGTTGCTATTTTCTCGCGGAACACAATTAAAGGAAACCTACTACAGCGTGATGTTTTAATAGTACGAACGCGAGTGTTTCTAGCATTAAATTATACTTCGAAAGACTTCAAAGTTTCTGCTTTCATAAAGCTCAAAAATCACGTTCACTATATCACTTTAAAAAAATCAAAAACTGGCTTAATTCCTTATAGAACAGTTTACATGATGTGATGAACCATTTCTAACGAACATACGTATGTGAATGTCAGATTTCAGGGTTTTATTCTTTTCAATTGTCAGGTAAGAATTGCGTTCTTCTTGGTAAACGCGAATTTCTTGACTTTTTAATTTTCGCGGTATCGATTTTTAGTAACATAATTAAAACTTATCTGTGTAACGATTTTTCCTTTCCCCAATCAATAATTTCAACTAAAACAAACAAGGAAAACACGAAAGAAATTCATTACGACTCATATTTAATTTATCCTCGTAAGATAAAATTGGGTACACCAAAAATACCACCTAAAATGAATTTAACTGTAAAAAAAAAACATTTTGACCACAAAAGCTCTATTGTTTGTCAACACTAGAGTTATTTTCGCGTTTTACTTTACAGCTTGACATCTTCCTAATTTGTATTTGAGGAGTTGCGCAATAACTATTGTCATGTATATATGCGCATATGCGCAATATTTATTGTCATGTATACATACGTGTCAAATGCCAGTGGGAGGATATGGATTCAACTGATGGACAGCTCAATTGCCGTTTTTGGGTAGTTCTGGAGCTACTCATGCCGTGGTAGTGGTGAAGGTGCCGGGCGACTAGGCCTTGAGCCCCTTGTCTGGGGCTTGCGGCATCGTCATTTACATGAAATATGTACGCTGATGGTTGTTACATAAATTTCTTGTTATTAACTCCTTACGTCTCATGACATATGCATGAATGTCATTATTCTATTGTAGTACATTCATTGATTGTTGCTTGGTTGTTGCTCTGTGCGTAAAACTTATGGCTTGATAATGTGAGCTGTATCAAATGTCGACTTATATCGTCCCTTTCGGACACTAGATGGCGATAGTTGTCCATGGAAATCACAAGGAGTTTATTGGTTTCAAATATCTTTAATGCGAAAGTTAACGTGGTTCGCAAGAGGTTAACACAGTTACAGATTTCAGCAGCAAGAGAGGTCACTCAAAGATCGCTCTCCACAGCGTGTCAGAGATTAAATAATTACTATAAGGCCCTGTCACATGACTTATGCAATTTGCATTTATTGGATTATCAAGATTGGGCTAAGTGGACCCGGAAAATTCCAGGTATTGTTATAAATTTTAGGTGCCAAAGAGATTAATTTTGAGAAACTGTCTATTAAATGTCTAGAATTTGGGACTACAAAAAGATTTTAGATTTTGTATGTTTATGTGCAGCACTGCATTGCTGCTAGAGCCAAAATATTACATGTTTGTGATTCGCAAATCCGTAATTGGTAGATACCGAGCTTCATGAAGATTAAAATAATCACATAAAAATTTAACGATTTTCACTGTTTCACTAAATTTCTTGCATTTTGAAGACCCCTGCCTACTGAAATATTATTATTACCACAATAATTGAGAAAAATATCACGGCTGTCGTTAATTTTGTGACAAAAGTGCCAGAAATGTTACATTTCTCGCAAAGCTTTTTGAAAAATAATACATCTTATTTGTTCTAAAGTTTTTGCCAAAAAAATAGGAAATTTAACATCAACCGTTGAAAACATGTGGCAAAACTGTAAGAAATATCACATTTGTCGCAATGTTTGCTGGAGAAAATATTAAAAAAAGAATTGGTAGAATATTTGTTTTAAAGTGTGTGGTAAAGATATAAAACACTACATTAGTCGTAAAATTTGTGAAAAAAGAAAAAAAAAAGAGAAAACCGATACCTTTCTTACTGCTAAAAGGTAAAGAGAACATAAAATATTCAGCCTTCAGCTGAAATTAGTTTCCCCTCCGCTAAAGAGGTTTTTTGACAGAACCTTTTAATTTGTATTGGCAGCCATGTACAGGATGTATTTGCATGTAAATCAAACGGGGAGAAACCAACCGTTCTTCCAGTGGTGTCAAGTATTTTAAACAATCCGGTATTTCGGGGAATTCGAAGCCATTGCTTATAGCTAATTCTGGTATTGTCAATTTAATCAAACAATCGTAACATGTTTTGCAAAATTTGCCAATATCATCGATATCTTTGTAAAAGACTAGTTTTATAAAGTCCGTTGTCGCTCCTTTGGACAGTAAAGTTGTTTTGGAATGGGTTCTTATTGACTTTTTGAACCACAGTCGATCACAACAATAGCATTGGTGGATTGGACCATCAGCAACAGCTTCGAAAAATTTCTCAGCTAATTTACGAAATTCTAGTTCTTCACGCCTTACATTTAGATCAGTATCTGTTCTTGGTCTTTTCGATGGTATATCTAGACAGAGTCGTAAACGTTTTCTGTCTTGTCTTCTGGATTTGGATTCCGCTTCTTGAGCACGAAAATCTGGATCTTCCCTTTTTCTTTGCATAAATAGACGGTTAGTTTCACGATGACTTTCTTCCGGATTAGACAACTGGCGAGGACGGCCAGCGCGGCCTTGAAAAACAGTCCCGGGTATATTCTTCTGATATTTAACGATGTAATACTGAACAGTAGAGCGTGAAATACCAAGCCTACGAGCTATTTCACACTGATCCCGCAAAAATGAAAATTTTAGAAATGCCACGACAGAACACCACCACTTGCTCCGAGGAGGGACAAAAGTTTGAACGCGACTCTGGAAACAAATCCAAGTTCTGAAAAATGAAATCGGAACCTCGGGAACTTGACAGCCAGTCGCAGACGCTCTGACAAAATCTTACAGTTTCCCCTTTTGTTTCATCTGACGTTACTTTGAAATTTTTCAAGTATCCATTATTCCAATCATGTGTCGGATCTTGGTGTGTTTCAAATTTCCGTGAGATCTGTAAGATTTTATTTACTATCAATTATCATCCACGACTTTTTTCGTCTGCCGAAAACTATTACCCTCTTTAGCGGAGGGTAAAAATTAACCTTTTTCTTAAAAATTGTTGAAAAGAACAGAAGAATTGCTCTATTTGACGTGATAGTTCTGGAGATATGTAGATATAACTTCGCATTTGTCGCAAAATTTGTTCTGGCGTACTTCTTGGTTGATTCTATAACTGAAAAACTCTTAGAAGCTGTTTGTGTTGAATATTAGTATATTATTGATGCATGTGGGAAGAAAAAATCAAAAACCTCGTTCTACTGTCCGAAACAAAAGGTGGATGAACTAACTATTAGTATTTTTTTTTTCTATAACAGATGGATGTAAATAGCCATTGCCCCATTTCGTGACTCAAAATCAGTGGAGCGTATCTTCAAGGGCAAGACGCTCTTGTCTTAACAAGGCTTCTAACAGATTATAAGTAACGTCTTGGGTCGTTCGGAGGTTAACAACGTTTCAAAACTAGGGTGTAGCCACGAGATGATTAATGAAAAAAATAGTTGTATTCTGAGCTCTATGTGCGCAATGTGAAATGGTTAAAAGATAAGGCCATTTTGCAAATCTTCATGTAATAGCACACTACTGGAGAGAAATATTTTTATGATATTTTCATTTTTAAAACTCAAGATACATTTTTTTTCCTATTCTAAAGCAACATATTTTTTCATTCAAAAATTTTAATTTATGTTAAAAAATGATATAATTTGAAATTATATTTTGATTTTCAGATAAGTATTAAAAGCCTTTCTAAATCTATTTATTAAAAAAACTTGATTATTTCTTCTTTAACTACATAATACTAATAATGCTAATCCTATATACAATTTTATTATACATCATATAAATACCATAAATCAAACTTGCATCCTTTCTAAAGAAAAAACCATTTTAAGAACATGAAAGTAAAGAAAAGTTCAATGTATAATTGGGGAGAGAAAAAGAAATCATCACTTAAAATTAAATAGGTACAAGTCGAAAGTGCATTCAGGTGTTAATGTTCTTTGACTTTCAGACTGACATTTACTTGAAAGGATCAGACCATAATTTTTTTTTTATTAGAACAAGTAATGTTTTCTAATAATTTTTTTTTAAAACTCTTATTGCTTTCTCAATTATAATAGTTATTTTTCCACATTCAGTCATTCACGAAATGCTTTCGTATATAAATCGTTAAAACATTTTAAAAATGCGCAAATACGTCTAGACAAACTTTTCAATTAATCGAATATTTACTTTTGTATCGTGTACGTCGAATTAAATATTTTTATTGAGTCATTATATAGCATATATGTACACGATCAGTTAACATAGATAATACATTTTTATTAAAACAGTAGGGATCCAGAATTTTTCTTTTTTTTTCATTTTGAGCCTAAAATCGGTATTGTATTTAGTATTATTATGTTATTCAAAATGATTTTTTGACCAAGTAATAGTTATAGCAGTCTGAGAGTCTTAATATCTTTGACTTAAATTTTTGAACTGAAACGACATAGCTAGTTTCAAATCAAGTATTAATGCTATAAAATTGCATTGTCTAAGTCAATATGTTTGATATTAATCTATAATCATTGGAAAATGTTAATAATTTTAAAATGGTTCGTTTATTACTATACGAAAAAAATAAAGAAAATAATTATTTAATTTTTTAACCATGCAACCCTTTAAAAGATGTAAAAATGTGTACAATGCGTTAAAAAAATGCAGACTAACTGATTTAAAAAAAGGTAAACAGATATTGTTATTTTTTCTTATTAATTAAGTACAATATTTATTTCATATGTATTAAGAGAAAAAAAGGATGAAAATGCATGAATTTAATTATGAGCTGCCATTCTACCTCAACACGCGTCTGAGTTCGATTCCCTGCATAGGCTTGGGTGTCATTTTGTCCGTGACTTGACCTTGCAGTAGGTAGCATGGAGTTCACACGATGCTCTTAAATATCTCAAAATGCAACCATTATGCAACGTTTTCGAAACGCCCTAAACATGGAAAAACGGAATAATATGAAACGGTTGCAAATTGGTTTTAAAAACGAAATATTCGTAAAGAGCAAGGTAAAATGAATCCGGTAATGCAACGTTTCTGGCAAGTCACAGGTTCGGAATATTTGCAACGTAACCAATATACAACCTTTGAAACAAAAAAGCGACATTTTTGCTACGTCAGAAACAGAATTATTTGCCACTTAACGAAAATGCAACCATTTCAACCAAACTGCAACGTTTAAAAACGGTTACGTGCTACCTGGTGGGGGGGGGGTGTCATTTTGTCCGTCCCTTCATAGAAGGCAAAGCTGGTCTGCTATTAGGGCCGTCCATAATAAAGTGAACAAACAGTACTCCGGGCCTTAGTAGCGGTGACTGACTGATGGTCAAGTGCTCGCCCTTAGAAAAAAAAAATGATGTAACTGGATATTTTTTGATGAATGAGTATATAGTCTGGACTTTAAGTATACGGAAAGCGAGCAATGTTCTGAAATTATTTATTTTAAAGCGTATTTTCGATGCGCATTTTAATTTGTATGTTCGATCACTAAAAAAAAAGATTTTTATTAGTTGGTAACAAGGGTGATAAAACTTTCAAAATAATTTGAAAATAATGCATTATTGAAATATTGTTCGCGTTAAAGTATACCTTTAATTTTAGCACTTAAATTAGATTAATATGATCAACACTTAAAAATTACACTATCACTTAAAAGCAGCA
Source organism: Cheiracanthium punctorium (assembly GCA_038373885.1). Classification (NCBI taxonomy): domain Eukaryota; kingdom Metazoa; phylum Arthropoda; class Arachnida; order Araneae; family Cheiracanthiidae; genus Cheiracanthium; species Cheiracanthium punctorium. Next base: position 48,319 of record JAWZYV010011616.1, read on the forward strand.
CTTAAATTGCATGAATTAGGAATATTGGAATTAATGGAAAACCTATGGAAAAAGAAGAAGAAGATGGAAGATTTTGCAAAGTTTTGTAAATTTCACAATTGTTACATTTTCTTTTATTCGAAATTGATTTTTAAATAATGCGTAAAATGGCATAAAGTTTGCTGCATTGGCTCTATTACTCTGATTTTGAGAAGTCACCCAATTAATTCTTCAGGGTCAACCACACCCTTGCTTCTTCTCTTCCTGACCTCAGGGGCGTAGCCAAGAGGAGGGGGGGGGTCATAACCCCTCCAATGAGGAATTTTTGCCCTACAAAATGTATATTGTAAAATAAAGTAAAATGTTACATTAAAACAATGCATTGCGGTGGGTGGAGGGGTTGCTTTATATAAAAGTAGGTAATTTCACTCAAATAAATACAAAGAAGTAAAATCTTACCTTTTAGCATTGTCTTTTTTTAAGGGAGGGTTGATGAAGCTCCTTAGCCATTCCCCGGATCTGCCATTGACTAGTAGCACAATTATGGTCGATAACTGACAACATTTTTGCTTAATTCTTTAATTACAACATCCTTTAATGGATATTTAAATGTAAAATCAATCAATTTGTTTTTAAACAATTATTTAAAACATAATCTCAGTTTTACATATATTTATAATTAATAATGTTATTCTCCTCTAAATTAAAAGTGTTATCAAAAATATTTTTAAAGATGCGCAGTTTATCGATTTGCAATAGATTTTCTAAATTAGAATTGTGCTGAATTGATATTCTTTAACAACTTCTCCAATTAAAAACATTTCATATCGTACGCTGTAATTAAATACAGAATGATTTTACATGCCGAGAATATTACATTAATTCTCTAGTTTGTTTACAGCTGTCTTTGTTTCTAACATCAAATAATTCGAAATATTTTTAAGAAAACACGCACAGCCATTCTTCTAATTAAAGGTACAAAGGCATTAATCTGTAAGAATTCTTTTAACAGAAATTAATTTTTCATTGGTTCGTGTGATGCATTTAATCAAGGTAATATTTTAATTACTTCAGCGGAGAACGATAGAAAAACAGCTCGTCGAAAGAAAACATCAAATGGCGTGGAATTACTTTAACGATTTCCTATACATGATCTCCAGAAAAGTTAAGCTACTTAATCTGCGGTATTTCATATTTCATCTTACGGTGATTTCTTGAAAATATTCCTAACAATGCCTGGACACCGAAGAAGCAAAATGTAATCTACTTAAAAGAAATTCCCTGGTATCTAAATATCTTTCCCTCTTTGTTTTAATGGAATCACATGACAGATCAAAGCAGACGAAAATGCAGTGGAAAAGAATTGGATTTTTATCGATTAAAAGATGAGTATCGGAGGAGAATTTACGAATGAAAGTCAAATTGGGAAAGATTTATTTTAAGAAGATTAATAAAGGGAAGTTTTGTAAGAAAAATGTAAAAAAAAAAAATGTCAGTAAGCTTTTTACTGTACGTAATAGCACATAGAATGTTTAATTTTATAAGATTAAATAACTATAATGGTATTAAGTTAGAAATGCATTTTAATACCAAGCACGGAGGTAGCAAGACACGTGGGAGTGAAAGTGAGTGTGGTGCCAATCAAATTTATTAATAAGTTTCCTGTAATATCTTTTTTGTAAGCTATTTTAGCGTTTGGAGTTTTTTTTCTGTTTGTTTGAAATTGTTCATTTTGCTCTACACGCACGTTTATAATATAAAGAAGATACTTCACGGATATCAACATGGCATAAATTTCTATAGCTGAAACCTATTAACAGAAAGTTGGATATTTTTTGGATAAATTAATGACTTTGGATTAAATAAAGCCAAAGTCTTTGGTCACCAAGTCGTAGCATTAAATAAAAGACTTGGTGATTTATTTCAGTGAAAAAAATATAAATTAGGAATAACACCACGAGATGGGGTATTAACGTTTTTTATGTCACCCAGAAGCTGTCATAAAACCTGGAAAAATTATCGGGATCACATTATTATCCTGCTTGATTCTGCAACATAACCGAATGTGTAACTTACTATTAATGCCTCATATTGTTGTGATTAGATTTATTTTGCTTTTGAAGCAAACTTACATGTCTATATTTAATTATACATAAACTTTCAACACTTTTTCGGTGTATAAAATTTAATGTCCTATTTAGGGACCGATTTAAATTAATTAATACTTAAGCATTTAGAAACTAAGATCTTAATGTAAAAAAAGTATGTCATTAATCACATTGATTTTACAAAGATTGAAAAATTAGTTAAAGTGATAGCTAATTCAGACGATAGTTTTTTAGGCGTTTAAGGAACATCCAGTTCTTCCAATTTCAAGTTCTAAATCTACTACAGAAATTTGTGTAAACGAGATCCATTAAAGATCCGAAGGTTTATTATTGGCATATATTTATGCTTTGTAATATTAAGGACAAATGAATAAAATATTTTATAAATAGTGCGTAAATATTAAACTTACTTGGTCAACCAATGAAAAAAAAAAAATGGAATTCTATCGCAAATATTAAAGCATAGCTTGAAATTCTAAGCATTGAATAATATTTTGTTAGAATTTTCTATTCTGTTATTGATTCCCTTTTTATAGCTTTAAGCGCAGTCTCGAATTCAAGACTATTATGAGGTTAATACGAAATAATTTTCTTGGAAGGCTATAATTTAGCAGTCTCAAAAAAAAGTAAACGTAAAAATAAGACAATTTCTTTCAAATACGTAACAACACTAGATTACGGATGTGTAAATTACATTTGAAATGTAATTTTAAACTTTAAAATGATATTTTAACAGCCAAAATAGATATTAATCTGCAATTTTGTTAATTTTAATTTTCTAAAATTCAATAGCTTAAAAAATGTAATAAAATTAACTGATAATCTCTGTCAATTGAACAAAATTTTTACACGTCTTATAAAAAATAATATATATTTTAAAAAGGGGTAACCATTGTTGAAATTTAGATTACATTGATCCTTATTACTATGAACGAATGCTGTTTTGATATCTAAAAGAAAAGTAAATCTAATATCACTGAACTTTAATAGAAAATAGGATTCGGCCTGCTGAATGCATAAATCTTGCATTGCAATGCAGATTTCAGAGAAATAATCCTACGGCTGCGATACCTTTTCATGAATATATTCCATAATCTCTAAATGAAACAAAGTGAAGAAAGACAGCTCCTCCTTTTTCCTGGTGTAATGGAATCTCCATCCTTTAACACTCAAATAAATAAACATTACTTATACCTGATAACTTAAGTATTCCATTCCATTAATCAAGAGAGAGGAGTTCCAGTAGTTGTGGGTGTGTTCGCATTTCTTTTTTTTTTTACTTATGGGTTATATCTAGATGTATGCGAGCTTCTCATATATCAATTACCTACTTATCAGATTTGCAGTGAGCTGATTCTCAGAAGCTCATCTCATGACGTGAACGTTGAATATTAATACCCTGAAGTGCAAGGTATACACTTTGCAGTAGCGGGTTTATTTAACACCGCTATACGAAAAAGAGAACATAATGTTATTCCAATGTAATAAATTACTTTTTTGAGAGTGTGGTGTTTCTTGTATTGTCTACGACTAACCACTGCTGAATTGAGCAGCGGTTCTCAACCTTTTAACTTGCCCTCCCCCCTCCAACAAAGGGTAACTTACGGTGGCGCCCCCCCACATTTTTTAGCATACATACAGTTTTTTAATCTTTAACAATGAACATTTAGTCGAATTTTCTGCAAAATAATGTTATCAGTTAAGTTCGAATGAACATTTTAAGCGAAAATGGATGTATTTTGGAGTAAAAAGGAAAATAAATAAGATTATTTTTTTAAAAACATGCATCACTACTTGCTCTTTGGTTTTTCTGGCACCCTCCTAGGGGGTCGCGCCACAAAGGTTGAGAAACGCTGTAATAGAGTGAAATTTTGCACAAACATGTAAAAGAATATGGTGAAAAAAATTGTAGAATTCTAAAAATATGAACTCAGATCAATTCCTTTCTAAGTGATATTTAGGATTTTTCCACTTTAAAAGTGCATCGATAATAGAAGTAGTTCAATGTTTAGTATAGTTAGTAATAGATGTAGTCCACCATACTCTCTAGACATATTACCCACCAATTATCAGCGAAGAATTTTTCGAGTTTAGCCCCTATAAAAGCAAGGTAATTTTCAAGAACGATATTGATAAATTGACATCAAGCTGAAAAGAGGTCATATGCAACGATAGAAATTAGTGTTAAGTAAATAATTTAAAATGTGAGAAAAAATGTATTTTCTGCTTTCAGATCACAAATGGACGGAACTTTCTGGCAGACCTGATATACAGGGTTAGCATAAATAAAAAGCAGGATTTTAAAGATTTATATTTTCAAAACTATAACACATATTACAACAAGTAATGTGTGAAATTAAAAAACGAACCACGTTTTTTTTTTTTTTTTCTGTTGAAATTGTTTGATGTATGAGCATTGTTTTTCAATGAAGAACATCCAATCTATAATCAGTTTCGTTCTACACAGTCAATATGTTCTAATGCTGCACAAATGCATTCGTTGCCCTTGCTGTGATTTCAGCATCGATGGTTCATAAACAGCATTTTCGCAGCAGTAGGTACCATTGACATTGTGATACCACAAATTGTGGGGAACGAATTTGATTGCATGTTAGATGTTTGTCCTGTAACAGAAGGGTCACACGTCAAACATTTGTGAGTGGGGGGGGAAGTATATTTTTCTTTAATTTCTTCTATCACTTATTGCAATGTGTATAACAGTTTCGAAAATGTAAATATTAAAAATCAGATCAATCAAAAGCGCTAATATGTATTTTGTTGCTTATTTATTTCGCGCTCTTTATTTCAGTAAATGAAAATAGACACTGCTATTCATATATTTTTGAAACTCGCTATAAATGAAACATTACACAGGTAAATATTATTTCTTAATCATTTACTTATAACAATAGTATGTACTAAACGAAAAACTATCGTGATTCTGAATGTATTTCCTGAGCTGCATTTAACTCAAATTAAAGGTAGAAAGACTCAAAATTATGATGTACAAGCTTTAGTGCTTTATAGCACCTGAGGACAAATTTCAGTTCTAAAGCCATTATTTTCTTCAAGAATAAATTTACATTCTCGCGTATTCAATAGATTATTGACTTTTATGGATAGAACAAAAGAGATTAAATTGTTAAGTAAACATGCGAAAGTTTCGCTTAATCTTATTCCTAGCTTTTAATATTTGCATTTTCGTAACATAGAAAAAAATCTCTTTATTCATTTTCATAAACTTGATTGAAACGGCTGCATAATAGCACTGAAGGTGTTTTTAATCTGATTTTAGTTTACTTTTCTGAAGGCTCTGCATTAAAGCTTTTGTCCCATGTTTGCTTAGCTGGGAAATAAGGAAATATTCAGATTTATAAAAGTTATTGGCATAATTTAATCGTTTAGGAAATTTCACTTCTTGATTATGCAAAATTCATTTTACTTTTTTTGGATAGTTCAGAGCTTTTAACAGCTCAGAAAAATGGATAGTGACAAGAAGTATTTTCGGAAAATGCCTCAACTTCCAGATGCAGTGTTTAAAATATTTTTCAGCTAAATAATTAGAAACAGGTTATACTGAATAACAAAACAAACTAAAATTTAAAGTTGTTGTTTAAGGAAATATTAAAGATTCTATAAATTTTAAGAAAAAAAGGCAGGGCTGGAAGAATTTACGCATGCCTTTTCATAAGCTGTACTATGGTTTTTAAAAATATATTGACAATATTCGCGTGTTCAATATGCTCTTGATTATAAAATATTGTGATACGACATCGGTGTATTATAACAACACAAGTGATATAAGTATTATTTTTGAAAGCTGAATCAGACGAACAGGTTTGTCATTTATAAAAATGCATATTTGAGTTTGTGAAGAACCTTTCTAAATTTTATCTTTGTCACAGTGCGTTTGTTTTAAGCTTTCAATTACAGTGGTTTTTAAAATGATCAATTCATTTGTATTGTGTACATTGGAAATAATAAAATTTTGAGGACAAACATAAAAAGTCTCGAAAAATTATTGTTTAGTAATAATGCATTTCATTTAATCATTTTTATTTCATTGCGATTTATATTTCCTGCATGCTAGTAACCATATAAATCAGTGGTTTCCAACTGAGTCCCTTCCTGACCTTTTTGGTGGCCCACAATGCCATCTAGAAAACGAATTTGTAGTATCAAATTACAAAATTTTATTAAGGAAAAAAAGTTTGTTGAAAATCCACATCAGCTTCAAATGTGTTTCTTTCGAAAATGAATTCGATTTTACTCGGCTTCCATGAAATTTAGTGCTCAGACTTGTGTTTTATTTCACTCTTCTGTTCTCTTTCCCTGTCGCTTGAACATTTTATGTGCTTGTACGTACACAGTGTTTCACGAAGGACCCCTAACTTTGAAAATAAATAACTCAAATATGGTGATTATTAGAAGTATGAGACCAGTGGTGTGCTTATCGAAACAAAACTTAACAATTTGATTTAGAAGCTACAAAAAATTAGTTACAAATTGCGCCGATAAATGGCGCTGCAAGCAGTAAGACTGATCTAAGAAAATCCTCATTTGTCGCATACACGAACGGACCAATTCCCAAAACTTACTGCTTGGTCTACAATTTTTTCCAAAGGCATCTTTGACCCTTTTTACTTTCTTGAAACGATGATACTTGACGGTATATTGCGGTTTTGAAAGATTTGACGCAACTCAACAACCTTTGGGTGGTCGATCGTGTACGGCATGGTTTATGCAAGATTTGGCTCGCGTACACCGTACACAAGACGTTTCTGCACGGTGTTTTGAATTTTTGGAATATTAATTCGATTGTAGAGTTATCGCGTTAAACTATTAAACATTTGTGGGAAAAGGCATGAATTGACTTCCGTATTCTCTCGACTTTCCTAACATCCGAATTTTTTTTCTGGCTGTGGCCCTGGTGTGCAGCACGGAAAATGCGCCTATGGATTTTGATATGATTGTTCTCGTTGTCTGAGCTCTCTTTCTGACACACATATTGCCACTTATAGCACCATCTATCGGGGCAATTTGTAACTAAAATTTTGTGACTTTAACAATCTTGTCTTTTTTAATTAACATAGCACTTGCTTCATGCTTTTATCTATCACAGGTTTTGAGTTATTCATTTTCAAAGTTTGGGATTTTTTGTAAAACACCGTGTAATGGCCTTATCACACTAAAGGGAAAATCCGAGCAACTTCGCGCTGGACCAACTTTTCCGACGGACTTGAAGGTGTGGTTATCTTTAAGGGTTGCAAAAATAAACAAACTCTCTCCGACGCCAAATAGTCATCGCATTGCTGATTTGGCGTGCAGGTTCTTATTTTACTTATCGTGCGTTGGTATATTTACATTGGATCGGCAGCAATTTCGGCAGCATCCGATGGGCAGCAATCTCTAATTCCAAAGTCCACTTGAACGTGGCCATAATTTTATTTACACGAGATTCTGACATCGAGCCAAGCTTCGAACATAGTAGAAGTCTCCATTGCTCGAAATTGCTTATGACGTAGCAGGAAGAAGTACTCTGATTGGCCGAAATTTCGTCCGACTCGGATTTTTTCCTTCGGAAAGGAAAAAGTTGGAGTTCGCGGTCGTCAAGGTAACGGCGGAGAAAATCGGCCGGAAACTTGATTTGCAAGGAAACATGGTCGGATTTTTCTCAGTGTGATAGCCCTTTTAGTCTCCCCCCATTGTAATTTTAAAGAGCTTCTTTGAAATGTTAAAGTCATTTTGCCATCACGTATGCGTGGTGAGGATGACTACCTCACTATTCTCCATGATTATAGGAGATATATGTCTGCATCCTATTTGAATCGTAATTCAACATTTTCTTAGATAAGTTGATGGAAGTTGGCCAGTTTTGATCAATGTCACCCCCTAAAACCCTCTAAAACAGACTGAGTATGATCTTGAATAGATTGCGGCCCGCCGTGGAAAATAACTATAAAAAAACACAATAAAACATTTTAAAGATATCCTAATTACAATTATTTTCGAAACTATTGCATTAAAGATTTACATGATAAACATATTAATAAGATAACATTTAACAGAAAAACTTCCAATAAGAATTTTAGCTCCTAAAATTTAAAATAATATTTATACTATATTTTCTACTTCATGTAAAATGAAATTAGAATTTTAAATTACAGATTAATGTTTTATATGCTAGATTAACCTAAACATCATCTCATATTTATAAAATTGTATGGTTTATTTTTAAAATGTTGTTAAAAACGTCTACTTGCTTAAGGTTCTTTTATAAATGTTGTTAACGTTAAGTTTCAGGTTAAGAAGATTAATTTATGACAGTAAACAAAAACTTATAACCAATTCAATGATTAGATGGGAAATACAAAACCTGAGAAAGACACTGACATAGAATAAACATTAATCTAACTGATAAATATCTCTTGTTACTCCTCCGCTTTCAGTTTATAATATCTATTAAAACTACTCAATATAAAAGCACTCAACTTAGATTTCTATTAGGTATTTCATTAATTGAATTAGTTGGAATACAAAAGTAATTTTCATCGCTTCGATTTAATTTATTTATTAAAGTATTTGAGTTTGCTTCGAAACTTTGGAAAAAAATAAGAATCACATTAAAATTGTGTATTTAAAAAATCATATAACATTTAGAAGACAATTACGTCAGGAAGTAATATATTTTTTCGATGTTCCTTTGCAATTGTAAAAAGCAATAAACATATTCCAATCATAAAACTTTTTAAAATTATTCTCAATACAATGTTTTTTTCTAAATGTGTTGAACTATAAGCAATTATAATTTTTGAATATTCATTGTTCTTTTTTTTTTTTTTTCAATTTGTGAAAAATCAAATTTTTACAATTTGAATTCTTGTTTAAGAATATTTTCAGGAAATTTCATAATTCGTACTGGTTTATTATTTATTGCAGTGTGTAGTAAAGCATTTGATTAGGCATTCTGAAACTCTTCGTTTTATGCTTTTAAATTAGATTTATAAGTAAAATTACTTATTGATTACTTGTGAATTGCCACTAATTTTCACAGAATTCTAAAGGAGTAATTTTAGGGGCGAAAAATGAAGAAATTGGATGTTTGTAAATTTCTCTTGATTATAATTCAAGAACCAATCTTTCTCGTTTGTTGAGATAGAGAAAAAGAAACGGTCATTAGAAACTAAGAATATCGGAAACAGAGCAAAATTACAAAAAGTCATCCAGTTGGTTCGTTAAATTTTCCTTTTAAATAGTATCCTGCAGCTAAAACGGATGAGTGAATTGCCACTAATTTTCCCTTTGCAGTCAAGATGTGCGCCCAAGGAATTAAGAGAAAAATTAAAAATATCCAGTAGGTGTCGTTTTGCATAAAAATACACAACAAACATAACGGAAAAGAAAATATTTATTGATCAGTTTTAATTATTTCCCTTGTTAAATTTAAACGCTTTTCCGTAAAGCGTCATCAGGTAGACACTTTTGCTTTTTGTTTTCTTAATACATCTTGAGCGCATTCGTGTATATTCTTCTTACCACAAATGATGGGGAATCTGCTCACGCATTTCAGATGCAGGCAGTTGCTTATGTAGAAAGTTTATTTATAATTCACCTGTTCTTATTTTTAACCGACGAAAAACGGAGGAGGTTCTCAAGTCGACGCGTATATATATATATATATATATATTTTTTATGTATGACCACGCATAACTTTTTACAGAGTAATCCGATTTTGATAATTCTTTTTTTATTGGAAAGGGTATACCCCGAAGTTGATCCCATATAGATTTGGAAAAAAAATTCCAACCCTAAGGGTAGGAAAACAGGGGATGATTGATTTTTCACTCACTGATTGTAATGTATGAACACGCATAAAATATGACTTTTAAATAGCTGTTTTAAATGCCAGCTCGTTTAGTGATCTTTTTCCTTTTCCTCGTGAAAATTCAATATTCCTTAAATTTTATAGTTTTCATAAAATAAAATAGGAGCTCTAACGAGGCATATAAGCTCTTGAATCGATATTTGTTAGATGCTATTACCAGAAGAGTTGATTTTTTTTAAATGGGCGGTGTCCGTCTGACGTCATTTTTCAGCAAACACGTAACCTCCAACCAATCAACTTAAAATGTAGTTTCACTGGACACTCAATGTTTCAATCTGATTAGTTCAAATTTGTATTTTCCACCGACACGTGATTGAAATAGCATCGTATCCATATCGTCCATTGCAAGGGATATTGGCGACGTTTTTACGTCACCGTTTAAAATTGCACATCAAACCACCTATACATCTTCGTTCACAGTACACAGCACATATGTGTACATTTTGTTTTCGCTTGTTAAAACTTTTGAGATTTTTTGTAGTTCTGAATTTACGTACATATGCGTCGATGCTTTAATTTTGAATAAATCATGTTAACGCATGCGAATGTGTAAATCCCACGCACACATTTTGTTTTTGTTTGCCGTTTCGCAAAAGAGTATTTGAATGTTATTAAAATTTCCGAAGTTCAATTTTTTAATTTTTTTTTCGAAATTCATACAGCTAAAAAGAACTGGTCGCAACCATAAAGAAATGTGTACCGCTTGGCGACGTTTTTTTTTTGGATGTATGATAATGCGTCAAATATTGCAAATTGGAAATTTCAGAACTGTTGAAAGATCCAACATTTCTTGAATTTTCGAGCATGCGTAATAGTTATTTTTTAATTCTAGCTACTGTTTGACGTACACAGATGAATGTATAGAATTCGCTTGCTCAATTTGACGTCACTAAGCTGTTAATTTGCATTTATAGCCACAAAAAATTATAAAATAAAAACTTTTTAACAAAAAAATTAAACTGCCGAAAAACTCAAAAGCAAAAAATAATAAACCTTTTCTTAATTAACCTTAATAACTAAGTTCTTAAACTAATGTAAGTATACCTAAGTAATTTTGAGTCGGTGCCAAACAATCAATGAACAAAGATCACTAAATTACCTTAAATTTAAAGAAATAACCAAATCAAATTGACATTGCAACGTGAAATCTCCGGCGATAAACATTAACATTCCAAAAAATGCGCTCTCCTCACGTCTCTCACGATCAACGAGCTTTCGCAGAAATGCAGAGAGGTCTACTTTGTAATACACTACTCAAAATCTGTGTGTAAACAATAAATTACTCCTATTAATAATAGAGATTTAGGAAATTTATTAAGAAAATACTTAATGGGAACTGTGAATCAATCCTAGCTCTGTAAAGTGTTCGTCGTTAGTCACATATATTGGATGAGTTTTGAAATATCTGAACTGTCCAGGAATTTACATTTAGAAACTTAAATACGTGCGAAAAATATAAATATGCATTTTCAAATAATTTAGTTACACTCAGTCTATCAAGTGTGCCAAGTTAGTTTCTTTTATTCGTTCACTAAATTGTTGTTGCTGCCAATCATTTTTGTCACATGCCTGGATTTATATTTCCTTCATGCTAGTAACCATACAGAGACGAGGTTTTCACCTGAGGCCCTCACTGACCTTTTTGGTGACCCATTATGCCTTCTGGAAAAAGAATTTATTGTATCGAATTACATGATATTATCAAGGATTTTTTTTTTTTTTTAAATCCCCAGCAGTTTCAAATGGTGTTCTTTCGAAAATGAATTTGATATTTCTCGGCTTCCATGAAATTTAGAGAGTCTACTTGTGTTCTATTTCACTTTCCTGTCCCCATTCCCTGTTGTTTGAACATTTTGTGTGCTTGTACGTAAGGCCCAATCCGCCACCCACTGCGTAATTTTAGAGGGTGTCTTTTAAATTTTAAAGTCATTTTGTCGTCATGTTTTGGTCAGGATGGTCACCACACCATTCTCTGTGATTATGTGATGGGTTTGATATATACATATCTTATTTTAATCGTAATTCAACGCTTTTTTTAATAAGTTGATGCAAGTTGGCCAGTTCTGATCAATTTTATGAATTTCCCAGCCTTCAAACTAGCATGAGTATGATCTTGATTAGGCCCTTCACAGAAAATAACTATAAAAATATATTAAAAAATTCTTCTGCTGAACATTAATTATAAAGATTAATAAAAAAATTCCTATAAGCATTTTAAGTTCTGAAATTTAAAATAATTTTTATATTATATTTTTTTACTTCGTGAAAAATGAAATTAGAATTTTAAATTAGATTAAAGTTTTATATGCAAGTTTAACCCAAACATCATCCCATATTTATAAAACTTGTACGGATTATTTTTAAAACGTTATTAAAAAGTCAACTTGCTTAAGATTCGTTCATAAATGTTGTTCATGTCAAGTTCTAGGTTAAGAAGATTAATTTATGACAATAAACAAAAACTTATAATAACCAACTGAAACAGCAGATGGGAAATATGAGAGAGGCATATGTAGAATAAATATTAATCTGACTGATAAATATTTGGTTTTACTCCTGCATTTTTAGTTTATAAAATCTATGAAAACTACTGAATATAAAGCACTCAACTTAGATTTCTATTAAGTACTTTGTTAATTGAATTTATGAAAATGCAAAAGTAATTTTCACTGCTATGATTTAATTTATTTATTAAAAGATTAGTGTTTGCTTTATACTTTTGGACTAAATAAGAGTCGCATTATGATTGTGTTTTTAAAATATAATTACATAATTTACTAACATATATTTTGAAACAAATTAAGGATGTCAGGAAGTATAAGACTTTTTGGTTTTTCTTTTGAAATTGTGAAAAATATGATAAACACATTCCATTTTTAAAATTTGTAAAAAATATTCTCAAATCTGCAATGTATGTTTAACAGGGTAATTCCGGGAGAGATGGACTTCGTTCTCTAAAAGCCATACATTTATATATATTTTACTTTTCACAGTATTTACATATAGTGCATGATGTTTCTTACAAAAATCTTAATGCAGAAGATCATATATGTAAAATAATTTTTTTTTTGTGATTTTTAAAACATTTACTATGTGGTCCCTCTGACCCGGGGTAGCCGAGTGAGATGGATGTAAATAAACATGACTTCCACATATGAATGGGAAAGATGGGCCCCCATAAAATAATGAAAAAAGTTTTACATGCATTAAATTTAAAAATGCTTTTTTTTCATTACATGAAAATTAAAATTAACTTGCTCGCAATTCAATTAATTGTAATTAATGTATTAAGTTTACATGAACTACAATGTGGCATTTAATATAAATGAAATTGTTTTCATGTGCTATGACTTAAGATTAACACAAAACCTGGTCCATCTCTCCCGCCTAGACGTGGTCCATCTCTCCCGATCGTCCGGATGGCAAATACAATCCACCCTGAATCTACATTGTGGATTTCACGTCGCCATTTTAGGTTATTTTAAAGCCTACATGTTTCCCGAGATTAAATCACCAAGACTAGATAGATCACATATAAAATAAAACTTTTAATTGTAGAATTATAACCATATGAAAAATTTATTTGACTCACCAACAGCAACAAAGATAATTAGTTGGAAAATTTTTATGTTTTTTGAGTAGCAAATAGTAGCACGCCTTAAAAAAACGCTGTCTCACTGAGATAGTTGTGCCATATATGGAGAGGCGCATTAACTAAATATTTGGTTGGTCCATCTCACCCGGAGGTCCATCTATCCCCGAATTACCCTATATGAAGCAATAATAATTTTTGAATTTTCATCCAATTTTTTCAGTTTTTGAAAAAGCAAATTTTTGGAATTCCTGAAAAGAAATCTCGAAAATCGAACTTTTGAAATTTCGGTTCTTGTTTAAGAATATTTTCAGGAAGTTTCATAATTCGCACATCTTATTTTTTATTGCAGTGTATAGTAAAGCATTTGAACAGACACTCTGAAATTCTTCGTTTTGTACTTTGAAATTTAGATATATAACTGAAATTACTATTCATTTTTTTCAAAAAAGTGCTAATAAAAAAGGAAAAAACTGAATATTTGTAAATTTTTCTTAATTATTATGCAATATCCAAGCTTCCTCGTTTGTTGAGATAACTTTCCCAGACTAAGGCAGAAAAGATACCATTAATTTAACGGTCATAACTAAGAATATCGGAAACAGAACATATTTGCAAAAAGTCATCCAGAAGGTGGTAGTTAAACTTTCCTTTTAAATAGCATCCTGCAGCTAAAACAGATGACTGAATTGCCACTAATTTTAGCTTTGCAGACAAGCCTTGTGCTCAAGGAATTAAGAGAAGTTTAAAAATACGCTCCAGGTATCATTTTGCATTAAAAAAGAGCAAATTTAATGGGAAAAGAATGTTAATATTTATTGATTAGTTTTTATGATTTCCCTTGCTAAATTTATCCGTTTTTCCGTAAAGCGCTATATAAAAGACATTTAAGAATTTTTTTAAAATACATCTTGAGCGTATTTGTGTGTGTAGTCTATTTAGAACAATTGATGGGCGCCTGCGCACCCGTTTAGCTGCCGGGTGCTGCTTCTATAGAAAGCTTCATTGTAATCCACCTATCACATTTTCGTACGATTATTACCACTAAGAGCGTTCTGTTTACCGCTTGTGGTGAAAGAGAAGAAAAACTTATAAGAATTGGGAGTCAATAATAGTGTTGTAAAGCGCTCGTCATATGTCAGATCTGCTGGATGAGTTTTCAAAAATGTGAACTGATCAAGAATTTCTAATTAGAGACTTTAATATGTGCCAGAAATATATATATGCGCTACATATTATTTAGTTATACTAAGTGTAGCAAGTGCACCAAATTATTTTCTTCCAGAGCTGGGCAAAAGTCACCGAAAAGGTATTTTTGATATAAAATACAAAATACATTGACTCAAACACTGAAATACAAAATACAAAATACTTCTTGAATTAAAAAAATACAAAATACATGTACTTTCAAAATGAATACAAAGTATAATATTCGTTTGAAATTTTTGAAGGATTTGAATTAAAAAGAAGCTAAATTTTCCACTGAAGATAACAGTTTATTTTATTTAAATAGATTTTAACAAGAATAACAAAAGAAATCTTAACATTTGAGTTAAAGAAAAAGTGCTATTTGTTTATTTTAAAACGTTACCTTCCAAAATTTTACCTGTATAGTAATAAGATCCGAAACAGACAAATTCTGAGAAATCGCATTAATACTCAAAAAGCAATGAAAACCATATAATATCAGCATTTGAACAATGAATACACGTTTGTTTCAAAATCTTTTTTAAAGACATTAATTTCCAAAAGCCATAGTTCGTAAAATAAACTTTTACATATAATATTTATAAGTTTTAAGCTTCCATAACTAACATTGCTCCTTATCTTTTTCATTTCCATTAACAGACAAAATTTGGAAACATTTTAAGTAAAGAATTGCACAAAAAGGTTTCAAGCACATATAGAATCCAATTTTAATTCACCCCATCCTATTACGAAAAGCTGTTGCTCGAATGATCTAGAGTTTGGGGTGTTTTACTCCATATGCAACGCGAATGTGCCTTAATATCCCTAAAAAAGTCCTCCACCCTAGGTTTTTCCCTCTTTAAGTAGATAGCCGTCGAGAAGTTTTGACTCTTAACCACAATAACCAATAACCCATTATAATACTGCAGAAACACCGACAGTCTTATTTTTCTAGAACTTAGCAACACATTTCAAATAGTCCATAAATTCCCTTAAAGAATCCAATAAATACTATTCAACCAGGTTTTTACTAATTTTGGCTTCATTTACAGTGTAAATCTAGAAACTTTCCTAGATCAAACATATTGTTTTAAACAGGAGCATGAAAAGCTTTTCTTCTCTTTCCTGTTTCGTTAAATTTTAAGATCGCAAGAGATCCTAACACTTCTTCAGTTACAATATCACGTGTAATTCTGGTGCCCCGTGCAATTCTGGTTCTCATAAATTACATTCAGAGAGGGGGGAAAGGTGAAAATCAGCAATTTTGTAATTGTCATTTGCACATGCTATTTGAGAAATCTGTGGAGTTAGTTTAATGTCAGAATACAAAATGTACTGTTTGTATTTTGAAAATATAAAATACATTGAAAATATATTTCAAAATACTCAAAATACTTTGTTTTTGCGAGTTAAAATACAAAATATAATGTACAAATGTATTTTGAAAATACGTGTATTAGCGATGCTAACCAACTCTGTTTTCTCTCTTCTATGGGTTCATTAAATTAATATTTATTTTATCGTTTTGCAGTCGGCATACACCTTATTTAGGTCCCCCAGTCAAAAGCTGGCCCCGTGGACTTCAGACTTAGACGGATGTCCGTAGGTCTACCAGATGAAGCAGCCTAACGGGATCTTGTAAATGGTACTACAAATAAAATAAGCTGTCTTGTCTGACTTCGGAGAAATGACAGTAAAAATTGTCAATCACTGAAGTTGTAAATACTTAATAAAAGCTCTGAACACCGTAAGCCATTAAAGTTAATTCTGAACTCAGCCTTTACTCATTAATTAAACTTACCAGGTACTTCGCGTGTTAAACATACAAATATTTTCTACCTCCCAGAAAAAATAGAAGTGCAGGATAATTGAAAATGAGGAGAACGACTGTGTCCCAGCTGACTGAGATAGAATATGCAAAAACTTCATCGGCTGTTGGTATATTCGGTACTAGACCAATCCGAAGCGTAGATCTTGATGGATTTCGTATAGACTTATGAAGATGCAATGGTTCTTAAGCAAATTATATCCGTCTAATCAGTTATTGTTTCATAATAAAAATAACCGATAACACATGATTTAAGATTTCTCCTGCAGAAAAGACGACATTTTGAATAACAGGTCATCTGGCCAAGATTTCTTACCTCGAAATATTTTCGATGTAGCCAGATAAAACCTCTGTACGTGTACTTTAATGTAAAGTTGCATTTCATAAATAAATTCATAATATAAATTGCATACCGCTAATCTTTTTCTCCCGTTAATTTTGAATTAATTTTTTTAAGTTTACTAAATAGAAAATAAAAGACTAGTGAAGTTATAGGATGAATTATGTGACTAATTATATGTAACCATTACGGAGAAAAGAAATATTTTACCCATAAACACTTCCGTAGACACTGCTTATATTTAGTATATATTAACTGTAAAAATTAAGAATATCTTTATGAATGCTTTACTTATACTAAAAATGAAAAGACCGAATTTGAAGTAGAATTTCAATTCCGAATCCATCTTTTTATTTTTAAAAAGTATTAAAACATTCCATCACACATTAAAGATATTTGCAGAACTCAACCTACTTAGCAAGCTCTTAAAGTTTAATATCATTTTTACTGATACACCTAAACTTTAACCTGTTCTTTACAATGTTACACAATTTGCATACGTTCAAGTCCTCTGTATGATAATTTTATTCTAATAAGTTTCCATTTCAAAGATTACGAAAGAATGAATTATTGACAAACAACTACCGTATTAAAGCTTTCTTTTAACTACCACAACTACGTTCGCGTCAGGAGACTCATAATTGCGTATAATGATCTTTTATGCAATACATCTTATAAAATACATATGTAAAATTATTTTCAAACAAAAGGAAAGTGCATAAGCATAAACTACAAAATAAAAGAAAACTATTAAAATAAATTCCAAACTGGATTTCTATAAAGAATGTTAAACCGATATAATTTAAGAAAGTTAAAGACCCTAAAGAAAATTCGTTTTTTTATACTTTCTAAAAAAGTCATAATTATTTCATTCATTCATTCTTTTTTTACTTTCTTTTTCTTTTCTTTTTTTTTTGGATTTTAAAACACTACTTTTTAGATCAGACTTGTGAAAACATTCAAATGTAAACAGTATTGTATGGATATTTCTTACTTTTTCTTCTTAATTTGTTACTGAATATAAAAAACTTAGTAATAAATATTTGAAGTTTTATAAGAAAAAATTTAATTTACTTAGACTGCATTATGCAGAGTATCAAAAGAAAAACGTGCGTCTTTAATTCTGTATGTGAAAGAGGACATGGATTTTATCTTCGGGCAGATTTATTAATATCGTAGAGAATATTTACTAAGCTAATAGTAGATTTCAGAATGGTTTATTTGTATTTGTTACATATTCATAGATTATCAAGTTTCAAAAATCAAATACACAGAGAAAAAATCAATTAATACAAATTTACTTATAAATAATAAAAGTTTCTTAAGTGAATTTTTCGAAATAAAGTTCTCGATATTGAGTTACGTTAATGCTATAAAAAAGATTAAATCATAAAACAACCTTAATCCTTTCTTAAGTAGAATATTTACAAAGATTATAATGACTAAATATAAAATCAAGTCTATTGAGTATCTCTTCATCTGAATATAATTTTTTGTTGTTGCATAATCTATGTATCAGATACTTAACAATTTCGTTTTAGAGGCATGCAGTTAAATAATACATACAAAAGAGATTTTACTGCTATTAAAATTTAAAATGGAAAATGAAGATATCTTTAAATTTCATCATATTTATACAATATGTCATTATAACTAATTATACGCACTAATCAAAGGTAGAAATCCCTCCTGTCAATTTTTGTGAAAAAGAAGTTTCAAGTGTCATGCAGAATAATATTAATATTAGTTTTCTATTCGTAATGAGGATAATTTAATAATGATATATCAGATACCATGCGGGATTTTGCTATTTTAAAATTAAATTTGACTATAAATTTATTGAAATTTGTATAAATGTGCTTTAAGCTTGCGTTCTTTAATCATATCCAAACATATGTCCTTCCTAGCGTTTCCTCTACAATTAGAATCTTCATCAGAATGGAGTTGGGACTTCTGAATATTGGTACCCCTAGGGAATTGCTAGCGAGCAGCGAGAGGACATTTGGAACAACGAATTCAACGTGTACACGGTGGTCTTTAGAGTGCGCCACGATCGAACTCCGCAACTTCTCTCTTACGAGTCCAACGCCTTAACCACTTGGCCACCACGGCCCCATAAACACCGGGTTCATTTTTCTTTATTTCAGAAATAACTGTTTTCTTCTATCAAGAGATAAATCTGAAATAAGAAAGATAAATCATTCCAAACGCATAGATTATATATTACACTTCAGACAAAGCTACGCAAACACATTAAATTCCTTTATTTTCTTTTCCCGCCAAATAGCGAGAATGCCACCCAACTGCGTTCATTTTTCGAAAGATTTTTTTACTCACCCTATTTGGCGATTTATTATAGTCGCCAATATCGGCGACTTTTGCAGCAACTTTTGAGAGAGGCACACGACCGTCCTCGGATCATTAGCCAATATTACATAGTAGAATAGTGCTATGATTTAAATGGATACCTGTCTCTTAAACTGCCATTGATCGTAATGTATGCGAATTATTTTGAATGCTCTTGTAGAACTATTAATGATACTGACACTATTTTTGATGGAGATCTTTGTCTTGTAATCCTTAATAACATTTATCAATTTTGTTTCATTACAACTAGCACAATATGATGTATTGGAATGACTGCCGATATATTGGAATTCTTTTGAGCTCTCCTGTAGAAGATCAATTAATGCTACATACACCATTTTCAACAGGGTACATGGTACAGTAAATAGGAATAACTTATATAAATTTCGCAGAAATCGGTTCATATTTACGGGTGTTAGAACACGGACGGACGGACAGACAGACAAACCGAAATCATTAATCGTTATGAACCACACACGCCTGCCGAAATTCGTTCTGCTAGTTTCTGTATTTTCTGCTACGTGAAATAATGATTTACTATAAAAAGGGCATTACCTTACAGCCCTCTTAACCCCTATTAACCCTAGCACGTAATTTTTGTTATATCCCATTTTACACAACAAATGACAGTGCCAAACTATTTTTAACTTAGTCGGAGACAGTTTATTTTGAAACAGATGTTAGCACTGCTCAAATAATCATATTTGCGATAGGCATTTTGCATCCTTAGAACACTTTCTTGCCTGTGTTCGAAGAAAATTTTACAAATATTTATTTGCCATGAAGTGAAATTAATAAAAATATCGTTTAGTATTTAAAACGTATATTTTTTATTTTTCCTTGCTTACTAGAAAACATAATTCGTTCATATTCAGTCACAATAATACTAAATGTTGTCTTTTAAAAGAAACTCTTTTTTTTTTCGTGCTAAAAAAATCTTTAAAACCTTAAAATGAATGCATATATTGTGCATGACACTTATTTTTATACAAATTTCTGGAATAAAAAATTGGCATTTTTATGACCGTTTTCTTGAAAATAATGCAACTTTGAATAGGTTAATTAAAAAAACGTTTAAAATTATTAAAATATGCTTAAAATTTATACGTTTGTCGAAGATGTTTACCACACTTCAAAATTCTCATGATGATATATATAGGAATTTCTACGAAACGCCATCAAGTTATGGCAATTAGGTCAGTGCTTTATACCAGGTGTTTCAAACAGTTTTTACAAAATTTAAATATAATAATAATCGAATATTCCAATGAAGCATATTTTTCTAAGTGATGCATGTTATTTTATGCTTTAAATCTCGTAAATAGCTGTATATTTAAAAAAAGAGTAGGATAAATAACTTTTTAGGGTAATCATGTATACGAAATATTCATAATAGAAAAAAAAATGTAAAATCATTGAAAGGTCATTTGCAAAAATCTTAATTTTTTAAACATAATATTTACTGAGTGCAAAAATGAACATTTTTGGAAAATTACCGATATTTTGATGCGTAAGATTTTGATTCAAAATATACAGGGTGTACCAAAAATGTGGAAACTGTCTTTAATTCTTTACCTATTAGAGATATGTGGGCAATGTAAATTGAATAAAAAATGTTCAAAATAAGGTCGCAAGTAAGATTATGTTAAGAAAAAAATCCTATAGTTAATTTTGAAAGTTATACTTTTTAAATTTTTGCACACACCTCCACAAAAAAATTCCAATTCGCAAAATGTGCCCCATGCACTAAAAATGTAATGGACGAAATTTCAGCCTTTCATCATGAAACGTCTCAAAAATATCTTTTACTAAAGATTATTGGGGGGTATACATTAATTTGAACGTAAACCTTTATTACTAGAATGGAAAAAATCTTTTCTTTCATGATTTCTGTACGACCCCTGAAATGCGATCATCCCATGTCCTCTTCGTTCGATTTTTTCCCTTTGAGAGCTATTGGAAAGTGTTTTAAGTCAGTATATAATTATCTTTATACCTCTGACAGTTTTTAGTATATTATTTTCAAACTTTGTACATCACCTCATTACTGTATGGGACACTTCTTACCAACTGGGAAAATTTTTTTGTAAGCAAATAAATGCTTACACTTAAGTATATAAATTCAAAAAGTGTAACTTTTTGTAAATGAACGAGAGGAAGTTTTTCTTAACGGAGTTCTATTTCTGACCTTATTTGGAACAATTTCTTAATTTACATTGTCCACTTAGCCCTAATAGGTAAACAATTAAAGCCTGTTATCACTTTTTTTGAGAGACCCTGTAAAATAGAGGGGTTATGTACAAGTAAAATTGAAAATGTCTTTCTCCTTCTCTTTTTGAAAGTGATTTTTTTGTCTGTTCAAGCTATTTTTTATAATCATCAGCTCAGTTTTATAACTATTTACTTAGCTAAGTTGTTGCTTATTTATTTGGCAAGTTTCTTACACTCATACAACCTAAGAATAAAAAAGATGTATTTTAAACAATGCGAATGGAGTAAGCTGTCTTGCATTAATGAGGTTTTACAAAGTGTTAATCAGGTATTTACAGCGGCTTTTATTTTCTTTTGTTTTACTTATAGAAATGCTATGCTAGAATTTAAGAAATGTCTCTTAGTCATGGGCAATATTTGCTAGGAACCTTGAAGTCGAATATCTAAGTGAATATTACGTTTACAGATAAGGAGCTGTTTTTTGAATGACAATTTAATGGCCAGACATAATTTTTCTAATCGGAATTTTTTTTTTTACAGGGCTACCCTAAAATGTAATTTTTTAATACTTTTTTGTATATTACAACGTTTTTTAAAAATTATGGCATATAAAGTTACAGTCTGCTCTAGATAACTCGAAATCTCATAAGACGAATATTCGTTTATCTCGAAACTTTAGCAGTCGAATATTCGTTTATCTAGAAATCTCTGATCAGTAGAATATTCTTTTTTCTAGAAACCTGATAAAGTCCTAAAGCAATGTATTATTTTAAACGCAAAGTTTTCTGTGTAACTCAAAGTCTGCACATTTAAATCAGAGTTTTTGTAAATTTAATTTTAGTTGATGCCCGTAACAACCACAAAAAATAATAATAATAATAAAACATCCCATGATTAATTTTTTCCTGCTTAAACTACAAATTATTACAATTTAGTTTTTTCACACTACAAACACACTTTCTCACCTCTGATTAGTAGTTCACTTTCGAGAATATATAAAGAAAACGTTTGGTGCAGTAATCTCTTCAAAAGACAAAAGTTTTCATCTCATTTTCCAGGTTTTTTCGATCCCCATATTCAATCATTACCTTTCGACATTAATTTTCTGAAATTTTTTTTATTTTACAATAAATATGCATAAAAAATGTAAACGGTTCAAGTATTATTTAGCACAACTTAGTACTTCGCTGAAATCAAATATATTAACCATGTAAAGAAAATAAGAAAATTTA
This sequence comes from Cheiracanthium punctorium, assembly GCA_038373885.1. NCBI lineage: Eukaryota > Metazoa > Arthropoda > Arachnida > Araneae > Cheiracanthiidae > Cheiracanthium > Cheiracanthium punctorium. The sequence goes on from JAWZYV010011616.1 coordinate 71,049, forward strand.
TTAATGTTTATGTATTTTTTGTGAACAACAGTGAAAATATTGTAGTTAGATGGAATAATGTATATCCAACCGATTGTTAAAAAGTTCCAAAATTTTTACAAATGTGTGTTTTATATCTTAATTTTGTGAGAGAAATAAAAATAAAATCCCTAAAAATTTTAGTTCATACACATCCTCCAACTTTCTTTTTCTTAAATGAATACAAGCAAATTAAAAAAGCGGTTCAAATGTATTAGAAACCTCTCTCCCTTGATAAAGTAAGCAAAATTGAATTTTGATTAGAAATGACAAAATATCAAACAAGAATTCAAAACTTCACTACCTGGGCAAAGCAAACAGACATGTGCTACGTAATTTAATTTCAAAAAATCTTTATACCTATTTTACTGTAAAAATGGAATGTTTTGAAATGCACTTGTTCCCGAAAGACGGAAATACACAATGCATTTGAATTTTTCTTCATGAGTTTTGCATAAAACCTTTTAGATCTATTGAAACTGGCAGTTGATTCACGAAATTTCAGGAAAGTTCTAAGTTTTGAAAAATTCAATATTTTTATTTTGAATTAAACTGTAGTAAAACCGAGATGCATAATTTGATAATATGCAATTATTAAAAACATATCCAAAATATCTTTTTGTGCAGTATTACAGTAAAATATTAGAAGTCTTTTCAGATGCAAACGTTCAATGTTAATTTCCTGCAAGTGATGAATATTCGAAAGATAAATTTTTTGCTAATGAAATAATAAAGAAAGAAGTTATGATGATACAAAAGTAAAGAAAAATATGATAAAGCAGGAATACTTTGCATGAAGAAAAACTTTGATGTGGACACCACATGATATTACATAAGATTTTTATGGACTTCTTTCAACTTTATTTAGTTTGAACGTGAGATACGATGCTTCAATAATATTAAGGACTAGCTGAAGTACCCGTCCTCGACGGGTTAGTGAATGAAAATTTCCAAAAAGCAAGAACTTTCGTCAGCATTGTAGGAGTACACAGAATGGATGTAGTATGTTGCCAAAGTAAAGAAAGCGAAGTTATGATTTTCATGTATTGTTAAAATATTACAGGTTAGAGAGTAACTAAGTAATATCATTTCATTCGCTTTAGTCGTAATTATGTGATGCGCGAACGAGTATTGACGCATATTGAAATAATTTTCGCAAAATCTCAAAATTTAATCAACATTTTTGAAAAATTTGAAGCCTAGAATTTAAGTTGAGTGACAACCTATCATGTCACCCAAATTCGTTTCATTCCCTGCAGTCTTTATTTCGTGATGCTGGAACAAATTTTCAGCATTTTAAAACGATTTTCGAAAAATCTCAAAATGTAAGCAAAATATTTTTAAAATTCAACGCCTATAAATTAAGATTAGCAACTACCTATCATATCACTCAATTTCGTATCATTCGTATTAGTCGTTATTACGTGATGTTTGAAGAAATATAAACGTATTTTGATAGAATTTTCACAAAATCCCAAAATCTAATAAAAATGTTTAAAAAATTGGACTCCTATAGTTTATGTTGAGCAACCATCTATCGTGTGACCAAATTTCAGATCATTCGCTTTAGTCGTTATTACGTAATACGGGAACAAAGATTCACTCAGTTTTAAACGATTTTCATAAAATCGCGAAATCTGATCGATTTTTTTTTAAATTAGATGCTTCTAGTTTAAGGTGAATGACCACCTATCATTTCACCAAATATCATTTTTTCACCTTTGCAGTTATTACGTGATGTGCGAACACAAATTTACGCAGTTTGAAAGGATTTTCGCAAAATTTCAAAATCTAATCAAGATTTCTTTTAAATTCGATACCTATGTTTTAAGTTAAGTGACCACCTATCATGACACCCAATTTCATATCATTCGCTTCAGTCGTTTTTACGTGATGCTAGAACAAAAATTTACGCAGTTTGAAAGGATTTTCGCAAAATCTCAAAATCCAATCAGGATTTTTTAAAAATTGGACGCCTATGTTTTAAGTTGAGTGACCACCTATCATGACACCCAATTTCATATCATTCGCTTCAGTCGTTTTTGCGTGATTCCTGAACACAAATTTACGCAGTTTGAAACGATTTTCGCAAAATCTCAAAATCCAATCAGGATTTTTTAAAAATTGGACGCCTATGTTTTAAGTTGAGTGACCCCCTATCATGACACCGAATTAAATATCATTCGCTTCAGTCGTTTTTGCGTGATGCTTGAACACAAATTTACGCAGTTTGAAACGATTTTCGCAAAATCTGAAAATCTAATCAAGATTTTTTTAAAATTCGACGCCTATGTTTTAAGTTGAGTGACCCCCTATCATGACACCGAATTTCATATCATTCGCTTCAGTCGTTTTTACGTGATGCTTAAACAAAAAAAGCGTCACGGACAGAATGACAGAATGACAGAAGGACAGAATGACAGAATGACAGAATGACAGACAGACAAACTTTTTTTGAGGGTCACATCGGATTCCCAGGTGCTTGAAACGGATAGAAAGCGCAAAATTTTTGAATTTCAAGAAATGTAAAGACAAAAGTCTAATTTTATTTATATAGATTCCCAAACATAAGATATCGCCAAGCTGGGTTTAATTTTAGAAGCTTATATTTGCTGCCGAATTAGACAATGTTTCGACAGAACTCTCTAAGTTTGGCAACAGTTGGCAAGATTTTTGGCATGGGCTAAGCAAATAACTGTCCAAAGTTTTTTAATGTATTGAAGCTGGCCATGGACCATAATGCATTGAAAATATTTTCGCTGACCCTGTACATAAACAACTCTGTCGATTGCAATCAAAAAGGGAGATGCACAACCACATATTATAACAGTTCTAAATAACAGATTCTATGGCTAATCGTTAGAGTTATGCGAGTTACGGACATATATGAGTATGTACAAACGTCTAAAAGCTAGTGAAAATGGATTCGCGGTTGATCGAAATGTATCTTACATGCATACGTATGTACAGCTAAAGAAAAAGTAAAAGTCCACTTGGCCTTTATTCGGCCATCGTTTTTTCGTAGAGCAAAGTTACATATACCTTACCAGCCGTTTATGAATAATGTACACTAATTTGTTATACATAAAATTTGCATAAAGGGTAATTTTCACGTTTAAATACGCACCAACTTTACTTTTTCTAATCGTAACACAAAATTTTGAAAGTAATAAGAAAATGAACCTACCAAAATATAACTAACCGGACATAACAAGCCAAGGGAGAATCCTGAAGAGATCATCGCAAAAAAGGGTCCCTGTGCACATTGAAAATGTGTGAACCGAAGGATATCAGCAGCGTCATACTTCTCTTAAACGTTCTCCGCTTCTGTTCTCAGAGGCCGGTTCAGAAGTGAATTTTTCCGCTCGCACGTGCGATCGAAGGAAATACTGCGACGCAGTAACCTGCAAAACAGTGTGTTAGCTATAATGAGCGTATTTGATAATAGTGGGGGGGGAGAGTAAAACTCGCGTTTTAAATTCACAAAATCCTAGAAGTGTCCTTAATATTTTTTTTCATACTTAATTTGTTAGTTCTTTCTTTGGGGGTTCAAGTACTCATGCACTCAAATGGAGGAGCCGCCTCTGAGTCGTATACATTCTCACCGGCAGTAGTTTAGCACGGAAAGGAAAATGTTAAATTTCAGAAGTCAATCTGAGTTCGAGAGGTTGCAATTCGCTACAGAGGTAGATAGAAGTATGCAAAATCGTTTTCTGATAGTCAGTCACGGTTTAGTGTCGATTAACAGGCAGTAATTATTGTGAGATATAGAAGCAGGAAAAATCTCGATATATTAGTAGAATTCAGTGGTCTATTATCACCTTTATACAACAGTATTGCATTTTGTAATATTGTGCCATAATTTTTAATTCTAATATGATAACATGGCAAGCCTGGGGGATTAAAACTCAGATAAAATATAAATAGAAAAATTATCACCTTTATACAACAGTATTGCATTTTGTAATATTGTGCCATAATTTTTAATTCTAATATGATAACATGGCAAGCCTGGGGGATTAAAACTCAGATAAAATATAAATAGAAAAATTCTTTAATTGTAAATAAATCGTAAGAGACGAACTCGGTTACGTTAATTAAATTGAACCCGAAAATATTAATTTAAAATTAATATCATCGGTTCGTGATGTAATTAACAACTAATGCCAATTATCAGTTACTTTGAACGTTAAATTTTTCGTAGAGTAATTTTTTTTCTCAAAAGTTGCCAGTAAAAGGAAGTTTTGTTTATTATGCAACACTTTATTATGTTTTGTCTTAATTCTTTTGTAAATCCGAATATTAAATTGCAGTTTTGAAATTACACGAGATGAAAAATAACATTGCTTTTTACAAACTCATAGTATAAAAAATTTCATGAGTAGATGCATAACTTTCCTCATAAACTCTATGTATTTTAATTCCCGTGGCGAAATTATTATCAAGCGGAAAATTCGGCACGTTCTCAGTTTAAAGACAACCCCTTCAAATCACTCTTAAGAATTCATAATATTTCTGGAAATTAACGTTCAGATTTCGTAAAAATTTGCATTTCAGGTAATTTGAAAAGCTTCAGTCGGTTTTCATAAAAGTCAAAATAGGGTGATGCTACTTAAAAAAAAATACTAAGTTGATGCAGATTTAAATATGAATGGAAACTGTAAAAATAGAAAATTAAACTACACGTTACTTGTAAACGAATAGTATATGTAACTTTGCTGAGTAAAGGACGAATAGGTCTTTTTTCCCTCTTAGCCGTAGTTACATGCATACATACATTCACTAAAAACTTAGCAGGGTAATTTCAATTTTGTAGTCACATTAATTAAATAATGCACAAAACAGTCTGTTTCTTCGTTTAGAGTAACCTGTATAGAGAAATTTACATATAATTCTACAACTGCATATAAATCCATAGAACAGAGTTTGGTACGAGCTAAAGCAAACCGTCGGGGTAACAGTCCGTAAACAGCAGTCAGGTATTTTGATAGATTTGCAGTCTAAATTATAATGATAATAGTGTGATATGCAATTCCTATATGCTTTATATCACGTCTGACGCTTTGATGTGGAATATTCTATAATGCCATAATTAAGTTATTTCGAAAATGACGTCAGAGAATGGTCTGTCGCTGTATAAAGGAACTGATTTTATCTCATATTGATGGTAACTATTTTAAGCGGAACTTCAGTTGCTTAATTGACGCGTGAAATTAATCGGGTGCCTTTCTCAAAGAAAACATAGGATAGTTGCTTTACAAATCTTTATTCGTAAACAAAAATCTTACGTCAACCTAATGAAAACTTTAATATGTATTATATATGAAATGTTTCACGTAGTTGATGAAAAGATTCATTACCTGAAAGCCACTTTAAAATTTAACTGCAAATTTGAGTTAGCTATAGTATAATTTGTATAAATATAAGTATAGTATAATTTGTCAATAAACTTTTATTAATGCAATTAATGTACGTTTAATGATACAAATAGAATTTTTAATATTGAAAAGTGTTATTGAAAACTTTCATTAAGTTCAAAATATTTAAAAAGTAATTTGTTATTACAAAAATAGAAGATACGAGATTTATAGTCAAGAAGGAAAGAAAGTTAAAAATTAAAATGACTTTTATTCTTCTCAAAAATTCATTCCTGTATAAATTTTCATTAAGAAATATTTTTAAAAGGAACAGAATTTTTAATAGTTTTTTTTTTTAAATTCCTATTACTTTTGAGACTCGAAAACAACCAGAATGTCTCTCCATAAGCTGTAAAAGGCTTTTTAACAAAAGATCAACTATTGATTATTGCAGGGTAAAATCCTAAACATGCAGTATTTTGCAATATTTTTAAAAATGGAGAATTTCTCAATTCAATTTTGAAGGAGATCTGAGCTTAAGATGTACGGTGTCTGAGCCATAGGGTACATTTTAAGGTATCAATACCTTAAAGCATTCTAAAACTTTTAGAGTGTCTAACATCTTTTTTTTTCTTCGGAAGATCTTTTTAGAGTGTATTTTGTTAGAGCGGTCTTAATAGGCTTTCAAAGCTGTTTACAATTAAGCAAGTTATAAGGTCATGAAGGATAGTTATGATTACTTTGTGAACTTTTGATTATAAAAAATATTGTTTCAATTAGTTAGGGATAAACTTTGACCTTTTAAGACCACCTATTTAAAATGTTATTTCCCTGAGATTATTTTCCTAAAATTTACGTTGGTAGTTCAAATTACCCCCCCCCTTTTTACAGTACTTGGCTGTAATTCCGCTCCTCCGCGAACATTTCTTATTGGTAGCGTATATTGATAACGCAATATTATTGCTATTTATTGCGCAATACCAATTGAAGGGAACAAACATTACATGCCATATCAATGCAATCGCGCTAAATGTCGTCAAGCGTGGCAATTTTGGGCGAAATATAGTCAAATTTGGAGGCAAAAACAAGTTTCGAATGCTGAAGTGACCTAACGATATCGCCAATATTTCGTGAGAGTTCGAGAAAACTCCATGTTAAACAATGGGAAACCCAAAACTCGCTATGTCGCATTATATTTAACAAATTTACATGCAACAGAATTCAAATTTCATTTCGGGGGAGCAGCAGGTCACCCCGAAATTCGCAGCAATAGTAATAACCAGGGGCGTAGCCAGAAATTTTTCATGGGGGGGGGGGGTTACGACTACTACAACTCATATATATGTATACGTGGGTGTGACAATGTAGTGAAGAATATACATTTTGTATGGCAAAAAATTCCTCATGGGGGAGGTTTTGACCCCCCTAACCTCCCCTTGGCTACGCCCCTGGTAATAACCAATTAAAGTCGGACTTTCGCATAAAATGAGAAACGTGACATAATAAGAAAATGCCCTATAATTTAATTATGAAAAACAAGGTATTTTTCAAAGAAATGCCCATGTTCTAAATCAATATTTGTATTTATATGGCTCATTTATTTTTATTACAAGCGGTTGCCTCGTATGCATTTAATGACGTAGAATGTATTTCTGGCTCTGTTCACAGAGCTCGTAGATAAATTTTGAGCACTTGAAATTTTTTTAAAATAATAAATAACAAAAATTCCATTTTACGATTTATTTGGAAGTTCAATATAACAAATTAATAAAATATGTTAAATTACTTTTCTTCCATATTTTTAAAAAGACACAATAGAGACGTGCTTTTCCTCGTCAGAATGACTTTTTTCACTGTGTTTTTAAATATGGTCGTAATTTCAGAAATTATCTTAAATACGTTATAAATATGTTTTAATATCAATTAGTTTGCCTGAAAAAATTACTAATGCACTGAATAACTTTGTAGAAAAGAGCCGTAAAAAAAGTTTATTGAAAATTTAAATTAATCATGAAAAATACAAGCTTTATGAATAATATTTTGACGAAACTTTGCCATTTATACATTAAAAAAATTCTCTTGGCTATAATTATCCCAACCTAGCTTGCTTATTTGCTCAGCTAACATATTCTGTGTTGATATGATATTATTTCACAAAATTACAAAATCATTAAGATTTCCACCAAGAGTCAGTACTATATTAAGATGTCGTGAACTATATGTTAAATCCTTATAAAACTAAATAATATAGCTCTAACACTATAATTCAACTTCATATTTACATATTTGAGATAATATAAGAAATCATCACGAATATCAGAAAGGCTTTATCTATGAAGGTATTTGTATTCTTAATTTTAAAATGCTAAAATATTTATTTTTGCGGAAAAGTAAAAACACGATTTTTCATTTTTTTAAGAAAAGAAATATTGGAAAGATCTAATAAACCGGAAGTAAAGCTGCTTTTACTTTTTCTTAAAGCAACGTTTTCTCTTCTGCTCATAAATTTCACTTTTCATTATTTTATTTTTTTTTTCTATGTCAGCGAAAACTAGCAAAATATTTACAATTTTTCTGTTTCGGTATAAATATTAAACAAATACGTATATATTTCATAGTAACTTTATTAATATATTTTGTATTATTTTGCATTATGTGATGCAACTAAATGTATATTTTATCAAATAAATTAATCCCAGAAGTTAGCCTTATTTTTAAATCTAATATTTATTCAGATTTAATTCAGCTAAAGATTATGAACTTAATAACTATACAACCACAAATAATGAAGGAAAACAGGATTTTCACAGTAAAAATATATCCCTGTTGTTTTCCTTTAGATATTTGCATCAATTTTTTAAATTTATTTTAAAAAGATTAATGAACTATACCAATGCTATGGTGCCCCGTGTGATACGTTAAATACTTCAAGTAAATCAAATTCATTAATTTCAGGGAAAATTATGTTCAGTGAAAAGATATGGCAATTGTGGTTTTAATAATTCGAAATAATTACACGTAAAAGTTAGTACTGAAAAAATAAAGTGAAAATATTCCTGTAAAAAATTGTTGGGATTTTTGTAATCTCGTTCCGATAAGGTCATAGAACGCTATACTAATGTTCATTATAAATCATAAGTTTTTAGATTGATCTCATATTTTCCATTGAAAGAAATTTATGTTATACTTGTACATGGGGTGTATACAAATGTATTTTCACTATTGTATTGCATTACGCCACCTAATTTTACGAGAGTATTTTATGCTGTGATATTCGCACTTTGCAGGAGGTTTAGAATTATGCTGATGAATAGCATCAGTTTTTATCATTGATTTTTATTTCTGCAAATTAAGTATTTTAATATCCTCCCCATTTTAGTATTTTATTCCTTTATATTGATACAAATTACACACGTTTTCTAAGCTATATTAAGCTTGCAGTATGTAACAGTTTCGTCAGTATCAAGTAATATAGATCTGAATGGAAAGTGAAATTTATCTATTTAAAGCAATGTTTTCCAGATCGTTATTCGCACGAACTGCAAGTGGTATTCAAAATATATTCTGGTGGTTCTCACAAATTTGTGGGAAAAGAGAAAAATTAGTACATTCTTAGAGTTCAACTCAAACGGATAGTAAAAACTGGAGGTAAGATACTAAAAATGTAAATTGGAAGTCTGTGATTGGCTTTACAAGAAAAATATTCTCATCTTCCCAGAAACTTTTTTAGTGAAAAGCTTAATATTTTTGCATAAACATTTGAAAAATTGATTGCCAGGAGAAGAAAAAATTTTCAGTTCCCCAAGACCTTTATTCGAAAAAAATAAATATACATACATAATTATATAAAAACTTGTTTTGAATTGATTAACTGTACAAGAAAAGAAAAAAATGTTTTTTAATTGAAAAATTAAATTCACTGGCAAAAATAGTTGTAAATTTGATTGTCTGCATTTGATTGTCTGTATTGAAGAAATTAAACCTAACAGATTTGAAAACAAAAATCATGTTACGAAACCTCCGATCAATTTCGGAAATAAAGAACAGATTGTTAGTAATACTACAATGGTGCAAGAGCAGTCGTGTGAATATTGTAACCTTAACCATAAACTATTCCAGTGCCCAAAATTTACTAATGTGAACGTACAGGATAGGTGAAAATTTGTAGTATCTAAAAACTTATGCGAAAATTGTTTACGTTCTAATCATAAAACTAATTTATGCAAAATTAATGTTCATTGTAAGAATTGCGGGAAACGACACCATACGTGTTTACATGTCTACAAAACTAAGGCGAATCAAAATTCTAATGACACATTCGAAAATTCTTCAGAATCTGTTTCAAACAGTGAACAATGCGAATCAAACATTAATGTATTATTATCTACTGCTATTGTTAATGTAAGATCAAATTCGGGCAAAATTATTCCTTCTAAGGCCCTTATAGATAATGCTAGTCAGAATTCATTAATGTCGAGGGAATGCGTGGAGAGACTGCAGCTACCGTTAAATGAAACTAATCATCGCTTAATTGGAGTAAATGTAATCTGCGAGGAAAAATCTTTAAACTCGGTTGACTTAGAATTTTCTCCGTATTTTCTGCAGAAATCTATTCAGTTAAAGCACTAATAGTCAATACAGTGACTTCCCCGGTTCCAAATTTTCAACTAAGCCGGTGGGACTGGCCAGACATACGAGGCTTGGTTCTTGCTGATCCTAAATTTCATGAAACTTCAGTTATCGATTTATTGTTAGGAGCAGACATTTTCTCTACTCTTATTACAGGAATCCCAATAATAGGTACACCAAATTCACCGTCTGCCATTCCTATAGTATTAGGACATATCTTGTCAGGTCATGTAGAAACAACAGAGCATTTATTGCCCGTAAACTGTAATGTCAATGTCATTGATCTCGAAGAATTTTGGAAACTTGAATCCATTCCCAAACCTGAATCTCCCCAATCAGAATAACAATTGGCAGAGGCAATATTTCGTAAAACTATAAAAAGAGATCCATCTATAGGCCGATATCAAGTCAATTTACCGTTTCAAGAAAACAGTCTTCAGGGAACAGTAAAACAGTAGCGCTCAAGCGATTTTACGCTCTTGAACAAAAGCTTGAGAAAAATTCTATTTTGAAGGAAGACTACGTAAAATTTATGGAAGACTATCAACTTTTGGGTCATATGACTCCAGTGATACCATCAGAAATTCAAGTCGCTCAAAATTATTATTTACCCCATCGCCCTGTATTTAATAATAACAGTACTACAACTAAACTACGTGTAGTTTTTGACGCGTCAACCAAAACTTCAAACGGCAACTCTTTAAATGACGTTTTACTGAAGGGACCTAAATTACAAACTGAGATTTTTGATAATTTAATTAGATTTCGAACTTTTCCTATCGCCTTTTCTGCCGATATAGCGAAAATGTATAGACAAATAGAAATCGCAGAAAAAGATTTACTACTTCAGAGAATCTTCTGGAGGAAAGCTCCGTCTGACCCCATTCTCACCTATAACTTAAATACAGTTACATACGGGTTAGTATGTGCACCATATCTCGCACTGAGAACCTCCAACAACTGTGTTTTGACGAAAAAGAAAATTTCCCTGATGCAGCTGAAATCGCACGTAATAGTTTCTTTGTTGACGACCTGCTCGCTGGTGCAATCTCAGTTGATTCAGCGAAAGCAATCATTGATGAAATTCAATCTTTAATGCAAACTGGTGGATTTACACATGGCGCTCAAATAATTCTGAAGTTATAGCCCACCTTCCCGACACACTTAAGAGCGATTCCACTACCCAAATGCTTTCCGGAGACTCAGCAAAAACTATTTTGGGTATTCACTGGAATGTAGAAAGTGATTCGTTAATAGTGAAAACAAAAACTGAAAATTAAATATCAACGAAACGTCAATTGTTGTCCGTTATTGCACGTACTTTTGATCCTCTTGGTCTTATATCTCCATCTACAATTGTACTTAAAATTCTTCTTCAAGACTTGTGGAGAGCAAATGTAAAATGGGATGATCCACTCCCTATCGATATCCTTAATATCTGGAACAGATTCAACGCCGAAAGAAATTATTTGCAGGAAATGTCAATTCTCAGATACATTCAACTCAGCGAGGCTTACAGAATCGAAATTCACGGTTTTTGCGATGCGTCGCCTAAAGCTTACGCTGCTGTGGTATATGTTCGGGCATTTTCTGATATCATTAGTGTCACATTATTGGCTGCAAAGACTAGAGTGGCTCCTCTTAAAGAAGTTACCTTGCCTCGTCTGGAACTTTTAGCAGCACAGCTGCTGGCTAATCTTTTTGAAGCATTAAATAAATCAATCGTTAAAATTGATGAATTATTTTTGTGGTCGGGCTCGTCTATTGCACTCAGTTGGATTTTAAATCCTCCTACCAAAGGGAATGCATTCGTTCAGCATCGCGTCCATAAAATTAGAGAGGGAACGTTTAAACAGAGCTGGCACCATATACCCTGCACAGAAAATCTAGCCGATTCGGCTACGCCTGGTCTCTTTCCAGAGCAACTCAAGCTAAACGCTGCTAGCACGCTGCTGTGGTATATGTTCGGGCATTTTCTGATATCATTAGTGTCACATTATTGGCTGCAAAGACTAGAGTGGCTCCTCTTAAAGAAGTTACCTTGCCTCGTCTGGAACTTTTAGCAGCACAGCTGCTGGCTAATCTTTTTGAAGCATTAAATAAATCAATCGTTAAAATTGATGAATTATTTTTGTGGTCGGGCTCGTCTATTGCACTCAGTTGGATTTTAAATCCTCCTACCAAAGGGAATGCATTCGTTCAGCATCGCGTCCATAAAATTAGAGAGGGAACGTTTAAACAGAGCTGGCACCATATACCCTGCACAGAAAATCTAGCCGATTCGGCTACGCCTGGTCTCTTTCCAGAGCAACTCAAGCTAAACCAAATTTGGTGGCAGGGACCGGATTGGCTACGTGAAAACAAAGATCCTCCCCTTTCAAAATTCTCATTACCCGTCCCAGATTCTGTGGAGACCCTTGAGGAAAATTACTCATTCATAAGTCAGTCAAACAGATACCAATTTCGACCTGCTAGAGAAATTTTCATCCTATATGAAATTAGTCTGGGTAATGGCCTGGATTCTTCGATTTGCAAAAAACACCCGCTCTCAAACTAAAACTCGTGGCCATTTATCAGCAATAGAACTAAAATATTCAAGTGAGAAAATCGTTAAATTAGTACAACAAACTGAATTTATATCTGAAATAGAAGCATGGAAAAAACAAAAACCTCTAAACCATAAAAGTAAAATTATGTCTTTACAGCCTTTCCTGGATCAAAATGGCATCCTGAGGGTCGGGGGCCGACTTGATAACCATCCCACTTTAGCATTCCATAAAAAACATCCCATGCTCATCCCGAAAAATCATCCAGTCACAAAATCCATAATTAGGCATTTTCACGAGTCAAGTCTACATGCTGGCCCAGAGCTGGTGCTTTCACTCATTCGCCAAAGATTTTGGATTCCCGATGGCAAGTCTACGGTGAAACGGGAATTGTGACAATGTATACGATGTTTTAAGTTATCCGCAAAACCTCTAACTCAAGATCAGGTTGATGTAACGTCAACCTCTACATGGGGAACTTGCCCAGTTCTAGAATCACTCCATGTCGACAGTTCGAAAAGATTGGCGTAGACTTTGCTGGTCCAATCAGCACAAAGTGTCAGCACAAAAGAAAGTATACACAATTCAAATCGTACATCTGCCTATTCATTTGCATGTGTACCAAAGCGGTGCACCTCGAATTGGTATCTGACCAATCCACAAACGCGTTTTTACTAAGCCTTCAGCGATTCGTAGCAAGAAGAGGTGAGATTTACTCCGATAATTTCCCAGTGAGATTTACTCCGATAATGGGAAGAATTTTATTGGCGCCGCCTCATATTTGAAAACTTTATTCTAGATTACTCAAGATGCTCCCATTTAGGACTTTTGTTCCACTGGACAAATCGGTTGGCATTTTATTCCCCCGTATGCCCCTAACTTCGGTGGGCTGTGGGAATCGTCTATTAAGTTAGTCAAGCGACATCTCTCAAAAACGTTAAACGGAGCAATTCTAACATTTGAAGAAGTCGCAACGGTGTTGAGCCAAATCAAAGCCTGCATTAATTCGCGCCCTCTTATACCTCTTTCTACTGATCATAATGACCTGGCGGCTCTCACACCGGGACATTTTATCATAGGCGTTCCTTTGTTGGAACTTCCAGAACATTATGTTACTAACTGTACTTCTAGTCTCTCTTCCAGGTGGACACTTTTACAGACCCTCAAGACCAAATTCTGGACACGGTGGAGCACTACGTATCTCCATACCTTGATGAGCCGAAACAAGTGGATATCCGGGAACCACCATCTTCAGCCTGGTCAACTAGTCCTCATCCAAGAACCTGCCAGAGCCCCGTGCTCTTGGGCTCTGCCAAAATTCAAGCTCTGCATCCCGGCAAGGATGGGGTTGCTCGAGTTGCAACTCTCAAGACTTCCAATGGTGTTGTGCTACGCCCGGTGAACCGACTGGCCCCTCTTCCTGGTGCTTTGGGCCCCCCGGAGTATGTTCCTCCAGAGCGGAAGTGAACGTGAGACTGCATACATAAACTTTTATTTTTATTTTCTTTTCACCTTTTCGAACTGTGATGTCATCGCCAAAATCTAAATTTTGTTATGTTACTTATTGAGGAGAAACATCTATATTTCGTCGTTCTATGTAAATTCGTGTTTGGTGTTGGTCATGATGTGAGGTTTATTTTATGAATCGAATTTAAGTTTAATTAAATGCTAAAACCAAACCTAAAGTCTCGTTGTGTTGTGTGCCAGTCCCACCCTTTTCTTATGCCCGGCGAACTCGGAAAGATAATGAGGTACGTAAAATTTTTATTCTCTAGAATCAATTAAAACAGAATAGTCATTCTTAAAATCTTATTCCTTTAAAGCGTTTAGTTATGGTAGTAATCTGCTATGCACATATTATTGCCAAAACTGACTGAAATTTAAACAGTAGTCTTTCAAATGTGGTTTTGCTTAACTTAGAAAAATAACAAAAAATTGTTGGCAAAGAGTTTTGACCAGGAAAATATTTCTATGCCCTGGAGTTCGTCCTATAAAGAAATGATTATGCTACTAAAGTATCAAAATTAATACCAAAAAAGTATAGCTAAGGCCCAGTGTACCGCATACAAAACTGAAAGAAAAAAGCAATTTTGTAATAAAACAATAGGTTAGTATTTTTTAAAACTATTTTTCACCAAATAATAATCACTAACATTATCACATATATTTATTTCAGACACACAAAAAATATGAGCCATGCAGGCTTAAGTGAAAAATTGAATGTTCTGGTATAACTGAAACTTGAGATCCATTCTACAAGAAAAATATTCTCCCTGGAAATGTTTAGTTAAAATTTAAATATTATTACATAGCTATTTGGAAACTTGATTTGCTATACAAGCTTTACGAGAAAAAAGTTTTTCAGCTTCACAATAACTTTTTAGGGAAAATAAACTATTATATAATACTTTTTATTTCAAACTTTTTCTTAAAATTTCAGTGCATGCCTAAGTGGATTTTCAGAGTCATTAAAGTCATAGAAGAATAACAACTCTCCAATAATTATTTGTACTGGAAAGAATATTAAAATTCTAAAACTTTTATAAAACATCTTCCTTTTATAATACGTATTTCTTCATTTAATATTAAAATATGCGACTTTAAAAAATACTCTTGTAACGTAAGGATAAAATGACAGCAGCAAAAATATATTTCATTAAAAACATTTACTATGGAAAAACTTTTTTTGAGTGTCATGATTTTCGCAAGTAGTTAAGCATATTCAGAAGTTAAGGGTGTTTTCTTTATTTTAATATCTCGCAAGAAGACGTATTTGACTGACAAAAAAGTTTTTTTCATTGTTTGATAAAAAACTAAATTAAAATCTAAAACGAGAATATTCGAATTTATGCAATTAATAAAATGTAGGATATTTATGAATATAAAAGGAATGCATGAAGAATTGAAAATCGTGACAGGCATTTAAAAAATTTTCAGCTTGTATCTATATTAAATTCGTGATGCATACATTATTTCCAGGGGAAATTTTGAAGTTTTCTTTTTAAAAAGAAATATTTAAGTTAAAAACTTTTTATTTGATCCTTGATAAAGTTTTATTATTCGGATGAAGTGGTTATTTCAATTTACGTTAAAAATTATTTAAAAATGGGTTTTCAATAAAATTAATAAATTTTAACATGGTTTATTTATATTATTTTAAAATGTTGAAGTGGAAAATAAATTTTTCGCAATTTACCAATCCCCCTCCACCCCCCGGAAAAAAATCTTATGCGGACATTACATGATTTTCTTGTACGTCGGTTAAATCATATGTGTTTTCGATGTACTTAATCTAAACGTATTATATTTTAAATTGAGATGCAATAAATACTACAGAAATATAAAAATTTGGCGATTTCTGTCTAAATATAAGCGATATCACCAATTTGGATTGAGTTTAAGAAACTCATTTACGTTGCGAAGTTTACCGACTTTTCGCCAAAGATTGCCAAACTTGGCAATAGTTTTTAAAATTTCAGGCGTAGCCGAAATTGTGATTGACAAGTGACTTCCAATGTGTTGAATCCATAGGCTGAAGTAATTTGGGTGAATCTGTAAATAAATTACACAGTCTATTTCAAATCCAAAAAGGATATGCACAACCAGATGTTACAAGAGCTTTAAATAAAAAAATTTAAATATTCTGCGGTTAAAAGTGTTTGAACTAACCGATATACGCTTTTATTTATTTATTATTTTTTTTACGTATTTCGCGATAGTTTGGAAAAACTCGACAGTCTCGATAACAGTGGTGAGATTTTGAGCATGGATCAAACAATAACTCTCTATAGGCTTCATATATTGAAGATGTCCACAGACCATAATGTATTGAAATTCTTTTAGGTGTCACTGTAATAAAACACTTAACTCCTACTTTAAAAGGTTATATTTTTTTAAGATCTTTTCAACTAAACCAGTTGTTTAATTTGTAGAAAAAGATGATGTAGGTGGGGTGTAGTAGAAAATGGAAACCAATGAATGGAATCTTTTGCATCTTAGCCACTCAAAGTATTAAAAATGCCCGTTTTAAGGACATTTTTAGTGCTTGATTTTGGTGTAACGTCAGTTAAAAAGCAGACAAGTGCGCATCTCTTTGCTCAGATTCTGTGCGATTCTTTATTTCGAGAGTAATTTGAATACTTAAGAATACATAAAGCAGAATAATAAAGCTATTGTTAATAAAAATTTGAAATTCATATGTACGTTATATTTGCATATTATTCTTCATTTGAGTTATCATATTCTTTTTTATTCGCAGTGAAAATTTCATATTCACATCCTAAAAATAAATTCTAAGACATATATTACAAATCCCAGCAAATCAATTTGTATACTTAATTTCTGACAATGATAAGATACTTCCCAATACAAAACTGACAAAATATAATATCAGGAAGAAATACGTGGAGAAGAATGTTCTTGAAATTGATTTTTATATATTCATAAATGAGATGCCGTTTATGAGATTTTTCTTTAATATAAATATTGACAAAGTAAATATTAAGCAACACAAAGCTTATATCAATTTTTCATTCTTTCTTTTAAACAGAATATGTTTCATCCATCAATAAAAAATAATACGAAACACAGAAATGTAGGCGTAGGCGAAAATAAAAATATTTATTTTTTTATGCGAACATATATTAGTACAGCCATTATATTAAAGTTCAATGAAATATAAGTTTAATATACTACATGTGATGCTGATAAAACTGAAAGCAATTAATTTTACTGGAAATGGTGGAGATTGCAATAAAATTGGATTATAATTTATTTTTTGAAAATTAAAAAATATTTATATAATTTTCGTGGGGAATAAAAATCTGAAGTAAAAACCAGTAACACAGCTAGTTCAAAAGACATTCAAAAGATTGCGTTCTCATAAAGCAGGCTGAATGTTTTTTGAACTAGTTGTGCTGTTAGGGATCATTGCTAAAATATGAAGTGTTACCGTTGAAGTTGTGACTAAAATAGATCTATTCAGATTCGAGTAAGTGTGAATTATAGAACCAAATATGGCAGCTTTTTAAAACCTTTAACGGATACACGGAAAAAAGAAAACAAAAATTTGTCAAAAGATTTAGGCACAAATATAAGTATTTTTCCACTTCATGGCAATGGAGATTCAGGCATTTGTGTTCTATATAGAAAAATTTTCTCATCACGAAGATCGTTGTAATCAGCTTCGAGATATGAATTTGAAAGTTATTTTGAAGATCATCATCGGTCTGGAAGCCTTGGACTCTTAGCTAGTTCTTTATTTCGACGAAGATATGAAAATTCATGCCATATCTATGAATAATTGACATAAATTAAGAGCTTCGAAGCAATGCCTCACCATGGCACAGTAGTTATGTCACTGAAAATGGTAAACGGCCGAAGTGTGAAGGTCCGGGTTCGGGTCTCAAAGCGCAGTAGTCGATCTAACGGTCTGGCGTTTTGGTAGGTTTTCCCCACATGGAATGTAAATACGCGTTAGAACACCTAAGAAAGTCCTCCTACCAAGGCACACCTCCCCCTTCCCAGGCAGATCGCCATAGGGTAGCGTTGCCGTAATCAGACAAATAATCGAAGAAATGTTTAGATTCATCTCCAAACAACATTAGTTTGAATAACATCTCTAGTCGGATTTGGTCGGTAAAGTTAGTTCATATCTATAGAGTGTTCGAAGAACGAGGTCTAACTACAATGTTTACAAGTAGGGGCGCCCCGAGTTACTTTATTGTGCTGCACATTGCCATTTATAACATATTTTGATGCCACATTTAATCGGTATAGGCGACTCAGTTTATCCCTTATTTGAGATCAAATGGAAATAAAATGGTTTCACGAAAATTTTACCGAACATCTATTCTTTTAACAGTTCAGTCAATGTTCCAATCTATTTCAAAACATTAAATATAATTTAGAAATTTATCTTTTATTTGTCGTTTTATTCTTATGAAATTCAGCACGGTTCATCATCGATAAATATTTTTAACAAAAAAGATAAATATATAATTCCATAGATTTAAAAATAATTTCCGAATTAGGTACCTTATTTGCGTATTCCCATTTGCCTATTATCACGGCAATTAAAGCCAATAAAGTACTTCAGGGTTATAGTAGCCAAAAAAGTTCAATAGATAAGCAACCGAGATATATCGCCAAGATGGTAGTAGTTGGTCCGTGGTAACCCAGTGGTTAAAGCTCTGTAAAAGTAACCGGAATGTTGCGGATTCGATTTAGACAAATCACTAAAGACCACCATATACATACGGTATACGTGCACCTTAAATCTGCTGTTCCAAATTTTCCTCGGCGGTCGCTAGCATTTTCCAACATTCAGAAGTCCCTACCTTCTGGCAAGGATCCAAGTTGCGGTGTGAGACTCCAGGAAGGTTCCATTCAGCTGTAAGCGGTACGTTTAGTAAGTTGAGCTGGCAAACAAAGAAGATTTTGGTAGTGAAATCGCAATTCACGTATTGGCGCGTTTGCATTTTAAAGATATCTGCAATCTTAAAGTATAGATGCAATCTTGACCTTATTCTAATGTTACCAAGCAAGGTCATTTATTGCTGAAACTCAAAAGCACCAAAAATCGAATAACTTCATTAATATATTTTTCTAATGTATGCCAGTATTACGTAATCATTTGTTACAAATTTAGGGAATGATTGTTTCCATAAGCTTTAATTCAGGCTAAAACTAATATTCTATGCAAGCAATGGTTGAAATGTGGATATATCTAAACCGTTTAAATAGGTCACGAGCAATTTATCTTTTATTCATATTGGTTAGAATTAGATTTGTAGGCACCTAGCCAAATTCAAACAATGTTACCTATCTGAAATTAAAGAAAAATTACTAAAGATTGTAATATTTTCTTTTTATGTTGTCTAAATTTCATATTCCCCCTTCTGAAATAAATATGAAAATACGACGAACATATCTTCACCAATCACCTTGTGTACTTAAGCTGCGACAAATTGTGAGATACTTCGTTTCACAAGCCTGACAAAAATTTAATATCAGGGGGAATGTATATGGGAAAAAATCCAGGTTGCGATGAAATGCATTGACGTTTATTTTTGTATTTTCGTAAATGAGACGCCGCCCTTCATGAAATTTATGTCTAATGTAAATATCAGCGGAGCAAATTCTTGGGATATTTACCAGGCAAATCAATATTTTATTAAGCAACATAAACATTGCGCAAGTTTTCCCCTTCCGAAAAACGTTGTAATGATATATCTCAGAATAGTATATTTTTTAAAATGTTTCTGAGAAGTACACTCAGTAAACTCGGTAGATGAAAATAATTCGAAATGCAGAATTTTGCAAGCATGTGGAAGAATTACCAAAGTTATATCGCTCGGCAGTGAGAAAAATATTTGCATAATTATAATTATAAAATCTTAAAAAGTACTTAACGTGATATATTACGCTTCCTTGTAAAACAAATCTTTTAATCCCTTCTGTTCATTTGACGACTGTGTCGCTACATGCACTTGCTTTGCTGATGTAACAGATGAGGAGTGTCATTCAAACTAGGACAAAATTAAACATGCACATTCTTGTTTGTGGCAAGAGTGATTTCTAGCAGTTGTAAGAAGATGTTTTTTACCAGTCAGTATTGCCAATTTAGCCAATTTATGGCTAGATCTGGCCACAATACCCTTTCCAAACGCAAAAACTTCTTCAATTAAATCTGTACCAAAGGGTTCATCCTAATGATAATTTTCGGGACTGTGATTATGAAATTAGCGTACACTCTAAGGCGCACACGCACACACAAAAAAAAGAAACATGCACAAAGAAGGAGTTTTCCAAATGGGACTAACATTGGCAGATGTGGCGTACGAAATGTACAGAAAGGCACATGTTTCAGAAAAATTGGATGATTTATTCAAGGGAAGAATTTCACAAAGTGATTAAGTACATAAGGCGTTAGTCCACCTCTGCCCTTATGCAAATAGCTATCTAGTTTTGGTATCGATCCATAAGCGATTGCAGATGTCCTCATTTGGAATATCATGCCGAAATGCTGTCCTGCTGGAACGTTAGATCGGCAAACTCCCAAGCTAGTTGGAGGGCCCTCCCATAGTGCCCCGAACATTCTCAATCGAGGAGAGATCTCAAGACCTTGCTAGCGGAGGTAGCGTTGAGCAAGCACGAAGACTAGTAGAAACTATCGATAATGAGGACGGGCATTATCTTGCTGAAATGAAAGCCCAAGATGCCGTTATAAGAAGGGAAATACAGCGAGCGTGGAATATCGTCGACGCACCTTAGTGCTCTAAGGGTGCCACGGATGACAATCAAAGGTGTTCTGCTATGAAATGAAATGGTACTCCAGACTATTACGCTTGGTTTTTTGGCCCGTATGGCGGGCAACAGGTAGTTAGGTACTGATTTCTGGGGCATCTCCAAACACGACTTTGCTGGTCATCGAGGTTCAATTTGAAAGATAACTCATCACTAAAGACAAATCTACAGTAGGCAGTGACATTCCAGGTCGAAAGAACCCGACACGATTGCAAACGTAATCGTCGGTGTTCAGTGGTCAATGTTTGTCACCTCAAGGGGCGCGGTGAGTTCAGTTCCCCTACATTGAGCCGCTTATAAAATTGCAATTGGGGTTCTGAAGCACCAGCTGCACGTTGGATCAGCGATAATGAAGGATGTAATGCTCTGAGAGTCGATCTGACGATCCATCGGTGCCACGTTCTGCTGTCTTCCTAGGCCGACCGCTTCCTTCTCGACATAGTGTTTGGCACCCATTCCTGCCAACATCGTCTAATAGAGGCATCTCTTGTATCCAAATGTCGAGCATTTAGCCAATTAAACCAACCGGCTTCTTTTAGTTCAACTACACGTCCTCTCTCAAATACTGACATCTGCGTATATTGTTCATGTACCTGATTGCGAGACATACTATTGTCTGTCTGAATACACGGAGTAAAATTCGCAAATAATTTACGACCTTGATTTGCTTGCTCAGTACCAGCGCTCAGTATCGAGCGCTCGACACACTGGTTCGTAGGTCAGTATGTTACCTCAGCGCTGTTGATCGTCTTACTACGTTAGCGTTAAGATACGATGAGAAAATTATAATCTTTATAGCGTAGCCTGATTCTAATGAATTCATAACTTTCTATCTCAATAAAGTCAATAATTACAGTAAATTTAACTCAAAGTTTTGTTTTCTTTTGATTTTTGAAAAAAAAAAAACTGAAGAAAATAATAACTGTATTTTAAATACACAAATACATATACCACCAGGTTTATAATCCATTATTATGTTACACCAAACACTTATAAAACACGAAAACTTTTCTTTTTAATATCTTCAAATTTAAACAATAATCATTTGTTATTTAGGAGACGATAAGCTTTTCAATAGTGGTTTTTCGTTAAAGCATCTTATTCAAATATTATGCAGGCTGTTATTGGATTCCAGAAACCAAAAAGAATTGAAAAAATAAGTAACTTGACTGCCAAGGTTGACTTCGTATATTGGAGTTTTGACAGCTAATATTTGAAAATCCGCCTGCGTGCAACGCTGTGTTCGACTTCTATATAATTTCTACAGGAAAACGCGTTGGAATTAGCAAATGAAATGAGAAATATCATAACTCATACCTGGTAAATTTTCAGAAATCTTTATATCATTTTCCTGATAGCGATATTAACGGACGCATACAAAATCCATTTATAATGAGAAGTCAACCTGCGATGCTACCCGTATTTGGCATTCATAGATCTTCAGAGATCACGCGCATTGATTAAAACGCACATTTGAGTCTGCGTCTCACGTGTCTGAGTCTGTGTCTCAGCTTACACTTAAATATACAAATTTAGGTCGAGATTGCATGCTTTACCCAGACATGCGCATTCAGTTGTCGGACATAATGCCGAACTGTAAAGCAATCATTAATAAAACAATGAAACTATTTCATTTTTCACATTAGAAGTACTTTACTTTTAAAATATCTCTAATAAAAGTTTTGTTCTTAATTAAATTGGAGTGTCGTTAATCTGTAATCATTTAGCGTGGGGGTTTCATAAGATGAAAGGGATTTGGTGAGTGTTCCGCCACTTTAGAAGTTTTGGAACCCCTGGTCTATAGAACGAGTAGTTTTTTTTTTACGTGGCTACGAAAAGAGTTCTTATACATCGCATCCTAGAGACTCAAATTATTGAAATCGCATTCGCGTTTAAACGGTACATTCGATTGAGCGCAAATTGGGTATGTGCATTAGCGTATACGCCCTAACACGGATTCATATAAGACAAATTTGTGTAACGCGGCTTAAACATTGTGATATTTTTCTGTAACACGTTAAAAAATATTCGTACAGTACTGTGCAAGAATGACACAGATTTTATAACACGGAACTATCTACTGTGTTATATGGGGATGCAAAAGAGTGAGACGATGGGAATCGAACTTCGGATCAGTGGTACGACAGTACAAAATATGCAATTAGTCACGAATAAATTTTCTAATAAATACTGCTTCTTACGAAACAGTTGCTTATCAACAACAAAGTGATATGTTCATTTTTCACATTTTTATAGGTATTTTTAGAGAATGTTTTAAATAGTTTATGGAACTGATGTCGGAAATATATTAAAATACCTTTGTCATCTGCAAAAAACTGAAGAATGGTTTTCAAACTTTTGCTTTTTAAAGGTTCAACGCATACCTGTATGTGGTGTCAAAGAGTGATTTCAAGTAGTAAAAGTTATTTAAAAAAAACTATTGATATTAACACATAGTTCTAAACATATCAAAGTTCAGAAAGAAAGGCGTTTTTAATAAGATCCACTCTGAATTAAAAAGAAAATCATCCGTAATTGAGTTTTTTTTTATAAAAGAGCAGTGATAATAGCATTTTCATGGACATCCACATCGCGTGCAATAACAGAGTTTTGCATCTTTCTTGCATGCTCGAGTTCCAATTTAATCACACCAAGTTCATGATCAACGACTCGTGAGCCATATAAAGATGATTTATTGCGCTGTTACAAATGTGAATTTAAGACCATGGAACGGTTCAAATTTAGTAAAATAAGAAAAGGAGTCCTACATCCTTTAATTTTTAGGGTTATAGTTCATACTGCTCAGCATAGATGTAATGATTCAAAATTTTAAAAATGCCGGAAAAATGTTTATTATTACATTATTAGATGCACATATACATATTATACAGGATGGTCCTGCCCTACAGGGTGGCTACGACAAAGATTTCTTTTACATTATGGCCTATGGGGAGAAATACTTAAAAGTGCGCCACCGTTTAAACGGTACATTCTATTGAGCTCAACTTGAAAAAAACTAAGAATTTTTTCTGAATTATTTATAGATTAAAATTTATTCAAATGTCTGGTAATGATCTTAATCGTAAGTGTTCGGAAAGTCGAGTGGAGTCACTCCAGATTTTTACACTAGTGAGGAAAATAATGGCTTCTCCCTTACTTGAACGAATTGGTGTATTATTGCACTAACTGCAGAATAACTGTTTCATGATGATAAATGATATTAAAAATTTTCAAATGATAGTTTTGCTAGATGAAAATTAGAGACAAAGAAGTACGGATATATCATGCATCCTAGTGTGGAGAGGAATTCGGCAGTATATAAGTTTAAGTTACTGCAAAGTAATGCATAAATAATATAGAACAACTTGAGCTTTTTCTTTTAAAGTTATTCTATAATATCTCCATTGGATGAGACAAAACACTTGTTATAGTCTTCAACGCTGTTAAGTTTGCTTGTAGTCAACTTCTAAAAACAGGACTTAATGATTTGCCTCGTATTGATTCTTGTTTATTGAGCAAAAACTGTCTTATTTTTCAGTAATTGTTTCATCACTATAGATATATAAAATTCTCAATTTTATATATCTATAAAATAGTTTGCATTTCATGTCTGGTATTAGAGCAAAAGAAAAAAAAAACATAATTTCAAGTTTAATTGCTTCGTGGGCTACATATGAATTGTCTATAAAGAGGATAATGATTCCATACATGAACTGAACAGAATTTTGTCAAGAAATATTTTAACACACTGCACAGGAATTGCGCCATCAAGTCGATGAAAGTTTCACAAAAACAACTATATCTAACAGAGGAGGAAAATCACTTTTACTTCCTACAAATAGCAATATTAACAAACCATTATTACAAAAATATATTTTCGATATTAAGAACAGAAACTGCACACGAAATAATTAAAATAACAATTACACATTTTACTAAAGTTAGTGTGTCATAGATTATTATCTTCTTGTATGACTGAACAATGCTGACACTTCACATTCAACATTTTCATCGCTAATCGGATTTATTTTATCTCTCAATAATAAAAACTTTACCCTGCAAGACTATGTGTGTTTTCTCCATAATTTATTTGTACGGCAAACGCAAATAAATCAATTGAAGCATGAAAGCTAACAAAAGAATTTTAGTCACTTGGGTTTGACGTAAGGGATTTTTCAGCCATGATGAATTGTTTATATGTTCTGTTGGAGGCTGAAATGAAATACGTGATGTAAGTCTTATTTTATTCGGGAAAATTACTCGAAAGAAAAAATAACTGGTGATTAATTAAATATAACATTGAAAGTAGGGTTTTTTTTTCCTTAGAAACTATAACAATTAGTTAAATATATTTAAGTTAAGAAGCTAAATTGAGTAGAAAATTATCTCTATTCTCATATGATTTTAATTAAAAAATCTTTAGATTATTCTTAAGAAATTTGTTTAAAAAGCTAACTTCAATAACAAAGCATAGATTAGTTTGTTAAATTAAATAATTTAATCAGTTTCTGAAAGTTTTAGCGGTAAAATGTCATGAGTACTTTACATAATGTGGAAGAAAAACATAATTTTCATAGAATATAAAACGTTTTTACTCGTTTTTAACACTGAAATAAAGAATTAAATAAAATATCTATGCTCAGCGAACAAAAGAAAAGAATTCTCATTCCATTAAGGTGGAAAACGAATCATAATTCACGAATACGCCGTATTTTTCTTCCTTTTTCCATAAAACATTTTTCAGAATTGAAATCTATATTATCACCAACTAAAACTGAATACTATCTTCGTCAGGCATATTCTAACTAAACCTCTGGTTTGTAATAAATCGGCAGCGTTTTTCAGTTCCTCGCCAAATATGGGTTGGTCGGAAGACTTTTCAAAGTGTTCTAACTCATATTCATGTTACATCGAGAGAAAACCGACCAAGACTGCAGAAAGTTGGATACACAGTCCTGCGGTAATCCAGAACACGGGAACTTCACACTTCAAGCCGTACACTATGTTTAGTGCCTTATCCATCGGCCATGGTGGTTCCTATACTTTAAGTAAAGATGCCTATATAAACACTTTTAAACTCGTTTTAAAGCATTGATAACTGCACGAAATTTTTGAAGTTCTTTTTAAAAATTTTACTTTTTAATAGCTTTTATTGAAATTCCAGAGCTATACAGAACTCTCCTGTCAACTTCGAAGGCTAAAACTTCGTATTCTCTGAGACCGAAACAAATGTTTAACGACCCAGGAAGCAATGGTTTTTAAAGAAAGTTTTTTTTTTCTTAAGCCTCCCAAATTACTATCGTGTGTACTAGGACAAGTCCAGGCACACCTCGAGGTGATTTTTTCTAAATTCGAATCATAAAACCTTGCATTTTGTGTTTTACGAAGCTTTTGACTATTGTTAGCATTTATCTCCAATATTTGGGGACAAGTTGCTAACTTTACGGTTATTCACAGGCAAATTGTAAGATTCATAACTTCCGCTCTAAATGATCGACATTAAACAAAATGCAAACTTTGATTGTTTAATGCGTAAGTAGATCTCTAGAGTAGATAATTTGACGTAACCCACATTAGCATTTTCTGTTTTAACGCGTAAGGCATTTAATTTAGATTTAAAGAAAAAAGAAGGTTTCTCAAAATTCATAACGCCAAGACCATACTTCAGGTATTCAACAAATTTAGCAATATGATTATAAATATTCATATTTCAAGTACAAAAAGCAAGCAAAATTTTAAAAAACTCCAAATGAAAAAAGCAAATATTTCAAACCATTATATATTATTTCAAGACTGTACTATGTTAGATAAGTTAAAACTACAATTTGCAGAAACCTTATTAAAACTAATGATGACTACGGTAAAAAAATGAATATAATGGGTATTTTATTTGTTCATTAGTAAAATAATTAACAAATGCGAAATTTTATTTAGCAAAAGTCAAAGACTAAAGTGCATAATAAAGAAAATGAACCATTAATTTTACAGAATAACCCACAACGGAATTGTAAATAATTAGTTAATAATTATTTCCTTCAGGTACTCTTCATTTTTTTTTTATTTGGTTTCAGTCTAAGAGAATAATCCTCATCGTTTGCTAGATCGTTTTCTGTTTAGTTTATTGGAGTATATTTTCAAATGTGAAAGGAAAATATTAGTATATTTTTAAATGTGAAAGGAAAATATACTTCGCACTTCATTAAAAGTTCATTAGGATAAGAGTAATTAATTTTGTTTCAAAAAACAACTTTTAGATTTTCATTACAAAAAGTAATAAGTTGACTTAACAAGTAACTTTGGTAATACACAGTATACTGTAAGGTGTACTTAACTCCTATTATCTAGAGATATGACATCAGCGTGAAGATAATAAAGTAGATATTAGCTATCTTGATTTCAATGAAATTTGATTAAACAGACCTGTTTGTATTTTTTAAAAATAAATTCATTTATTGTATCATATTTGACATTAACCCTTTGTATCACGGTGTTACAAATGCACAACATGCAAATTAAAGCTGCATAAATTAATCATAGAATTAAAAAAAATATTTGAATGACTGTTTTTTTGTAAAATAACGTGAGTATACTATAATTTTTTAAAAAATTTAAAAGTTTGTGATATTTAATTAATTTTGTAACACAAAACTATATTTTTGTCCTCCAGCAGTCGCACTATTGGTTATCGAACCACTTTTAGATTTTTGACTCAGGTCAATCTTAAAAGAATGTAAATAATTATATTTTACAAATTTCTCAGCTCAAACTGTTCAAAAACACTCCAGAAACACTTTGGTGTACTAAACATATTTCCAATATAATTTTTTTTCATTATTTATTTAATAGAAAAATAACTGTTTTACTGAAGTCTGCAACGAAACCATTTTGGTCAATAAACTTGACATGGATGAGAAAACTAGAAACAAAAAACTTTCCGTACGTTTATAATCTGTGTCTAAAAATTTAAAAAAAAAAAAGTTGTCAAGATATGATGGGTTTATACCTTTTGATTTTCGTTTTGTTGAATTTCCGAGTTCGCTGTTGACCAACATAATCACAAAAAAATAGTCTACATTCAAAATACATTAATAATTTCAAGCTTTGTGACATGCTTATATAAAATGTGTATATGAAAGTGTCTCTTTCAAAAATATCCTATCGTAAGCGGCATCGGTTCTTCAATTTGACTTACAGAAAAAAAAGGGTTTCACTTCGGTAAAGGTTCTCTGTAATGCACAGTAAACTTTGTCAAAGTTCTCAACCAGCACTTAACCCTTTGAGGCGCAACCCTTTCCCAATGCTGGAAAAAGCTGCTTTGAGCAGCTTTCCCATTGCTGCTCAAAGCTTTGAGAATTCTTTTAGAAGCCTGATTTTCAGAAGGCATACACGCGGATAGTATTGCTTTGATAGTATAAATTACCTTCAGTCTTCTGAGGAAATAGGTCCAAATATGTGAAGTTGTTTTTATTTTACTCTTAATATGAACTGAATATCTTTTGTAAGCAGAAGGTAGTGTGCCGCACAGCCAGCTGTCGTCAAAAAAGGGTCTCTAAATCTGTGGTAAGCGACGAACGTTTCGATCATCCGCCATCTTGCTGGTAGTTAAGTCGAGTGATGGCAACGGCTGCCTTTTTCCAGCATTGGGCTATCTATCCAGCTGTTCCTCGCATTCTTCCATTTTTCAGCAGATGCCAGTGCTGTTAAAAATAATCGTGACAATTTTTTTAACGGGAAATGACGTAAAGGATTCTCGTAGAGCTGTGTCACCCGCAACTAATTTTATGGAAATCAAGTCTGTTCTTCGCGACTGGCAACAGTCAAAACGTCAGAGTTTGGTGTTCCCAGAGCAGGAACACTGCGCGTTAAAGGGTTAAACAGACCAAAGAAAAACTCATATGTCTTTTCCAAGTCGAGTGGAAGAAAAAAGCATTGTCCATCATTGTAACACTTGTGGAAAGTATAAGTGGGGTTTTACCAACTATTGAATATGAATAAATTGTGTTTATCTCTTTTATCGCAGGTGTCTAATTACTTATTGATAGATAGTGTAGTAAATAGTTTAATGCTTAATTAAATTTACTTTTATACAAGGTTTTGTGCAAGACAAATGTGGAAGAGTGCTAAACTACACATTTTATGTATGAATATTAACGGACTTGATGTAGAGTTTGAAACTTTTGATGAAAGTGTTGAAAGGCCCACATAAAACCAACTTTTACGATAGTCTTTTCCAGAATATCCTTTCATTATTTTCCTTATTAAAGTTTCCCATCTGATGTTGCTAACAAACATAAAACCATCGGCACATTAAGTGGTGTTTTTCAACATGAATTTTTACGATGGCTCCATAATACTTAAGAACGCAATTCGATGTCTCTGTAACTTTTTTAACAGTTCTTGCACTGTCCTGAAATTGAAGCTCATCAGAAGTCATTTATGAAAATGATCTGAAATAGTTGAGCATATCAAATTTCGACAGCGGTTATCTGAAAGTAAGGTAACTCTTGGGGGAAAGAAAAGAAAAGAAAAGAAAAAATAATAATATTTATTCCTTGGTTGAAGCATGATATCATTTGCATGTGAAAAAACAGCGGAACAAATTACTTCAAGTAAATGAACATGGATTATGATATATTTTTCAACATAATGATACAAAGAAGAATAACAAATGGGACAACAAATGATTTATAGTACACTTTCTAGAATAATGAAACCAGGAAAACCACACAAAGTCCCCACCCCCCCTCAAAACCCTACAAAATAAAAAGAGTTTAAAATTTCGCTACATTTGAAATACATTGTATTGAAATGTTGCGAATAGAGAATTTCATTGTATTTATAGCAACATTTATTTCAAATACATTGTAATAAATATAGCTCTAAATACAATGAAATGTTGCTAGTAAATTTAGCCATAAATTACATAATCCAATGAAAAGTTGCAAAAAACATCTAATTTTATTTCCTCGTTAAACTTTCATTTCGTAACATTCGGAATGATGATTTTAATATTTATTTTTATAATTAATTTTTAGAACTACGAAATTTTTTATTAGAACTTTTAACTAAGTAAT
This sequence comes from Cheiracanthium punctorium, assembly GCA_038373885.1. Taxonomy (NCBI): domain Eukaryota; kingdom Metazoa; phylum Arthropoda; class Arachnida; order Araneae; family Cheiracanthiidae; genus Cheiracanthium; species Cheiracanthium punctorium. Next base: position 100,980 of record JAWZYV010011616.1, read on the forward strand.
AATTTTCGGTGCCAAGTTTCTAATAAAAGCATACATAAGCATTTTGAATTTTATCTCGAAAGAAAGATCCTGAAAACATTCTTTACAACATGTTAACATAATTTCTGTTGCATGTTTTGTCTGGCCTGTGCGTGATTTCAGCAAATCTTTGGAGAATAATGTTTTGATGAAAATAAATGATTATCTTTTGAAAAATTATGTTTCTTTCACTTTTCTCTAATCATGTTTCGTAGTTTTTCAGACTAAGGAGATATCTTTGGGAAGAGTAAATGCCTGAAAAATATGTTAGGAGGATTACTTAGATTATGTTTCGTTGCTTATATGTAAATTAGTTTTCATGTACTTTTATTGCTATATGTAAAAATACAGTTTGTTAGTTTGTGTAAATTACTGAATATAAGTAAACTTCCACCTTTATTAGAGAGTATAGTCCTGTTATGCGAGAACAGGAACACTCATTCGTGACTGACAGGATATCCAGGCTGCGGTACTGAAATTTTGATCTCACCCTTTTGCACTCGAAGAGTCATGTGACCTAGGAGGTGTAGTTGCTCTGGTTTAAGATAACCACATGTCCTTGGTGACATGACAGTTCGGGTGCAAAGGGAAGTAGCAAAAAGTTCAGCACGGTAGCCTGTATGTGTCGTCAGCAACGAACATCACAAAAGGAACACAGCAAACACACACAGGTTCATTGAGCGTCTATTAACGTTCAGAAGACGTTTTCTGAACGTCTTCTGAACGTTAATAGACGTTCAGAGAACCTATGTGTGTTTGCTGGGAAAACTGTGGATTAATAGATAGGTAAAGATCGTCAGTGTTGGCCACCATTTTGACTTTTACTCATTACTTTCGTTTAAGGGATAATTTGATCAGCTTAAGGTCTGGGAAAAGAAAACATTTTCAAAACAAGCAAAATGCAGATTGATACGTTAAAAAAATGTAAACATTACAGGTATTTAAAACAAATATATAATGCTCTTGCCATTTAGGTTGACCCGTCACTGAATATCTACGAAATGCATTCTTAAATGAATGAATGAAGGGAAATGACAGGAAAAAAATATATCCATAAAAGAAAAATCCAAATTTTTAAGTTTTATTTCCAAATTCTTATTTAAAAAATTGTATAAAAAAGGACAGAAAACTGTATTGAATAGCAAAGTATTGCACGTACGGTAAACAAAAAAGCTCGTCAAGCACTCTTCAGATTCATATCTCTCTTGCATTCAATGCATGCGGCAGAGTTGTTGGCATCCAACTAACAAGGTATTGCTTCTAAACAGACAAGGTAAAAGTTTTCCTGCCATTTTCTTTTCTTTCACCGGCCTCTTTAAGTTTGTGTTATAATCGCTGTATTCGTTTGGGTTGAAACTGGATGTTTTGGACGCATTCGAAGCGAATAGCTATTTTCCGTTTTCGCACAGTGCGAAGACGTTCTTTCAAAAAGTCAGAGCTGTACGGATCATAAGCTATATATTTCTTATCTTTGTTTAAGGGGTTAGGGGTAGTCAGAGGCGTGAAAAAATGCCATTTTTTATTAATTTTTTTTTACTAGTAATTAAGTTTATTTCACATAAGTAAAAACATAGTATCATTTCATCATACTTTAACATTACTTCACTTAAATTTAAAAAAAAAAAATAATAATTATTTTACAAGTTATGGCGGTCTAAGTTGAACAGGTTTTAATAATGGGTCCTTGCGGTGACCATTACAGCTCCTTGGAGATTCATCTAAAATCAATGAAACAAAAAGATTATTTTTATGGATAGATAATCTTGTGCCTGATCGAAGCTTTTTTTGTTTTTTTCAAAATTAACAAAATGGCGGTCTCTGGAAATTTTTTTGCAGATTTTCGGGAAAAAACCAACAATTAATTGTTTATAAAAAATCGAAGTTTAAAAATAAAAAAAATCCTTCGATCAGGCACTAGGTTTTTATATTTTCTAAAAGCTGTATAAGTTTCATTCAAATCTATCGAGCGGATTTTGAGTTACAGTGGTCACCAGTTCAAAAAACATTGTTTTGAGAAAAACGCATTTAAAGTTTTACAGTCGATTAATGTACAGTAATACGAATAATTTCAATACTTACACTGAGTCATCTATTCCTGGACCATATAAGAGTTCTTCAGCCGTTGTAGAACTTTCTAAAACATCAATTTGTTGTTGTCTAAGTCGCATTCTACCTTCGCGAGTGTTGTCGTTAGCGCGCTGATCAGCTACTTTTACACGTGCACTATCGGTTTTTTCAGTATACCGATGCGAATTAGGCCCACAACTAAGTCCCAGTGTGTTCATTATTACTAATAATGACTTTGTCCCTTCATTAAATATACTCATAGCTACGTATGCAGCAATTTGAACAATGGTAAAACTAGTATTGATAGTTTTTGGGCATATTTTCCACACTAGTTGGTTGAAGCTCTCATTATTATTTTGATTAAATCCACCTACACATCTTGAAAGTAAATTTTCATTACTAAGATCTTCATAAATAGGCTTGATTGCTTTTAAAACTTCAGGAGGTAAGGGAGAATTATGCCGCTAGCTAATTGTTCTCGGAAATATTAGACCGCTCGAGAGCCTTTTATTCTTCGCTAAATAACTCGAAAGATATTTGTCGGATTCACTTCAAACTTTCAGGGAATATTTTTAAGATACTATACTTTAAGAAAATGCAAAAAAAAAAAAAAAAAAAAAAAAAAAAAAAATCAATTTTTTGAAAATTCTGACTACCCCTAACCCCTTAATCTAACTTCATATTATCGGTGATATGTACCTTTGAAAATTGATGCAACATTCTTAATATCACAATCGAAAAAGGTGTCGTAGTGGATCAATCCTGACTACGCAAAAGACAGAACCGTGACGATAAGCATCATTGCCACATTGCGTCACACACCTCTCACTTCCTGTAAGTCTGGACACCCATATGTACATTAAGCGAAACTAGCTTTATGCACACAAAAACAAAAAATAACTGCGTCTATATTTCAAGTGATACTCATGCTCTTTCAAATGAAGAAATGAAATTTATGTTAAACCGTTTGCATTGGAGAGGTTTTAGTTTATGCTGAAGGAATATATATATAACACCGGTCAACAACAAAAAAAGTTTTTTTTGTTTCTGTTCTCATGCTTAAATTCTGATTCTAGACATTGAAAAACACTTGCATTTTCATTTTTAGTTCTTAAAGTTTGCTTTTGCCTGATTTAGTCGATAAGTATATTTTAATTTATTTCATAAACGAAAGATGGCAGCACTTTGATTAACCCGAAAGTAAACTGTATTAGTATTTGTAACTCTGTAGTATAGCTTGTAGTATTATTTGTAGTATTATTTGTAATATTATTATTTGCTTGTATTATTATTTGATCATACGAACATAAAAGAAATACGAAAAATATTCACTTTAAGGCATTAATTTCTTATTATTTTACATTTATATGTTATCGTTTATCACAAATCTTGAATAAAAAAGACTTTTTTATCCAGCAAAAACTTTTCTGATCATAATTTAGAGTGGAATTATAAAAAAAATATATAAAAATCAGTGATGTTTCCCAAAAATTGAAAAGTTGCTTTAATTTCTACAAAAGCAAACTTCTATTTTAAACAAAAAAAAAATATTTTCTTTAGTTTTGGCGTAGGAGAAACTAAAATTTAACATGTAGAAGTCATGTTAAATTTGAATATAAATGAATTTGAAAAATTTTGATTGACTCCAAAAATCGTGTTGACCAGTGTAATTAATAAGTAAAACACAAAGAATCAAAGAATATTATTGCAAAAATGACATACTCCGTTGGGAAAACACACACACACACACACACACACACACACACATATATATATCAGCAGAATCAGAAGGCCAAACAATATGAAGATCGAAAAACAGTTAATCATAAATTATACAAAAGTTAATGAAATGGAAATTAATATATATATACATATACTAGCTGAAGTACCCGTCGTTGACGGGTTAGTACTGAATGCAAATTTCTAAAAGCAAGACCTTTCGTCAGCATTGTAGGAGTACACAGAATGGATGTAGTATGTTGCCAAAGTAAAGAAAGCGAAATTATAATTTTTATGTATTGTTAAAATATTACAGGTTAGAGAGTAACTAAGTAATATCATTTCATTCGCTTTAGTCGTAATTATGGGATGCGCAAACGAATATATACACATATTAAAATAATTTTTGCAAAATCTCAAAATCTAATCAACATTTTTGAAAATTTGGAAGCCTAGAATTTAAGTTGAGTGACAACCTATCATGTCACCCAATTTCGTTTAATTCCCTGCAGTCTTTATTTCGTGATGCTGGAACAAAAATTTTAGCATTTTTAAACGATTTTCACAAAATCTCAAAATGTAATTAAAATATTTTAAAAATTCAACACCTATAAATGAAGATTAGCAACTACCTATCATATCACCAAATTTCGTATTAGTCGTTATTACGCGATGCTCGAAGAAATATAACCGCATTTTGGGAGAATTTTCACAAAATCTCAAAATCTAATAGGAATGTTTAAAAAATTGGACACCTATAGTTTATTACGTAATGCGTGAACAAAAATTCACTCAGTCTGAAACGATTTTCGCAAAATCCCAAAATCTGATCGGTTTTTTTAGATGCTTATAGTTTAAGGTGAACACCTATCATTTCACCAAATACCATTTTTTCACCTTTGCAGTTATTACGTGATGTGCGAACACAAATTTACGCAGTTTGAAACAATTTTCGCAAAATCTCAAAATCTAATCAAGAATTTTTAAAAATTCGACGCCTATGTTTTAAGTTGAGTGATCACCTATCATGACACCCAATTTCATATCATTCGCTTCAGTCGTTTTTACGTGATGCTTGAACACAAATTTACGCAGTTTGAAACGATTTTCGCAAAATCTGAAAATCTAATCAAGATTTTTTTAAAATTCGACGCCTATGTTTTAAGTTGAGTGACCACCTATCATGACACCCAATTTCATATTATTCGCTTAAGTCATTTTTACGTGATGCTTAAACAAAAAAAGCGTCACGGACAGAATGACAGAATGACAGAACGACAGAATGACAGAATGACAGACAGACAAACTTTTTTTTGAGGATCACATCGGATTCCTGGGTGCTTGAAACGGATAGAAATCGCAAAATTATTGAATTCCAAGAAATGTACAGACAAAAGTCTAATTTTATTTATATAGATATATTTCTTTATAACTCAGATTTATTTATTTATTTAATTTAATTTTATTTTATTTTTACAAAACCTTCTAGATAATTTTTCTGTTAAAACACATTTATTTCTTAAATATTTCTGTTACTTGACTTATAAACGAAGTCTTTAACATAAACATTTGTTTTCCGTCTCAGATAAGCAAAGAATTATAAGAAAATCAAGTGTCGTTTTACTACAAACAATTTCCGTCAAAAATGAACAAAATAAATCAACCACATGAATTAAAGCTAGTATGTCAGATAGATAGATAACGATGAAATCCTTGATTAGAAAAGTCCGGTGGCCTTTCTTTTTAGCCCGAGGTATAACTCCTTAACCTGCTAATACTTTATCATATTAGTTTCCGTGGGTGTTCTGCTTGTCCTTTAAATAATGCGTAGGATGGCGTATTGCGCGTGTGCGGTTGATTGTATGTTTCATTCATAAAGCTAAAACCCTTTTCATTGATTAAATTTTGCGTGACATTCTTGTTTTACTGGTATATCAATTACTTTCAGTCAGTTGCTTGCACGCTTAGATTTTTAGTTTTTGTACAAATCAATCAAATGTTCACTAGAGATTCACCATTCATTTTTTATTAAAAAAATAATTAAAAAAATAAATTATTGCATGTAATAAAAAATGAAAAAAGAATGCATTTGAAAAATTGAAATGAACAAGCTTTGTCAACTTTCAGTTCTGTCCATGCAGTTTTTTTTTTTTTTTTTTTTACAATTTTCAGCATAGAAACGCTTATAAATTCGTTTTTTTCTGTCTCTTTGTCCGTATTCTAACTGCAATAAATGTGCACCAATTACTACGAAATTTACATATGTTATTCATATGTTCTGTACCATGCACCCCATTGAAAATGGTGTATGTATATTTAAATTTATTTTACAGGATCATGCAAAAGAATTCCAGAACATTACGCTCAATGGATAGTCATACTTATAAGCGGAATTTAGAAATATTCTTCTATTTTGAATAAAATAAAATTAATACACGCTATTAAGGAGTACAAAATATGCTCTCCATTGAAAGTAGTGTGAATTGCAAGACATTACGGTCTATGGAAATTTAGAAACCCTAAACATTTCAAGCACAGTACTATAAGTATGTTAACGTTCATAACAGCTTACTCTTTATTTGAAGGATGCAATACGTAACATTTTAAGTTTTTATAAGGTTAAGTTTTAAGTTTTTTTCAAAATTATATTAGTGGTATTAGTAGTGCTATCCCCAAAATTTTAATAAGTTTAACGATAAAATTTTCGCCAAATTTGACGCATTGTTATTTTGGAAAAAGTTCGAGAGTCCACTGAAATAATTTATCTTCCTTTTTTTATTTACTAGTTTCTGTTAGTGCGTGTCACATATGATTTTAAAAATAATTTGTTGTTGTATTGGTAAGTGTACTGCTATATAATGAGAGTTTTTGCTTGTGGAAAATAGTTTTCTTTGTTTCCTTATAAAATAATGAAATAAAAAAGCGAATCCAAAATTATAGAATCTTGTATTAGACATGCAGAAGTATCAAAATCTTCTTGAGCAAGAGTTATTTCTTTCGTATTACGAATTTTGGAGGGATTTGGTTTTCTCTAAGATTTAGCTAAAATTAATGTTCTATGCTTTTAATAATGAAGTTTACATTTCGTTACAAGCAGATAGGTTAATTACACCACGAGTTTTCAATCTGTAATATTTTTATTGAATGATATTAAGATTTGCAGATGGCCTCATGAAATATATACATATAAATAATTTCCAAAAATCGCACAAAAATATATAAAAAATTGTAATTTTTTCTTTTAAAAATTGCTCCGGGGTGTGTCGGAACTATTTGGAGAAAAAGACCTAAAAAGTAGGTTTTCAAATACTTATCAACGAGAATTATTTTCTCAAAAAGGATGGTAAGTAGAACTATTTCAACCTGCCACAGAAACCAGACTTACTACGGTTACTAAATAAGAAATATTTATATAAAACTAGCCGTCTTCGGCGACCAGTTGATTCGCCATCTTAATAAGTATTGTGTTTCTCACCGGGTTCCTTGGCACTGAAATATCTCAGATTCTGATGATTAAGATGGTTACAAACAGCGGCGGGCCTAGGGTAAGTGGCGCCCCCTGCTAACGTAAAAAAGACGCCCCCGCTAATGCTCTACTTTGTTTTTCAGTTCGACATCACGCCTCTTCGAAGCCGGCGCCCCGATGCGATGATTAGCATGCTTACCGTATTGGGCTGCCTCTAGTTACAAAAATAAGATGGTTTAGTGATAAAATCCTAGAAAATGGTACAAATTATTTACGTCCTATATTAATAATGAAGAGCTTCTAGATATATCGGCCGTTATCAAAAAACGGAAAGGAAAAAAAAAAAAGTAAGAAAATCTCAAACACTTTCAGATTTTAAATACACCCTAAAGTTCTATGTATTAAAAGCGTATCATATCCATGCGCCTTTCCTATTTTCTTTCCTTATTCCATTAAGTTGGAAAGTGTATCATTATTCATGAGTGTGATTAAACAAAATTCAAATTGATATTTCTAACATCCTTTTTCTGGATGTAATACATTAGAAGTAGAAGAGGAAAAAGACGCGCAGAAAAATGCATATTTCGAACTGAATGAAAGTTTCAAAAACTTATTTTTGTGTTTGTTTATTTGTGTAACATGCCTTTCGGATCTGTGTGCTTGGCTCGGAACCCGCTTATAAATACGCGTCAGGAGAAATTTATTCATGTGATTTTATTTATTAAAAACAGCTTATTCTATAAGTTTGCGCCATCTGTCGACGGCTTTGTATAAAAAAGCTCAATTGTATTCCTTTTTTCTTGGATGAAGGATAGTTTTATCGCATGTTATACGAACAGCGTTTTATACCTCGATAAAAAGTAGCCTGTTTTCTAATCCAGGACTTTAACTGCATTTATACCAAATTTCATCGAAATCCGTCAAATCGTTTCGAAATCCGTCAAATCGTAGTAGAGTAACAAAGAGTAACAAACATGCATACAAACATTGACATTTATGATATTAGAAGGATAATATCTACCGCTTTTATACTTGTATGCATTGCTAGTATATATTTTTTGAATATTCACTTATAACATAAACATTGAAAATTTAATTTCAGTTTTATAACAATTTTTTAAGGGAATACTCACCAAAACAATATAATCACATCTTGTACTAAACAGGTAGTTCATTCACTTTAATTAAATTTTCTTACGAGGAAGAAAATGGTGGTATATTTAAAATAATTTCAGTTATATGTTAATGACATATTAAGACTAATATTCACTAAAACTAGACATTTCATACTACCTTTTAAACAACTGGTTAATTCACTTTCATTAAATTATTTTAACGGAAAATAAATAATTTCGAAAGCCTCTGCATTAATTATTTAGCACACGACTGAATTCTCTTATCCAGGAGACGATCAGAACTCTGATTAAACAAGCCATACGTGGAAGCTTTCAAACCACAGAGATAAGACTCAAATAAACCATAGTTTATGATCAAAAACTCCTGCTATCATAAAATGTGCGGTAAATCACCAGATGAGTTTATTAATTTACTCCTATAATTTAATTACGTTGCATAGTAAGAGTAATATTATCAAAGAAGCTTTGCGTTTTGCATTAAGTTCGACGATGGCTCAGTATTTATCTATGATGGAAAATCACTGATGATAAAGATCTTTGTACAAGTTGCCAGAAATTTGAGGATTAAAGAAGTGTGACATGTTCATAAGAGTCAATATATATAAGAAATGTCCTACTTAACAAATGTTACAATTTTTGCATATGATTTACAAGTAAAAGCAAGTTTAGACTATAAATGCAGCAAAATAAAATAAAATGACCTAATTTATTACTTTTTAATGTATGGCATGCGAAAACAAAAGCAAAAACGAAAAAGCTATCAGAATAATACACAAGGATTGAATTGACGCATGGAGTAGCATTACACCAGTAACATTTATTAAAATAGGTATGCATTAAAATGGGTAAGCAGTTTGGCTTGGTTATTATTATGTTTCCACAATCCAGTCTGTATGAAATCAGAATATAGTTTCAAATATAAAAGGTCTTGAGTAAAGTTGCACTATGCAAATTAATTGCATTGCAATTGGAATAAATAATTTGCTAGACTATCAAATTGCATGTTTGAGATCAAGCCTGCAGTTTTCCCGATAAATGTAAGGTAAGAAATCGGTGATAGTCGTTTCGTAACAATGACTTCAAGGTAACAGGTTGCTTGAAGAACTGCGATGGACAGCTATTGGGAAAGTACAGGGAGGGCAGTTTTAGACACAAGTGGTCAAATGGCTAAATATTAGTCTTTCTGTAGTTCACAGACTTTTGCAACAATTTCCAACAACAGATTCAGAATCCAGTAAGGTTCAGCCATAGACATCAACCAGCATAGATGACCAATATTTGCTGCTAAGTGCACGAAGAAATAGAACCGCAACGCCGACTTAACCCAAAGCCTCCCTTGCTGCATTTACCCGAAAGTTGGTGTCAACTATGCGTAGAAGGCTTCACAAAAGTGGTCTGTACGTCAAGTGACCAACATGTCACGGGAAACACGTCACACCACAGAAGAGGTTGCTCGAGGTGAGCACAACAACCTCTCTACAGGACGGGTTCAATAGAGGGTGGATGAGTCCAGACTTAGCTTACAAATCGATAGTATGCATTGTTTGATTTGGAGAGAACCTGGAACTCGATATCATCCACCAAACATTTCTGAAAAAGATGCATACGCAGGAGACAGTGTCTGTGTTTGAGGTGGGATCTCTTTATGTGACACACAGACCTCCACGTGTCTTTCCACGTGGAACCGTGAATGCTAAGACCATAGAGATGACATCCTTGATGCTTATGTGCGTCTTATCCTGAGGCAGTAGATGATGATTTCTTGCTTCAGGATGATAGTTCTGGACCGCACGAGACTCGCATCGTGGATGATTAGCTTCAGCAGCAAACAATTCAGCACATAAAATGGCCAACTCGATCACCGGATCTAAGATCTATTGAGCATGCCTTTCTTTAGGTAGATGCACAAATGCTCTAAATCTTCCTCCTCAAACCCGTGCTCTGCTTGCAAAGGTTTTGGAAAAGTAATGACTCTCACTTCCAACGGAATTGATAGACCGTAAAATTGACAGCATCACACATCGCTGTAGATGCTCTGTTACTTCTACGGAGGAACATATTACATACTGAAGATATTTTTCCTATACCAAACCGACACATCCAATTTTTGATTTTATACATATGAAAATTTCTATACCAGCATAAGTGTCTGGTGATTTTTTTTTTCGTGTTATTTTATAGCTTATCATCTGCTGTATACTGTGGGTCAATTTCATTAAATCCTACAAGTAATTTTTTGAGTTATCGTTATTTTTGGTATTTCTTCTTAATTACTGATAGCCAGTGTGATAAACTTTTTAATAAGAATTAATGTTGCCTACTAATGTCTGAAAATAAAAGCTGAAAAAATCGTTTTAAAGCAAACTATTTATATTTTTCGTCAAGAAAAATAACTTCTGATTTTACCACAACCTTACCCTGTAATAATGAGATGTCGTAGTAGAATGTTTCTCTAGAACATTCTAGAACAGCCCTTGTCATAATATTTTTAAATTTGAGTAATTTAATAAGTCATGATAGAAAATAAACAAATTTGTATAAAGTGTATTAATTTTTTTAAATCCATTACTCATTTTGCCCTACCTTTACGAAAAAAAAGCATTTAATAAAGTATAATATTTTGCATTTAAAACTAATACAGTTACATAAAATCTTTTCAAGTGAGAAAGGAATGAATGCAAGTAACACAAAAAATGCATGTTTAACATTATTTGAAACAGAAAAAAGCCAATCAATAAAAAATGCCTGTTTTCATACCCATTTTATCCCATCTTACCCTATAAATATGGTACCGGTAATAAATTATGGTACCGTTGCTTTGATATTAAAATTTATGTAATTGGAAAAAAAACAAGATATTACTTTCCGTTACACCTGAGAAAAAACAAAGGTACATTGCAGACAAAAGTTATGATGTGAAATCCGAATTTCTTGTACATGAAAATTGCAGTGAAGATAAGGGAATAATGAATTTAACTATTTAACTGAGATATTTTAATTAACTATAGTGATTTTCTAAAATAGATGTTGAGAGTCAGTATCATGCTATCTTTCATCTATTTACTGGGTTGCGAATAGAACTTTCTTATCTCACGATCGCTAGACCACAGATATGTGTAATTTTGCACCGTAATGACTAGTCTATGAAACCCTGTTCTTACTCACAGCCTTGGCTATCGCAAAATGAGTGGCAACATATTAGACAGGTTAATTAATTCATTTTGCCTCTTTTAATTAGGGATATATTGGAGAGGCTATTTGTTCAATGAAGCGTTGGCACGCAATGGCATTTTAGATAAATTTAGAAAAGCTTAATGTGCAGCAGAGATCGAACCTGTAGAGGTAAATCTGTAGATTTATCTATAGCTTTAGAACATTTTAATAATGGAAGAATGCATGTAGTCCAAGGAAGTTCACACACATCGTTTAATTATTCAATTTTTCATTGGAGAAGGATAAGTTATTGGAAAGTTAGGGCCTTTCATTGTGTTTTACTATGTAAAGCATGATTTCAGAGCTTTAGAAGAGAGTTGAAATCATGCATTAATTAGTGCGAAGTAAATAAAATTAAAATAATGAATTTTATTTACTTCGCACTAATTAACTTTGAAAATAACTTATATATTTAAAGTTTTCTAATTATATGCTTCTGATTTTTAAAAATTTCTTTCAATTATTAATAATTCCTCTAAAAATTACAAAATAATAATGAGATATAATGGAATTTTTGAAGTGTATGGTATCCGTCATTATTTTATAAAATAACAAAAATTTAAAAATGAAAATGTTGTTTCAAATGCTGTTTCGGTATGAGAACCTGAACCAATCTTAAAAAAGAATTTAACACTTTTATCTTTATTTTTGTAATTTGGATAGATATTGGTATGTTATTATTCTATTATATCCCATTTAACTATGGGTAAAATTAAACACATTAAATAAAGATTTTAATATACTATTTTTATTATTTCATCCAGACTATTTTCAAGTCTCCCTTTCTTGTTGATTTCAGGAATTAGTGTGTTTTTCATTTTAAAATACTTCGTTTGAATTGTACGCTGTTATTTTCTGATACATAAAATGAAGCGCTAAAACATCTATTTTTGTGTTAGATCAAATTACAGATACATTTTCCCCTATTATTCTGCATATTTTTTTATGTTCAAAATAGCAGAAAAAATAAAGGAAAATGAGATATAACGTATTATTCTGAGATGTAACGTATACCTTTTTGTTTTTATAAAATTTGAAAATGTCACAAAAAAATTCTTCTTTTTCATAACAATCATTTTTCAGTGATTAACTTAGTGAGAATATGCATTGCTTTAAGTTCTAATTGCAAATAGCATCTTCCTCGTTACTGAGATCCAGGGACATGGCTAGGGGTTGGACCATGGGTGCCAGAGAACCCCCTCGAACTTTTTTTTTTTGTAGTTGAATGAATGTCAATAAATCACACTTTGTGAGAAATTTTACCTTTTCAGCTTATGGGTACGCCCCGAAATTTTTTTCTCGCCCCGCTGAATTGTTTATATTGATGAAATGCTATATAACACTTTGCTTACACTTTGAACATTCTCCAGTGTAATGAAACTAACTCTCCAATACGTAATTAATTACTTTAGAAAATTGTTGAAAAAGACAAGTTTCGAGACACCATTTCCTTTATTTTATTTTTCCTTGAAACAATTTTGGAGTGGATTTGTCTCCGAAGTAGAAAATAAGGAATAAAAATTGATTGAAAATTTTCACCAATTTAACACTAGCAATGGAGTGGAAAGGAAGTTACAGAAAGGAAGAAAAATTTTTGCGAACATGTGAGAAAATTGTGTGTTTTACTATTCAGATTACGCGAAGTTTATAATGAGTTCGAACTATTTCTGTTCCGTCGTTTTTAGCATCATATAGATAATTGTTTGAAAATATTCGCATTTACTTTCAAATTTAAATACAGTTTTATGTATGTACAAAACTTAAATATTTTCATAGGTTTTCAGAAAAATAAAAGAAATTAAATATTTCTAATCATTATTAATTTCAGTCATTTTTGTATTAGACAGAATGAAAATTTACTTTTATTTTGCATATCATTATAAGGACAAGACCATATCAAAAGTCAGATTTTACATTTAATGCAAAAATTAATCCAGTTACGTGAAAGTTTTATAACATCCATTTATACTTTATTAATTTTTGGAATTTGCTCTAAAAAAATAATCGACCGATTACTAAGAAATCTCTAGAAAAAAAGGCTTCCATGAATTTTCTTATCATTACTAAAAAAAGCTCAAGTGCATCAATACAAGTGCAATTGACTATAAACCTGACTTTCTTTAGAAATGGTACTAAGATAATACTTGAAAGCTGTGATTCTTAGAAATTTCTTAATAAACAACGGATATTGCTTTAGAGTGCTCTCGCTACTAATTGCAAAGAGAATGCAGAAAATGTAATTTTTTAAAACATGAAAATTACTCAATGGACTACAATTTAGTACTTCAAAAACAAAATAATGCATTATTTTTTTATAAAACTATATCGATCCGAATAACTTTTAGCATATGTTTATTTAGGGAAAAATAATTAACAAAAAAAAAATGCAGTCCTCTTTTATATTTAGAATCTATTACTATCATTTCATTTCTGCAGAGAATAGTGCACAGTGTAGGCTACAACATTATCGCTTTATCATCAAAAGCCTTACGATATATTGTCCTTTTACCGGATAAATATTTAACGTGATTGCTTAACCCGATTACTCTAGATATATTTTTTAGGTAAGCAAAACATCACAGTACAAGATCCAGAAAATGTTTCTTTTGCCGAAATTTTTTTAATGAAATGCATGGGATAATACAGGGATATTAATGAGAATACAAAATAGTTATAGTTTCAAAGTCAGTTTTACGGAGGAAAGTAATGTGTTTAAAAAATTCATAAAGCTAATCACCCTGTTTCATAAGCCACTGTGTGATTCAGAAAAAATCAAACTAATTTTAAAAACACACGTATATTGAATTTCATGTGGTCAGGAAAACCGACTTTTGAAGAACATTTGTGCAGAAAATATTGTTATTCAATTATTTAAGTATGTGTATTTTTTATCTCATAATATTTTACCTGTTAATACGGGAATAGATATCGGTGAAAAAACATTAAGATACAACCTGTGTTCTGTATTTAATTTTTAAATGAAGGAACATAGGGACGAGAAATTTGAAGAAAATGTGTACTAAGTAGTTTTTTTGTGGATGCGACACAAAAATTTATATGCATTTAAACACAATGCATGATTTACTACAAAATAAAGTGCACTTTTCATAAAAGGCCCTCATGGAGAAAACAGTGCATCACAGACTGAAGTTGAATATTGTCGTGGAAATAATACTCATATGCGGGCTCCAATAAGGACTGTGACCACCCCCGATTGCAATTCCTTGGTGGATTAGATTTTGCATGCTGTCAATTGAATTGTCGGACACCATAATAGGAAGCGAAAACGATACAAGCATCAATCTTTGATCCAGCTCATGAAACGACCGTAGATGAGGACTCAAAACAACAACTTGTGTGCCGTGGTAGTCTCGAACATGCTTTATCGAATAAAGACTGGAAATTGAGATGGTCATTCACTACATTCATGATAGTCCTCAAAAAGTACTGTTCGAAAAGGCCGAGCATTATTGATGAACAAAATGAAGTTATTACTAATATTACTGGCACTGGAGAGGACATATAGATCCAAGGATCTAGTCCCGATATCTCACACCAGTCAGAGTTCCTCCATGGAACACATTCAGGTTAGTGTGAGAACAGAGACATATCTTTCCAAACCATGATTCAACCAATTCTGGCATTGTGATTTTCGCCATTGTTGGATAGGTTACACGTGCTACTTTGTTCCCTCTAGATAAGCAGACGATCTGAATCGCTGTACCAGGGTTAGCCCAAACTAACGAGGAAGAGTTAAGAGGTCCATTGTTCTGTAAGTCGTGCTTTCTCAAGAAACGTGTTCCACGTGTTCTCTCTTCTGACATGTCCCTTGTCAGTCGTCAGTTTACGGGGACAGACACAACTGTTCGTGCAGGCGTCTTCGCTCCGTGGTAGCGGGGATTCTTGTTCCCGATGCAAAAAATTAATTTTCAACAGTTGAGGCACAGTATTTCTTTTACTCCTTCAGGCCGAAAGACCTCTGATATGATGTCGTAACTCGTAGCCGTCCTAAAATGTCCCTCCTAGAAAATCTCCAGAAAAACAGAATCTTCATTTTAAAGCTGATTCCACAGTCGTTGGATCACCCTGCGAGACACATTGAGCTGTCTAACAGAGAACATCAGCTTGGAGCGAACCCATATACATCCATCCGACCAGCCGCCACCATAACGAATCGAGTTGACGACATCGATGGATATTACTAGAATCTTCTGAATATTTTCAAGAAAACTATCAGCAAAAATTGCAGATTAACAATCATCCAAAAATCTTACACACAAAGATACGAAAGTTTGATTTTTCCGAACTCCTAAAAGTGTCTATATCTTGAAAATAAAGCTGTTGACTGTCCCTTTTGCATATTTTCTTAAACTAACATTACTAACGTTCATATGAACCATTAATTTTATTGTTACTGCCATTTTTTGAATGACGAGCTTAGAAAAATATGTAGTCCCGCAGTGGACTGGGCGCTAAACTCCGTTCCCATAAGAACACGGCAAGTGAAGCAGCACCCGGCTTGGCCAGTGCTTGGGAGGGACTTCCCCCTCTCCGCTGTGTAACCGTGTACGCTAATGGGAGCTGGTGCACGTAAAATCCGTCGTGGCTCCAAAGTCCTCCAAGTTGTTAAACGATACCTCTGGGGGTGCCGATTTCAGGGGGTTGGTCCCTCCTCTGGAATGGGTTCAAAATTACGGAACCCCGAGCTAAGACGGACTTCCTCCCCTGGGGCTCATTGAAATGGAAGCCGCTCCTTCAGCCCATCGCCTGCCTATATACGGGGATCTGTCACCGCAACCCGGTTGCCAGAGAGCATTAGCAGCAACAACAACAACAACAAGAAAAATATGTAGAACTCTTTTCTTTGGCGATTTCACTTAAATTTGTACATTCAGCATTGTAAAATATACTATGCTCTGTGTTTTTCTGGAAACTATACGTATGCTAGATGATTTTTTCCCCAACAAGAATGATAGTAGTTTATCAGCTATGTGCACTTTACATGATAGTATTTAATTCTTCTGACACAACAGTTTCTGGGGGAAGA
Organism: Cheiracanthium punctorium; assembly: GCA_038373885.1. Taxonomy (NCBI): domain Eukaryota; kingdom Metazoa; phylum Arthropoda; class Arachnida; order Araneae; family Cheiracanthiidae; genus Cheiracanthium; species Cheiracanthium punctorium. Next base: position 117,646 of record JAWZYV010011616.1, read on the forward strand.
GATAGAAAAAGCACTGCATTTTTTAATGAAGTCCAAAAGAAAATATTTGCAGTTGAGTTAAGTCGAGGCTTCTTCCGTGCCATTGATGAAAATCCGTGTTTTTGTTGTTATTGTTGTTTTTTATGCCCTCTGGCAACCACTAAGCAATGCCGGATCCTCCATATAGAGCGGCGATATTCGAAAGGAAAAGTCTTCCATTTCAATAAGCCCCAATGGGAGGAAGTCCGACTTTGTTCTGGGTTTCCTAATTTTGAAACAATTCCACACGAGAGACCTAGCACCTGAAATCGGCATCCCCAGGAGTACTGTTTGAACATGGAGAACATTGCCACGAGCAGAATTTACGTGCAGCGGCTCCCATTAGATACACGATTACACAGCAGCCCAGCTGAGAGAGGTTTTCTCCCTCCCAAGCACCTGTCAAACCATCCCATGTTCCTATGGGAATGGAGCTTGTCGACTAGGCCACTGCAGGACAATCTGTTCTGCAACCAGTAGAAATTTAAAATTTAAAAAGGTGCCCCACAAAACGATGTGTGTCATGGAGAGCTAACTTGTATTGCTTAGAAGATTTAACCTTTAAAAATTGCGATATTTATTTGTAATCACCCTGTATTATAATTTTTATGATAGTTTCTAACATGGGAGTAGCCAGTGGGGTGGATATCATGATATATCCCTCGAAATTTTTTCATTAGTTTGCATAAGTTTTATATGATTGAGGAATTCTGTTTATTTATTCCCGATTTATTTCATATCCCCCTCCCCCGAAATTTATTCTAGATATGACCCTAGTTTCTTAAAAGCAGTTAGAAATGCATATTTTTCATTATTTTTTAAATGTACGTACGCTTATTTTTTTCTTTTTACAACAGGTATTTTTAATTGAAATAAGAAAAGAAATGTGAGAAGTCATTGTTATACATTTTTACTCACATAAATAAAACATTGAGATTTAGAAATTTTCTTTAAAATCAAGTTCCCAAGTTTAAATAATATTTTTAAATGGACAAATTAAAGTATTAAGTGATGCACTGGATACTCGAGTAATTTTCTTCCACGATGATATATCTATAAATAATAAAACATATTAAGAAAGTTTCACGCTTTTGAATATTATACTAAAAATAAAAAATAATAAGTTTATCACACACTGAATCTATTTTAAAATATAAAACTGTTTAATATGCATATGAAAATCATAAATTTTTAATTCATGCATTCCATGAAAACTACGAGTTGGCTTATGTTAAGCTTTTTTGAATAAAGCTATGTTAATTCCATTATTTTTTTACTGACCTATGAATGCTGAAATAACTAAAGATTATATCTAAAAAGACAGAAACTTATGAATACTGTTTTTTTAGCGTTTTAAATTCAAAGCGCATATGTTATGTATTGCCATTTTACGATATTTTCTTTATATACAAGTATTGAAATATTGTAGTTACACAAAATTATTCCCATATTCAAATGACTCTTGCATCGAGAAAGATTGAAAAAGGAAAGCCGATGTTATCCAATATACTTTCATGCGAAAATATCAATATGGTGTTTTAAAGAATATCAAGCGCTTGACGAGAGAAAAATATTTCAAGCTGTTCATAGATTTATTATATCGATTTCCATCAAAATCCCTTTTCATAATATTTTCAACGAAACAAAATGATGGTATTAAAAATAGGTAGTATAAAATACTTTTCATGAATTTTTCTATCGGAATATTATAGTCGATACACAGATGCCAAAAAGTAAAGAATAAGAGTAAAATATAAAGGTGTAAGAATAGATTGATTTTTTTTTAAATATTGGCGTGTTATTAATTAGGAAAACATTGCCGTGCGTTTTAAATAAAGGGTTTTATTAAAAAGTTTACATTTTTAAAAATGAAGATTCTTATTAGCAAATGTTTAAGATGAATTTATTATCACAAATTTTTATAAAAAGTATTTTGTATAAAATTATTAAGAAAAAAAATTATCATAGATGAACTTTTACAAAAACTGACTGCTGAGAAAAAAAGAAAAAATATATATCCACAAAACAGAAAACTTAGAAAACCACAAAAAATAGATATTCTGCATGATACGCGTATTAAAAAGGTATGATGCATTTTAAGGGTCTAATTTAATTAGCGTATACAAAATAAGTTTGATACACGCTACAGTGAAATTACATCCAATTATGTCTACTTTTATTATATCACATATATTTAAATTATTCGTAAATGTTAACTCTTCACAGCATTTTTTGGTTACATTTTATTCATTCTAAAAACACAATAATTGACAATTAAAAAAAAATCTTATTTTCTTCACTCAGCTCTGCAATCGTAAAAAAGTTTATGAATGCGAAAAATTGCTGAATATCATGTTATAGTTTTATTTTCAGATTTCAAAAATATAATATACATTTTACAAAAAGGTTTCATGTTTCTTCAAATATTCAAGCCAACGATGACCAACGATGACCATTCGATCCAACGATGTAAACGTGTGTTTGATGTAAAAAGGAGAAAAAAAATCCATTTTTTCCAAAATGTTGAAAATGTTCATGATTTCAGTTTCTTTGTCTGCCTGTCCTTGCTCTAACTCCCGTAAATAAGCATCGATTACTAAAAAAATTATATATATTATTCCTGTGTACTATGACCCGTACCCTATTTAAAATTGTGATTGTAGCATTTTTAGTTCTTTTACATTACTCTCTATGAGCAGCATTACTCTCTGTGGGCTGTTATCGTTTAAAACTTATAAATGTTCGTCTGTTTTAAACAAAACAAAATTCATATGATAGTAAGGATTTCAAAATCATCCTTTTCTTTTAAAATAGGGCCGGAAGCACTTACGTTTAATTTACGGGGGCACTCAAAAAATTCCAATACTGTATGGTCTACTGAGCTTTAAAGACATTAATCCATTTGAAACACAATACAAGAAGTACGAAAAAGTTTATAACAATTTTTTTTTCACTTAAAGAATGAAAATAACATTGTTATAAACTTTAGTTCTTTTACAGGGTCTCGAAAAATTCTGTCTGTCTGTCCATCTGTCCGTAATCTGACTGCTGTAAATGTGCATCAACTATTACGAAATTTACAAATATTATTTCTACGTAATGTTACCATGTATCCCAGTGAAAATGGTGTAAGTATCATTTATTTTCTTTTTACAGGAGCTCCGATAAAGATTCCAATACATCACCTACATCACCCCCTCCCCCGATAGACAGTCGTTCTGTAAAGCAAATTTTGATACATTAGGCTCTTTCAAATAAAACAAAATTCATATATGTTATTAAGGATTACAAAATAATGCCCTCAATCAAAATATCGGTAGCAGTTATTGCTCCGATAGTTTACTTTTATTATATAGGAGTATAGTCAAAATAATCCTGATACATTACGGTCTACAATAGTTTAGAGACATTCATTCTTTTGAGGCACAACACAATAGACAAATTTTTATTTATATATTTATTTATTTCACAGCTTACTTTTTCATAAAAAAAAGTAACATCTCCAATTTTTCTTACAGGGATTAAAAAAATTTCATCAATAGAGATATACAGCTTTTCTGAGGTTATCTCGCCAAATCACCACAGCACATATTCAAATATGGCAGAAAAATGTTTGTTCTGCTGGAAAAGGTTTTGTAATCCATGCGTTGAAATGTGATTTATTATACGCGAATAGATGCTTTTGACATGATTTATCTTTCTTCTTATTTTTAAGATAAACTCCTGTTGTATAAGATTGCAAATTCTGAATTTCGTCGAGCATAAATGCTCTAAAATAAACCAGATGGATTTTTATTCAGAATTCAGATGAATAAGAAGTCCCGCTGTGGCCTACTAAGCTCCATTCCGATCAGAGCAAGGAAAGTGAAGCAGCACCGGCTTAGTCAGTGATTGGGAGGATAAAAACTCGGCTGGACTGCTGTAGAACCGTGCACACTAAAGGGAGCTGGCGCACGTTAAATCTGTCGCAAGGACAATGTCCTTCCCGTTCAAACGATGCCTATAGGGGATGCCAATCCAGATGCTAGGTCTCTCATCTGGAATCTATTCAAAATTAGGAAACCACTCTTAGGTCGCAATATTGGTCTGCCGAATAGGTACCCCCATAATGAAATGACCAACATCTGAGGACCTCGTAACGGTCAAGCCTACAGTAGGTCGCTGATCCAGCCATTAGAAAGAAAGAAAAAACAGCATGAATTAGAATGCATAAACAACGTGTATTACGTTCAATTCCAAGCATTTTTAATAACTTCTTATTAGTACGATATATATCTATATTAGGGTGACGCAAAAAAACCGACTATTTTTTTTTTTTTAGTCGCGAGTGAAAAAGTGTTAGTTTTTGATGTTTTAAGAGCCCCCTCCAGAGGACAGCTCAAAAAAGAATTTTAAGAAGTCGCTCCAAAGTTTTTTAAATTTCAAAAATCGTCAAAAATCGAATTTTATTTTTTTAATTTTTTTTTCGTTAAGGTATAATTTTATAGACAAAAAAAAAAGTTTCTGAAAGTTTCAGTTCAAAATTTAAATTTTGAAAGGTCGCTCACAATTTTTTTAGTGCATTGTTTTAGATTTTTTCAAGCGACCTTCTAATATTCAAATTAAAATTCCATACATTTTTTTTCTTTTATTTAGTACAATAATCGATATAAATACACCACGAGATGAACTGAAAATCAATAAAACCTGTTAAAAATTTGGTTTCAGAATTAATAACAAAGCTTATTGAAATATTGTTAAAATGTTGTAGTTGATTAAATAAAATTATTAAATTTAAAAAAAATTATGTTTTCTATATTGTGCTTGGTTTTTAGTTCATCTCGTGGTGTATTTTTATCGATTATTGTACTAAATATAAGAAAAAAATGTATGGAATTTTAATTTGAATATTAAAAGGTCGCTCGAAAAAATCTAATGCACTAATAAATTAAAAAAATGTGAGCAACCTTTCAAAATTTAAATTTTGAACTGAAACTTTCAGAAACTTATTTTTTTTTGGTCTATACAATTATACCGTATCGAGAAAAAATTTAAAATATCGATTTTTGTCGATTTTGAAATTTAAAAAAAAATTGGAGCGACTTCTTAAAATTTTTTTTCTTGAGCTGTCCTTTGGAGGGGGCTCTTAAAACATCAAAAACTAACATTTTTTCACTCGAGACTAAAAAAAATAGTTGGTTTTTTCGCATCACCCTAATATATATATTCACTTATTAAACACCTTTATATTTATCACGCGAAAGTAATGATTTACTCAAATTCAGCATTTCTAAAATGCTTCCTCATTAAAATATGCGAGGTATTTACCAGCAATAAATTTAAAGACCGAATCAATCGAATGGGTCTAACCAAATGATTACGCACTTATCTGTAATACGCATATTTCGTTTAATACCTTTAATTTTACGCTTCAGTACAATCCACCGAATGCGGCATTTCTAAAAGTGAAACAGTTTAACAAAGATATTCTAGAAGGCTGCAGTCATTAACCACAGTTATCGGAACAATTTACAGCCAGCTGAGAACAGATTAAACGGTGGAATTCCGGTATACTTTTGTGCGTGAGTGCTCACTATACAGTTAGATTTACTTCATTTAAGCCTTCTTGGAGAAACAAATAAATCGTGAACTAATCCTTAGACGGAATCCGAGAAGATGAGGATAATGAATTTATTGTTTGTTTCAACACGCAGTTGTATAAGTTTGATTTTGATAATTGCAGTCCATTTGCTGTAAGAAATCGCCGATTAAAGCACAATGCCAAAGTATAAATTTAATGTGTTAGGAGCACATTAAACCGTACTGATTAAGTATGGGCATTTCGTTTTGTATGCATTATGAAATTTTATAATTAGTATGCAGGACTTTTCAAAGTGGTATTATTTTGCTTATTCCTGCAGAGACACAAATAATACAGAAATTTAAATGTATAATAGCCAGACGCAGAAACGGTAAGTATTAATACACTTTACTGCAGAGAAGCACACACTTTACATGCTAAAACAATAGATATTATATTCGAATATGAGTAAACACAGGCGTTGCCATCTAAACATACTACAAGTGAAACATAAATATAACTAAAAAGGAAGCCGCATGAGCAATAATAGGTAATCTTTCAAGCGGGATTAAAGGAAATTATAGTTCTTATTTTATGTTCCAAAAATACTGGAGAAGTACAGAGCAATACATAGCATGTGCTAAGCATACACATACTAATAAGAACTCGTCAAACAAAGATAGTGTTAAAGGATTAAAATTAATAAAAGCTTTGTAAAATACATGCACTCATTACGAAGACTTCGAATGCTACTAGGGGTCCATCCCTTTTCAGCAGTTCTTTCACTTTCCTGCCAGCGTGGAAGAAGAAACATTTTATAACAGAAGGAAGGGCGACTCTTTTTGTACCATCCGAATGGTTCGCATAGATTTTTTTTTTACGAATTGTTTTATTTACGATGTTCGTTCATGAGTTACGCAGTCAGTTGAATCTGGATTCCCATAAGAATGCCGAAAGTGAAGCAGCGCCAACCTTATTCTGCAGTTCAATATGCAGCAACCTCTCACGATTGGACTGCTGTGGAACCGTGAAGGCTAAAGCAATCTGGCGCACGGAAATCTATCGTGTGTCTAATACCCCCATGTTCAACGATACCTATATTGATGGCCTAGTCTGCCAGTAGGAGGATGACAACCTCTCTCGACTGGGCTGCTGTGGAACCGTGAACGCTAAAGAAATCTAGCGCACGAAAATCTATCGTGAGGATAATGTCCACCATGATCATCGATACCTATATTGATGGAAATCCCAGTGAAGCAGCGACGACCTTAATCTGATATTGGGAGGTTCGACAACCTCTCTCGACTGGATTGCTGTGGAACCGTGAACGCTGAAGCAAATATGGCGCACGAAAATCAATCGTGTGTCTAATATCCCCATGTTCAAATGATGCCTATATTGATGGAAATCCCAATGAATCAGTGACGACCATAGTCTGCGATTGGGAGGATAACAATCTCTCGACCGGAGTGCTGTGGTACGTGAACCCTCAACCAAACTGGCGCATGAAAATCAATTATCTACTGTGTGTCTAACTTCCCCCATGTTCAAACGATACCTATATTGATGGAAATCCCAGTGAAGCAGCGACGACCTTAGTCTGCCATTGGGAGGATGGCAACCTCTCTGGACTGGACTGCTGTGGAACCGTGAACGCTAAAGCAAACTGGCGCATGAAAATCTCTCTCGAACTAATCTCGTCTTCATATATATTTAATTATTTCCCTAATATATATATATATGTCATACTTATACTGTGAACAGGCAATACACTCTTAAAACTGTGCATTCTAATGTAAGGTACAAGCGTATTGTACCTTTTATTATTTTAACATGAGAGACACGTAGCCAATGTACCTCTCATATAGTATTAAAAATTCAATCAAATATCAGAAGTAAAAATGTTCAAATTGCCTCTTAAATCAGAGGCTCACTTTTAAGAACGTTCTGGAAGTGAGAATCTAATAAGTTTTTTTGCCATTTCATCTATATTACATCACACCTTAATTTTATACGAATGATGCTTGCATCAAACATTCAGGTAGCAAAAGATCGCTCAGTGATGCCTTAATTAACGTTAATTATATAAAACTTAGTGACATCGGATCTCTTTTAGAAATGCAAGCTTCCAGACAGAGGCAAACAGCGTATCAATAAGCAAATATCGAATTTACAGACACTAGTTAAAGAGTGCGCTAATTGATAGGAAGTCGTTATTTAATGCAGCCTTTTCTGATCACCTAGACGAATAGATTTTCAGTGGAAACCTATTATTAGGAACTACGCATCAGGGAATAATTGCATCTTTCAGTCGAACGGGGGAATTAATAATTCTCAGATTTATACATTAACTTACAGAGGACGGAGATGGAAAATTTATTTACAATTAATTAGCTGCAATATGACTTGGTATTAATGTTTAACAATTATTCCACGAAGATTGCGTCGAAAGGTTTCGTAAAAGGCTCTTTAAGTTATGGCGTGAGTTCGATGTAATTTACATTACGAAATGATAATATGATACAAATGTCTGTAGATTGGGATATTGGACACGTTAATGTCATGAAATATGAAATTATTGTGAAGATTAGGATGTTAGAGAGAGAGAGTACTATTCTAAACCATTCACAGACTTCCTGTTATAATGCAAAGACTGAACTAAATAAATGCCAATTTACTTGTTATTTATATAATAGCATTTTTATGCATTTTTTTAAACGTATTTTTTCATTTATGACATAGATATGACTGAATGAGATTTTAACCAGATTGTTTTAGAAACATGTTTGGATAAAACAAGGATTTAGAAGAGTATCTTTAATTTAACCTTTGCAAAGTACACTTTAAATACGAACCAATATATGCTTGCAAAACTAAATCGAAGTGTCAATTTTTGTAATTTTTATGCCATTTTTTTTTTTTTTTTGAGAAAATGTTAACGTTTATTACTTTTGACTTCCTGTTTCCCGAGGGTACTCAGTAAAATAATATCCTACGTTTAAAAAGACAGAGTAAGGTTTACAGTACTGAGAGAAAAAACTTGAAAGGGGTACTTAAATTACACGAATTACCTATGATGCAAATATTTTTTAAGTTATTTAATTTTTTAAGGTATTTTAATTTTTTTTTTTAGTTTTAAGGATGTTGACTTCTGTTATATTCCAATGACTCATGAACTCGAAAAGGGATTGTTATGATTATAATTTTGACTGCACTTTCGAAAAAAAAATGTTAGGTATATTCAAAGATAACTTAACATGAATCATAATATGTATTCAATCACAGTCATAAACGGGGATTAATTTCCTTATAGTTTTCAGGAAGGAGACATGATGAAGATATCCTGTAACTTTAGCATTATGAGTTACCGTTTCTACAATGCCAAAATTAGTATCCCTTTGATTATTTGCAGGGAAATTCATGATTCACCTTGTAAATTAATATGGCAGTGATAGTCCTTTAAGTTCTAACTTTTAGGGTCGCAACAATCACAACTATCGGAACGTAGTTCAGAATCAACACGTTACTTATAAGTTTTTATGAAGGAGAGAAACATTTAAATCATTTATTTAACAAATGTTTTTTTCAAACTTACCGCCAATAAATATCTTTAGAGAGTTTCAGTGGTAATTTTTTAAACATGACAATCTCTTGTTTTGAAAGCCTGCACGCTATAGTAAGGGGAGATATTTCTTCGATTTTATAGAAATCAGAAATACGGGGTGCCGGAGAACTGTTAGGCAATTTATAAAATTAAATTAAAAAAATTCTAAACACAGCGGCATTACAGGTACTTGTTAATTACACACATAACAAAACTAATAGCCTCGTACAACTTCTAAATGACATTCGAGTTCATTCCAAGTTTTTGAAAACTCCTGAGGAGTTATGTAACGAAAATCAGCTGTGATTCACTGTTTGAATTCCATTACATTAGGATATGCAGTCCTGTAAACAATATCGTTGGCGTAACTCCACATGGAAAAAGTCAAGAGAGTTAAATCCGGTGATCAAGGAGGCCACTGAACTGGACTACCGTGACCTATCCAATCGGTCAGCGAAATGTTGATTGAGGCAATAGAGCAAAGACGTTGAGCAATATGGAGGTGAGTTCTAGTGTTGAAAAATCACATTGCAAAATGTTTGACACAGTCGGCATGTCTACTACTCTCTTATGACTCTCTTGCCATAGTTCTTGACACCAATCTCCATAGATCAGATCTTTTGGTTGAAACGAAGTTCTGACATTTTTGTAAGTTGGCCATCATTCAAGTACCCGGTTCTTTTTTTAATTCAGTGTTGTAAAATGACGAATTCTAGTGCACCTTGTACATATTTTGAGCACTATCGTATATGGAGGTGAGCTCTGTGAGGGAGTTGTCGGTGGTCGATCAAGAAAACTTTCTCTCGGCCGTTTTATATAACGTACAGTATGTTAATAAAATCTATAAGTTACGCTGAAGACTTAGAAAAAAATGCAGACGACTAGAATGCTGAAAAGCTACTTTTATTGGAGGTATCAGCAAAACAGTTTTAAAGGAAACAAGTTCAATCTCATACAGTACATTGCTTCCGTAGAAAATAACACCGGGAAAAGATCTAATCGTTCCGGCCACACGGCGTGCTGGAGTCCCATAATGATCGGAAATGACCTCCTCTGACGGACAGCTATCAAGAAGTCAACTAAAAACTTCCTACTTTTATTGGAGGTATCAGCAAAACAGTTTTAAAGGAAACAAGTTCAATCTCATACAGTACATTGCTTCAGTAGAAAATTACACCGGGAAAAGATCTAATCGTTCCGGTCACACGGCGTGCCGGAGTCCCATAATGATTGGAAATGACCTCCTCTGACGGACAGCTATCAAGAAGTCAACTAAAAACTTCCTACTTTTATTGGAGGTATCAGCAAAACAGTTTTAAAGGAAACAAGTTCAATCTCATACAGTACATTGCTTCAGTAGAAAATAACACCGGGAAAAGATCTAATCGTTCCGGCCACACGGCGTGCCGGAGTCCCATAATGATCGGAAATGACCTCCTCTGACGGACAGCTATCAAGAAGTCAACTAAAAACTTCCTACAAAAATGCCAGCTTTTTTACAGGTTGACGAGTAAATGATGAGCATTCACAAGACATTGACCACGTGACAACAACTGTCCGGTAGGCGTTATAAATATAAAAATTTTTAAACTAACGGAAAAAAAGCATATCGCCAAGACAGTGCCATAATTTGACGAACGCCAAAACAAAAGCCTACAACCCTCGTGAGAAGGCAAAGACGGACGACCGAGGGGCCCCAAGAACTAACATAGCAAATGCTAAAGCGAAATTAATTTAGAGGGGGAGCCCCGAAATCCCAGACATACCGACGCGCACAAGGAAGAACATTTTATCGAGCCGAAAAACAAAGTGGAGAGAGAGATTAATACGGAATATTGGATTTAAAAGGCGAAACAAAGAATATTATTTTAGACTCGAAAAATATGTGAACTTCGTCACAAGCTCTCCTGTTGAAAAATCACATTGCAAAATGTTTGACACTGTCAGAACGTCTACTACTCTCTTATGAATCTTTTGCCACAGTTCTTGACACCAATCTCCACCTATCATATCTTTTAGTTGAAACGAAGTTCTTATACTTTTGTTAGTTGGCCATCATTCAAATACCAGGTTCTTTTTTTTTCAAATTTAATACGGTAAAATGTCGAATTCTACTGCACCCTGTACAGATTTTGAACACTATCGTAATTTAATCAGTGCAAAACCCATCTGTTCAAATGTCCCATTTATGAATCACTAGTAAGAGCTACGTCCATCTAATAAATTTAGTAGTTTCTGTATATTTATTTATCTGTATCCAATTCTCATGCATTATACCAGTCTTTACTCTTCTAACTTTCAGAAACTCCGAAACAGAAGCACTTTAGGGATGGATCTATGAAAGGTTGATAGAAATTCATACTTTCTCATAAACGAACATTCACAGGATTCCACAAATTGAACTTTCACATAACAGAATCCTATCAAGAGAATTAAATGCCAAAACTATCCAGAGTGAATAAACGAGAGAGAGAGAGAAATTTCTTTGATGTCTGGAATGCATTTCAGGCACATTGAAACATTCATTTGAAAATAGTCTTAAGTTTTTAGTCTTGTGCAGAGTAATGATTTACAATATGAGTTTTACAGGAAATGTGTCGTTTTTAAGAACATCGTTACTGTATAGTAATACGAATATGATTTATTATTAATGCACAAAATATATCAAATTTCTGCAAATGCAGGGATGTTGAAATAATGAATTGTTTTACATTCTGAGAATTTCGCCTCATTAATAAAGGTACGGAGAAGAACCAGATCAAATTTTTAAATAACAATGGCAATTTTATGAAATAAAAATCGCCAGCAGAATTTTAAATAATGCAATTAAAAAATGAAAATTAATCCTTTCATTATGAGACTTAAAATCAATTATAGCGAACTGAAATTGCAAATGCCCATTAATGAAAAATTATTTTTAAAAGCTTTAAAAATTTCCAATGTATTTGTGTGGTCGTTGCTGAACAATTATCTTAAGACATTTTCAAGATTTTAGGTAACCCTATTTATCTAAAAGTCAATATGAATTGCTTCAATTTTTTTATTTAATCGAATATATATATATATATATATATATATATATATATATATATATATATATATATGAGACGTCATATATTTCAATAAAGTTCCAGCGTTAAGGCAGGTAAAACGGTTTATTAAACATTATCTTTAAGTTACAGTATAGATTGAGAAGAGGAGAGGGGAGACGGGTACAAAAATCAGCGTGGACTCATTAAGCAGTTCCAGTGGCAGAAGTCTCTCGATTTTCGATGTGCGGGAGTATTTACGCTTACCACACCACGTGGTTTGCGAAGACATAACTCCGCCTCTCTCTTATCTCTGATAGAACCACACACATTTACCATCATGACCCGCATCCGGGGCTACAAAAGCGTGGGGACACGTGTACACTCTAAAGAACTCAGAATCAACGGCCTGATTACTGACAAATAACAAAATAAATAAAACATAGCTCCAGAGCGCGCGTGGCAAGTATGACAGAGAAGCAAAACTTACAGTGAAAGTACCGCTTGTACAATACCCAAACTAGTAAAACCGAAATTACCTTTTTATACATTACATATATATATATATATATATTTATATATATATTAAAAAGAACCATTTTAATCACTGTAGAAATATTCCAATAACAATATATCATCAAAGTTGATAATCTAGATTTTACTCAGTCGTATCTGACAACCCAGGAAATTATTAAGATATTACAATGTTTAAAAAATGCAACTCTCGAAGATACAGCCTGGGAGAATTTCTATGTACAAAATTTGTGTCTCCACGCTCACGTGAAAGAATATTGGTTTAGCGGTGATAAGATGATATAGCTACTAACAAACTGAAAACAGACTCGTCTAAGTTGAAATAAGATCAATTACTTTATTACTAGAGAGTTATATTAATGTCTCTACTAGTGATGGGCACGAATGAATGGAAGTATTTAAATTAATCATCAATTTATCAAATTAATGAATACGCGTTAGAACCACTTAGAAAGTCCTCCTACCAAGGCACCCCCCTTGGCAGATCGCCCTAGGCTAGCATTGCCACAATCAATCACAATTACGATATTTTGCTTCCTATACCGGAGTCCCGTGTTTTATATTAGAGTTCCTGCATTTACAAACGCCGACGGGCCTTGTCATGATCATTCAAATCCATTAAATTCTAAAAAGTTCAATCATCCATTCATTGGAGCCAGCCTGATTTTAAAAAGAGCATATGGAATTCGAAAACTCGAATATTATTTGAATAGTGGAATCGCGATTATCATTCGAATATTCGAATAGTGAAAAATCTGAATATTCACTATTTGATTAATCGATTATTGATTCTATTTGAATAGTAATAATTGATTACGGGAGTCATTCTAATGACACATCAATAGTCTCTACTCCTCGTGATAAGCATATATTTGACAACTGCTGATCGAGTAAGCAAAATAACATGCTTATTTGAGTCAATGTGCTTTTTTAACAGTTTGGATCTGAAGATTTTAATAAGGGTATGGCGGGCAGTTTTGCTCGCAAAGTTCTGGTTCTTTTTCTAATCTTTTAAATGTAATTTGTATCTTTTGAGTTTTACACACGACCGTGGATAAATACGGATCAGAGTTGGTTTAGAACTGCTAAAAAAAACATGGCTAATGACAAACTGGAACCAAAAACGCAGTCTAACTAGGGTGGAAAAGGACCAACAATAATTAAAAATTGAAGCGTTTTCTTTGAAAATGGTGTCAGTCTGTTTTATATTATACGGATATATGCACCGCTTTCTAAGTAATTATATTTGCAATTCCATTGACTACATAAATTTTTCTTTGACAAAATTATGACAGTTTGAAGGAATTTTTTTTTCGGGGGAGGGATATTGTTTATTGGAAAACTGGCTGCACAGATAGCATTCATTGTTATCATTAACTAACTTCTTATCAGCCCGTACCTATAGGCAGGGAGAGGTCATCCCCACTCTAGCTCCCATATTATCGTTATGATTTACGCACTGGTATAATACAGGAGCCGTTCAATGCTAAACTATAGTACCTTTCTTAGGTAGGACACTTGACTTTTCCCCCACCTTCTCACAATCAATCTTACGGGCGCCAATGCTTCTTGTCTAAAATGGACTTAATCACTTTAAATGAAAATGGCTTAGCTAACATTCAGCGAGGCTTATATAACTTAATACAATACAAATGTATAGAGAAAATGATTAAATTCAGTTACAAGTGTCATATTTTCAGAATCTATACATTTTTATTTTCTATCGCCATTTAAACAAAGTTATATACACTTTAAAATAAATGCTTATTAAAGCCATTTATTGCAAATTTCTAGGGTGAAAAACAGCAGAAAATTACGTTGATTTAAACAAACAATCATGTGACATTTCTATTACTATTCTTATAATTTTTACATGTATTATTAAAGGTAACTGCCCATAATTCCAAAATTAATTTACATAAATTTTCAGAGCAAATTCATTTAAAATCTGACTACAACACAAAGAAGTGAAGGGAGTGCGGAGTTATATGCATACTCTCTTTAACTTATGAGCGCACAGAGGATTATACGCCCTAAGAGCTTCTCGGGAGAATGACTTATGGAACAAGATGCAGAATCCGTGTCAGCCCCTTCACAAATTAATGTGTTGTGTGACTAATCCACTTCAAGAGTCGTTAAGGTTCCGTGAAGGGTTAATGTGGAAGAGATAAAAGGAAGCGAAACATCCCAGATGACGAAACACAACAGATCACTCAAATATTCCCAGAGAACGTTCCTTTCATCAACATTCAAGTTTCAGGGAAGCTCGAGATTTAATTATTCTTTCTCTCTGATTAAATTATGCTGAGTTTAACAGTAGATGAATTTATTGTAAAAGAATGCATTGTTCTTGAATATTGTGCGCACGTAATGAACATTCTATTTGAAATAAAAAACGATTATTTTCTTATTATCTCGTCGACGATATTCCCAAAAAGCTAGTAATTCAAAAGATTTAGCGCGAATAACAGAATGCAATTATACATTTCCGGGTTAATTCTTTAAAGTTTTCGTCGAGAAAAAGACTTGGCCTCTAAAAACGTTGAACCCATTTGTACGGTGTGATACTTCATGTACTAAAAAGTGTAATATAACCTTTTGAAATTCAGACATAAAACTTTGTTCAATTAGCCCCAGCGTTCATTGCAATGCGAATGTACCACTTTGGTGGCTGAAGTAAGTTTATTAAAAATTGGTTTTCACTTTAAAAGTTCAAACGAAGTTTTTTAAACTAGTTTTATCTAAAATATAGTCGCTTTTTTCCCAAATTCCAATTTTTAATCATAAAGCCAGGTTTAATCCATTCTTCACAATATTAACGTAAATATGCAACTTTGAACATTCCCTTCAGCCTTCAGCATTGTTTCAGGTTTATGAACGCCTGGTAGGTGCAATAGGCTTAATTGAGTGTCACAGGGTTGTCGGCTTAATCGACGGAGTGGACCTTAAGTGTTAAATTTTTTTTTCTCGAGCACAGTTATATTTTGCCGATTATGGGTAAGTGCGACCAGACTTATCTCTCCCAAGGACACTAGCTTACGGTAATCTCCCTGTGAAGTTTCAAAGATGTTACAAGCCCCCCGAACTTATCTTACGACTAAAAAGAAAGCGATTTTGTATAAGTGCTTAAGTCCATTGAAGATTTTAAGACTGTCCGAGTGTTACGGATTCACCGCTCTACACTTTAGAAAACTTCTGACATTTCTGTCAACAGCTGTAAGTCATCCCTCAGTTTTGGCCTAGCTCTGGTACTCTCTTAATGTTGACTGTCCAGGCCTGGTGGTGATCTGGCGCAGGTTGCTTCAGGTGGTGTCTTGCCGTGAAGGGGCAGCTGAAAAGGTTGTGTTCACTACTCAGAGTAACCACGCAGGCATAAAGACCGGAGTGTTGGCGATAGAACTTTCCAGATCTATAGACGTAGTTGTAGGATATTAGTGAACAGGCTGAAATTGGGTTTAATAGGGTACTTAAAGCTTAATAACATCCCGACACTCTTACAAATGTTACGCCTGAAACTGATGTGGAATGAAAGTCAATTTATGTGTTTAACAGTTTTCATGACGCTCTGAGTGTTAAACAACTGTTGGAAAGTACCCTGGTAAAACGTATGCAACAAGAATGCATGCATTAAAGGAACGTATGTCATTAATTCATTTGTATACTACTACTTACGAAGAAACACGGAAATTCATTTTTCAAATGGATATGTATTTAAAAATGCAGCAATTACCATGCGTTTATAGAACACACGGTACATAGATTGATTAGAAATGCTTTTTGTTTGTAATAAAAATTAATTAGCAATCGTCTGACAAAAACTGTACCTAGATACACTGTCTACCATTAAGTATTTGGACACCTATGCAAATGACGATATCTGCGGTCCTCAGGTACGTCACGGCCTCCGCCTGTACATATCGTGTAGGAAACAGCATCGGCATGAGTCGCATGCAAGATGCCGCGCAGTTCGGAGCTCTCTGATTTCGAGAAAGGTATAATTATCGGGTATCACAAATGTGGCCGATCCTTAAGGGACATATCTAGCGATCTGAAGTACCCAAAATCGACAGTGGCCTGTGTGATTAAGAAGTGGTAGGTGAGCGGTGATTGTCGGAATGCGCCCCGAGTCGGCAGACCAACGAAACTGGGAGATAGAGACCGACGAGTGCTGTCCAGAGAAATTCGGAAGAACCGCACCCAACCGATGGCCCTCATCCGCGAGGAGTATCAACAGGCATCCGGGAGTATTGTTTCAATGAATACCATCCGTAAGGAAACACATCTGCTTGGTTTTCATGGTCGTGCTGCTGCCCATAAGCCTTTGATCACAAAGTCCAACCGCGGTGCTCGGTTAATGTGGTGCAAAGCACATCAAAATTGGACCGTAGATCAGTGGAAACGGGTTCTTTGGAGCGACGAATCAAGGTTCACCCTTTACCGTTCGGGTGGCAGGGTCTGGGCCTGGCGTCTGCCGGGAGAACATCTCCTGCCAGAATGCATTGTGCCAACAGTCAAGTTCGGCCGAGGTGGAATTATGGTCTGGGATCCTTGGTCCCCATTCATGGTAAGCTCAACGCCGATGCCTACTGCACTATTTTGGATGACAATGTGCTACCTACGTTGTGGCAGTTTTACGGGTTGGACCCCTGTTACTTTCAGGACGACAATGCCAGTTGTCATATTTCGAGGTTAACCAAGGCTTGGTATGGTGCCAATGGAGTTCATCGAATAGACTGGCCTGCCCAGAGCCCAGACCTGAACCCTATCGAGAACCTCTGGGACGAGTTGGATCGCTGAATTAAGGGGTGCACTACCCGTCCAAAATCGGTGAAGGAACTTCTATGTCTACTCCAAGCTGAGTGGAAGACAATACCACTAGCTGTAATACAAAGACTTGTGGAAAGTATGCCCCGGAGGGTTCACGCTGTAATTTGCCTCTCGTGGAGGCTCTACCGACTATGGATTTTGAATATAGTTTTTCTTTTCTATCACAGGTGTCCAAATACTTATTTGTAGACAGTGTAGTACATAGGAAACATATTTATTCTATTTTTCATAATTTTTAAATCTTATGTTAGCTATATCAACATATTCAGTGTCGTATTTTAAAAGGGGCACGGAACACACAAGACTGTAATTATTGCAATTATTATTAATTCAGAATGTGTGTAGAAGCGTTGAAAATACAGATGCGAATCTTAGCATACAGATGCGAATTTCAATTCATTATTTTGCTAAAAATGAGTTTGCATCAAAAACCTATAATTCGTGAGTACATACATGCTTAGATGAAAACCCTTCAATTCTGGATACTTATACACCTCCATAGAATAACCTGAAGTTACAACTGCCCTTCTAAAAGGAGTTTTTTTCACTTTTCCACATACCGCTATCAGCTAACTTACGGGGTGTTTATAAATAAGCGGTTCATATATTTCCAGGCATAAATTCATGAAGGCTCTCATTTGAAAAATTAACGCAAGAGTAAATGCTGCGCACCATCTTCAACTGAACAAAGAAAAGTGACTCAGGAATTCTTCGGAAAAAGAATTATGAGATAAGACAGAGGAATCAGCACAGTCTTATACAAATTAATTTCTTGTATGATTAATCCACTTAAATAGTCGTTAAGATTCGTTGCAGGACTGATTTAGAGAGATAAAAGGAAGCAAAACGGACTAGTTGATGAAACACTATAGATCTTTTCTCCTATAATGCTCTTTACATTTACATTCAAATTTCAGGAAATATAGAGATTTATTTCTTTGTTTCCAAATGAATTGAGGTATTAATTCGAACAGAGAATTCATTCTCCTTATAGAATGTACTTGTTACGTAATAAGTGCATGTAAGAGGTAGTTTGTTTACCTGTTTCGAATAAAAAACAAAATAGTGTACTAACAGTGGGATTTACTGGATTAGAAATGCAGGCAATGTTTTATAGATAAGCACATTTTATTTTTGAATAGATTATAATATACTTAATATCTTCGAAGTAATGTTGCTTTTAAACGTTTATAAATTAACAAAACACAGAAACTAAAATGTATGTGTTCAATATTACCACAATTGATCAGAAAAACATATATTTTTGCTGTAAATACTTAACAACGATATAATATGCTTACATGAAATCTTAAATATATAGGTATATTTCGATGAATATTTTCCACAGGAACGTTTGTGTATTTGCTACAACATTGTGTTTCACTTTGCATGATAAAGAGACAATTATCATTATCAGGCAATATTAGACACATGTTCATTGAAATGTCTGTGTATTTGCAACATCAGCGTGTTTATCTTTGTATAATAAAGAGACTACTATCATCATCAGGCAACGCTAGATACACTTAGTAGCAAGAATTCTATTTCTGATAACAGAAGCCAAAGCATGGTAACTTCAGATGTATTTGGCTATACAATGGCAATGTATGACGGCCGGATAAATGTTGTTCATTGACAGTTTAAAATTTCCGTCTGTCACCAACATTGATATACATACGATGCAGATTTTGATTTTTGTTTTATATGACCCCACAAGAATGAAATTTTAATTCAAAGATAATAATCTTCTTTCAAACAACTGTAATTTATATAGTTTTATATTTAAGTACCATGAAACCGTTTGTTATATAATGATAATGATGTTTGTTGTATAATTATTATGAAATAATATAACACAACCAACTTTATCCTGCAATGCTTGTATAAAATTTTTAGAAGGATTTAAGTCATTGAAACTCTTACACATAGAAATAAGGGACGTATAAAGCATAGCGGAACGAGATCTCACTTATAATTCGAACGAATTCTTGAGAGAATGACTTAATTGCTTTGGTTAATTTTAAACTGTTCAAGACAACTATTTTGGTTTCGTCGTTTGGAGCAATATAAGAATAGCATTTGCTTCAATGTTGAAACCCTGATAGTTATTGGTACAACATGTAGATTCTACAAATTACTTGGATAGCACTATTACAGGTAAATTTTTACTTTCACTGTTTTTAATATACTTAATCTCATAGCGTATTTTAATGTATAAAATTATTTTTCTCCATAAAATTTGAGTTATGTAGTCATGCAACAGGTATAGATGTAGAAATTTCTATTTAGAATAGCAAACATAAGAAAAATCATTTGATCTAAACAACCTGTACAATACATAGCAAAATGTTACCCTAAAGTTATGCGTGTGTGTGTGTAACCATAGTACAGCTTTATTATTATTTATTGATTAAAAAAATGGTTTGAATATAAATTGATTGGATAGAGACTATTAAAAGCTTATTTTACCTAAACGAAACGTACAGTAAATCCAAATGCTACCCTTAAGCAATGTCTTTTTTTGGGGGGAGGAGAGGGATTGATGAATAAGCCCCCTAAACCCTCCCCTGGATACGATACTGGCTCGTATTTTAATTACGGCAGCATTGCTGTGAATAGGCACTAAGCCGGCACAATGCCAATATATTACAGTCACTGTTAAGCTATCAGGCCAGTGTCTTTATTTTTCATAATCACCGGCACCCCGCCGTTTCATTTTAGGCATTTTAAACTAAATGGGTCTGTGCCTTTATTGTAAATGATAGCCAGCACATGCAGTAGCTCCAGCACAGTGCCATTGCCTTCACGGGCTTCTGGCAAGGTGCTTCTCGGGCGACCACTTTTGGTACGATTCAGTTACTTTTTGTATTGCGGGGCCGGTGCTGGACGTAAAGGCAGAAAGGCACTGGCAAGGTACTCCGCCAGCAGGTGTGTGTTTGCTGGGTTACGGAATTAGACGCATAACCAGTGTCAGACTCTTACAGAAGTCTGGCTGATCTACTTCGAAATTTGTTAAGGGTTGGCGTAGGCTATAGTATCCCGATTATTAGAATTAAATTTTTAATGTACAAACTGTCATAATTAGCCAATGGAATCAAGAATAATGGAATATATCGCTCATTAGAATAAACTTTTGTGCCTAATTGGCAATTCCACTAAGTTAGTTTTGACTGTACACGATTTATAAGGTTATACTTTACGTGCAACAAAGTGATTACATTCTGCAGAATTTTTAAAATTTCTTTTCAGCATTTTAATAAAATCTTCTGTAAATATTTTGTAAAAAGTCTTCAGCATTTCTTTGTGGAAACGAAGGTTTGTGAACACATTTTCAATTTAAATATAAAATAAATGACTTTTATGAATCTAAACATAAGCTTCGATAGTACATACGTTTAATAAGGTAGATGAATCCTTCCTCCGACTATAAAGCGAAAATCTACAATGGGGAAGGGGTACTTTCAAGCACAGTCAGGAAGAAGCACTAAATCCCTTTTTTTTACTGTTAATATTTAATATTGAAAACATTTTAACCTATTCTCTCTCATCATTAAACATAAAAAAGACGCTCTTTCATTCATCAATGTTGGTTCCCAGAACTGTTCTTTGAAAACCACTCCATTGGGCAGCTGCAACGTAGGACCCAAGCGGAGCATTAAAAGAACCATTCTGTAAAGCATATATTTATTTTCATATCTTTATGATGTTTTAAGAAAAAATGATGATTTCGTGCATCACCTAATAAGCGTGCGGGGCACATTTTGCAAGTTATGAACTTTTTGGACAAGGTGCGTCTAAAAACTTAAATTTTGTATTAATCAATCTAATTTAATCCCTTGTAAACTTTAATCCATTTCATGAAATTATGTACCTTTTTCACGTAACATTGTAAATTATTATATATATGCCTACAATCAATATTTAAGGAATGAAAGTTGAGGTCAATCTTTTTGGGACACCCTATATATAAATAAATATATATATATATATAGAGAGAGAGAGAGAGAGAGAGAGTTCCAAAAGTAACCAGTGACCAAGGCTTTTATTTCTTAAATATTGGTCATAGATATGTACCATAAATTACAAAGTTACGTAGAAAAATAAAAGCTGTGGAACTGATAGTCGTGAACCCCTTACTAGGCCGGTCGTCAGTTCTCTGGTGATTCCCACGGATAAAGAAAAGCATCCAGATGTACATTTTAAATTGAGGCTAATAGCAACACGAATCTGACGCAGGGCGTCCTCAGTGGTGGCAAAGAGTGTGACTTTTCTCCCTCCTTCATCCTTTCACCTATATATTTATTTACATATATACTAAAGTTTTCCTCCCATCGCTATTTTGTTTTTCTTGCCTCTTCTTTTTCCCGCTTGCCTTCCATTTCAAGTAAATCAGGAAAATCCAAATGTACATGAGAGTTATGGTTTTAATACAACTCTTTATATGCATTAGAATATCTAGATAAAGATCATTCGAAAAAAAAGTTACCTATAAAAGAATCAGCTTTCCGAAAGCTAAAAAGAAATAGGAGAGTTTAATTAATTACGTGTAATGATGCTTGTTATGTATTGCTTTTTTTCTTTTTACTTAAGCTTCATCTATAAAGCAAAGTTTGAAGCTTTTTCAACTCTATTGTAGGTATAAATGTAAGAAAAACATAAACAAGCTTTTATGAATAAATAAAATATTAGCAGTTTGATCGTAAAAATCGATCATATAGCACAAATAAAAATCATAAATGTTTAATATGTAAATAAAGTTATCTGTGATAGTTACATTCTGAATCCGCATTTATACCAAGTCAAAACCAAGAATGAAAACTTGATTTGAATAAGTTGAAGTCAAAAAGCTTCATTAAATAAGATTAAGATTTTATTCGGTTTAGTTATTCCATTATTCAGAGATTTACTAAATACTAACGGACAATGGATATAACGGACGTGAAACGACAAATTCCAATTGAATCCAAACCAAAACTTTGATTAGTGATTGTTGCCAAAAACTACGGTAAAATTCAAAACATAGTTGATATGCATGTAGAGCGGAAACCTCGGAATCCATCCACTGCATAGATTTAGGAATACCTAGATTGCTCATCCAATGTTCCTAATCGTGTACTTTTTGTTGACAAAAACGCACCCTATTTCTGCCACTATCATGGCTGTCGTCGATGTAAAATAGAACATTCGTTGCAATACTTCAGAAAAATAAATAAGTTCGAGGGAAAATATTTCGATACCAGTACTTTTTAAAATACAGATCGTTCTAAAATGATTGAAAATACCATTATAATTTAAGTTATTGCAATCTGCGCAAGCGCATGCCACTATCATGGCTACCATTTCGAGGCAACAAGTTTTCTCTCGTTATGCTCAATCTAGAGATTCCTATATCTATGATCCACTGGGGATTAGTAATTTCCGTGTTCACTCTCTGTACTATGTTACTCTGTGGTGATTCTTTTCAAACCAATCTACTGTGTACCGATTTCGTTGAGCCAGTTTGTCGCATTCCATGCTTGTTGAAAATGCATACTTTTTACAAATGATAGTAGTATCGTCTCAAAAATATCTGCTACTATGCCATTTAAAATAAACTGCATGGATTTAAGTGCCCTTTCATAAAACACCGAACCAATCAGTTATTCATTTAAAATTCTGCACTACACGGAAACAAAAACTTTTTTTGTTGGTGTATTTCTTGCAACAAAAAATGGCTTTTAATAGGAATGGACGGAAGATTAAACAAACAGCTTATGCAAAGCTATGCACGAAATTAAGTGGCAGAAGATTTGGATTTTTAACATGGAGGTCTACGGCAATTGTATCAAATTATAATTTATTATCATAGGCTTTCAAAGGAAATTATTTAAAAGGTTATTCACAGCTATAAAAATGGTTACTTAACGTGTATTCTTCATTCATGTTACATATTTGTCAAAACTTTTATTCAAACATATAAATTAAATTAATTTTAGAGATAAAATGTTCATCTACTTCCATAATTTATCGAGCAGAATTCTATTTGAATAATAATGCATGGTTCTCACTTTTGAGATAATTGTTATGAAGTCTGAAGGAAATATAATTAAAGGCAGAGCATAATTGAATAAAGGAATATGGAAAGTATGCACGTATATATCTATACATTCCATAATAGTAAAGAATAGGCATTGTAGATATGTTTATTAGGGATTCAAAGTAGCGGAATTGACCAAGTAAAGTACATGAATTGGTTATTCAATATTCTTCACTTGCAGTACGTACAATGATGCATTAGCATTGAAGCTATAGAAGTATATATTTATCCAATAAACTACTAATGGATATTTATTATTCTCATTATTGATTCAAAATTGCATAAAGGCTTCTATGAAATGAGACTAAAATTGATTATTCTGTAAAGGCGAAGTTTAAAGCGATATTGCTATCATACTGTTATTGAGTTGATATTTTGTAAAATCAAATAAAATTTGTAAAAATTATCAGTTGTCTTGCATTTTTTAAGAACTGCCAAATTTATTTTTATTTCTAGAACTTTTTAATGTTAAATAATATCATGTGATGTCACTGTTCAACATTAAATGTTGACAATTTGTAGTGCTAAAATTATGCACTTGAACAAATGTTAAGGGATCTGAGGCATTTCGCATGTAAATTATGTTTTGTAACTTTTTTCAAATCCAAAATTTGGCTTATGAGATTTTTGCTTGAGATTTTTTAATACAAAGAAGAAGGCAGAAAACCAAGTGTTTATAAACTTTCTGCATATTAAGCGTCAAGAAAAAAATATCAGCAAGAGAAATATTAGCTGCAAGGAATTTGTCTTTAAGTTTCTTAAATTACTCAAAAAATCAAGTTAAATATTGCAGTGGTGGTTGGCTTCTTCTCACCTTGAACTGTAAATCATCTACGTACCACAATTTTAAATAATTAAATGTCTATCTTTTTTACTAACACACATATTTCTTGATCAAGCTAAAAAAAGAGAAAAACAATTATGCGTACTTATGGAAAAACTTAAATTAATATTTCACAGAGTATAGTAAACGTGTTCGTGCTCAGCCGAAACCTCTGCTTTTATCTGCTAAAAATGAGTTACTGAAAATTTCGCATTCTTTTTGTTGAACGCATGTTTTTCTGGAATCTGGTACCTAAAAAATTGATTTTATCCGTTAGCATGAAACCATGAAGCCATGGATTAATATTTAAGGATAGGTTTTATCTACGGCTAAACTCTCAAATCAGTTCTGATTTTTTAGACAAATGTATTGGTGGGGAGTGCTAGGGAACTGAAACTGCATGCTAAGAAAAAATAATGTAAAATTCCAAGAACCACGTTAAAAATGCGAGTACTTTTAAAGTTGTGTAAGTACTAATTTGCTCTTCGTTTCATATTGATGTTGTTTTATTTTCCGAGTTTAACAATGCGAATTTAACAATTTATGTGGCAACAAGCGATTTTAATATTACGCTTAACATAATATTAAAAAATAGGATATGGAATTACTTATTTAAATGGACGAAGATTAAATTTATTGAGTGTACTTTTTATTAATACAAATAAGAATTATTTTACTGCCAGAAGATTGTTTTATACATGTGCAGAGTAAGCGCCCCTGATGTCAGATTACTTCAAGCTATTTATTTTTTCAAGTATGAATTAAGGTTCACGCTGAGGATTTAAGCTAAGCACCCAAAGAAGAAATATACTACAAGATTCTCTAAAGCCAAGCGAAGTTTATTCTTTTTAAGTTTAGGTTAGATATTCTGATCCAAATTATAACGTTATGAGTAAAATAATTTGGTTCCTCGGATAGAATAATTTTTTCAAGATCAGAAAAATTCGTACTTACACACGTACGAAGAGCAAGTACTTCAGCTTGTATGTAATGAGAGCTTTAAAAAAATGACGCGGAATACATACAATCTCTATTTCTCAACTTCAATTTCAGGCTATATAATGTTTTTTTCTACTTTTAATCCTAATTTTCAGAACAGTAAAACTTAATTAATGATAAATTTCAGAAATAAAAGCATAAAAAACATTTCTTATTTGAAAATAATAATAATAATAATATTAACGATATTTTTACTTTCGTTCTTTCATCGTTTAAACTACAATTTTAAATGATTTTATACTTTCACACAATTATTGTCCAAGCATCCACGCTTAAAATCTTATGCTGTTTTAATCCACAATATTGCAGATCCGAGTGAAATGTAAGTAATTGAGTGCACGCTATTTGTCTTTAAAATGTCCTTTTATTACTCCCCGGTGGTTTCAGATAGTAGCAAAGGCGACGTCAAGAAGCTTAGGCGAATAGGATTGCAATTAACGGGGAGCTGCAAGTAATCTGGTCATCTCACGATTACAATAATCCAAAAGAGATGGGACTGCGGAAGATTTTAAATTTTACTCTCAGAGCGGATTTTAACTTGATTTACTGTTCATAGTGTATTTTGCTTAATTTATTTAAAATTTGTCGATGAAGTTTTATAAGTGGAAGTTATTTTTTTTTCTTTTTTGTTTAAACCGTGCGATGGATTGCTACATCGCAAACGTGATTGCGAATATTAAATTGGGTACAATATTTAAACAACTATAAAATATTTTTTTATAATTAAAATTTTATGATGTACACCCTCCAAAAAAAGTATTCGAGCAAGAGATAAATTTCCTGTTTTAGATTTGCGAATAATAATTGAGTTTTTGAAAAACGCACAACTTTATAGAAATATGGAAAGTCATATTTATACATAGCCTAATTCATATTCTATGATAAATAATTTTTAATACACGAAACCAACGTAGGAAATTTCTCTCTTGCTCGAATACTTATTTTGCAGGGTGTACATAATGTGATATATAAAACGTACATAATGTACCAATATTGCCCGATTGGCTTTATTTAGCATTAAGGCCAAATGAAATTTTTTAGATTTTTGTTAATACTGTATGAAATAGGTTATAGAGGTAAAACGTCGAAGCAAGAAGGCCAAATTCTTTAAATTAGTCCTTAAAAAACCATGCTTTGGTGAATTTGGACTCTAAAATGCCAATCTGGCAAATCTGTAATACAGCTTAGAACCTGCAGGAATAAAATGCATTAAATTTTACAGAATTTAGTACATATTTAAGAAATACATGGACGGACGGTCAGACAGATAAATGTTTAAACTGGAACCAAAAAAGAATTTTCAGCTATTCTGGTTGCAAAATTTATGAATTTTGTTTTGTTTTAAACAAAATACTTTCACAAAATTACATTTCACACATGCTCCACTCATATAAAGTGATATTTTATAGTTCTTTTCAATGAACTCGTATTACGGTGAATACAATTAACAAAATTTCAAGCTATAAACTTCCATGAAACATAGATATTTTGTACAACAATAAGTATAACAGTAACATTAAATCTTACTATAAACAAATAAGGAATTTAGATAAACATTGAAAATCCTTTGTGCATTCTTATCAAAGATATATAAGTACTCATCTCTGTCCTGTGAGTGACTTCCTGTAAGAGAAAAATCTGATGTGTCCAACACATGACTTCCTTGCACGTCTATTAAATCAAAAATATTTTCGACGCACTTCCTCTAAACTTATTTGTTTGAAAGATATAAAATATCAGTAATAGTAAGGTTTAGCGATTTCTAGCCATATATTTCGATATCGCCAAGCTGAGTTCAGTTTAAAAGATTTCCTTCGGACACTTTATTTGGCGATATGTCGCCAAAAGCCGACAAAGTTGAGATAGTTTGCGAGATTTTGGGGATAGTCAAAGTAGTCATTGACCACAGACTTTCAATGAATTGAATGCATCCATACACCTCAATGTATTTAAAGTCATTTGGCTTACCCTGTAAATAAATTCCCAGTCGATTGCTGTCAAAAAATATATTGAAAACAGTTAGATATTACAATAGTTCTAAATACAAAAGCTCAAAATTCTACGGGTTAAAGTTTTAGAGTTATACAAAATACGAAATAATTTTTGGCGCCAAATTTGGCGATATTTCGGCGAAACTCGTCAATGTCGACGACATTTGGCGAGATTTTAAGCATGGACCAAACAATGACAGATTATCGCCAAATTTGGCGATATTTCGCCAAAAATCGCCAAGAACGATGACAAATGGCGATACTTTGGGCATGGACCAAATGACTGACTATCGCCAAATTTGGCGATATTTCGGCAAAACTCGCCAAGGTCGACGACAGTCGGCGAGATTTTGGGCATGGACAGTACAATGAATGTCTACAGTTGTATAATATTGAAGATGTCCATAAATATTAAAGTGATGAAATTCTTTGCGGTGGTCCTGTAAATAAACTTTCCAGTAGACTGGACCAAAAATCGAGATGCACAACTAGATCTTACAACAATCTTATACATGAAATTTCATAATAGTTTTTGAGATTTGAGAGTTAAACATGCACACAAGTACACCAAAAGTCGCCAAGCTTGGCGACTTTTGGCGTAGTTCTGGAGGGAGACACGTGACCGTGGTCGGACCATTACCTAACTTACGTGGTAGGACGGTATTGTGCTTGAAATGGATGAATGCCCCTAAAATTGCCATTGACCGTAATGTATTGGAAATCTTTTGAGTGTTCCTGTAGCAGAACTATAAATGATAAAGACACTTTTTCTAATGGAGAAATTCATTTTGTAACTCTTAACAGCATATATCACATTTGAGTCGTTTGAAGTAGCTTAATACCACTAAAATACGCTGTAATGAATTTCGGCCGATAGAGCGTAATGTATTTAGAATCTTTTGAGCCAAACTGTAGATAAAATATGCAGTCGAATCGAACCGAAAAGGGAGTGGCACAAATAGATGTTACAACAATCCTAAATATAAAGTTTCAACATTCTACGCCTCATAGTTTTTGAGATATGCGAGTTAAATGAATTTCGGCCCATAGAGCGTAATGTATTTCGAATGTTTTGGGAGGTCCTGTAGATAAACTATCCAGTCGAATGGAATCAAAAGGGGAGGTGCACAAATAGATGTTACAACAATCCTAAATATAAAGTTTCAACATTCTACGCCTCATAGTTTTTGAGATATGCGAGTTAAATGAATTTCGGCCCATGGAGCGTAATGTATTTCGAATGTTTTGGGAGGTCCTGTAGATAAACTATCCAGTCGAATGGAATCAAAAGGGGAGGTGCACAAATAGATGTTACAACAATCCTAAATATAAAGTTTCAACATTCTACGTCTCATAGTTTTTGAGATATGCGAGTTAAATGAATTTCGGCCCATAGAGCGTAATGTATTTCGAATGTTTTGGGAGGTCCTGTAGATAAACTATCCAGTCGAATGGAATCAAAAGGGGAGGTGCACAAATAGATGTTACAACAATCCTAAATATAAAGTTTCAACATTCTACGCCTCATAGTTTTTGAGATATGCGAGTTAAATGAATTTCGGCCCATAGAGCGTAATGTATTTCGAATGTTTTGGGAGGTCCTGTAGATAAACTATCCAGTCGAATGGAATCAAAAGGGGAGGTGCACAAATAGATGTTACAACAATCCTAAATATAAAGTTTCAACATTCTACGCCTCATAGTTTTTGAGATATGCGAGTTAAATGAATTTCGGCCCATAGAGCGTAATGTATTTCGAATGTTTTGGGAGGTCCTGTACATAAACTATCCATTCGATTGCGACCAAAAGGGGAGGTGCACAACTAGATCATAGAACAATCCTAAATATCAAATCTCAACATTCTACGACCAATAGTTTTTGAGATATGCGAGTTACATACATACGTACGTACGTACAGACGGCATGGAAAAACTGGCCACAATAGACTCGCCGCTGGTCAAAATGTGTTGCAGACGCGTTTATATGATCGTGCATGCTAGCTTACGATGGGATGCATCGAAAAAAAATTTTTAATTAAATTTAGAGGTAGTCAAAATCGGTTTTTTCGTCGAAATTTGGCCCCCAAAATTTTTCGGGATCACATTACTTCCTTATACTACGTACAAGGAAGTAAAAAAATGTAAAATAGTTTTCACTGTAAAGTACATTGTACAGATTTTCAGTAGGACACTCTCTTCAAGAAATGTGAGTCCCAATTTCAAATCCTACAATGAAGTTGAAGATTCATCATCTAATAAATTTAATATTAAAATAGATTTTGCATTTTTATGATTACTATTTTGATCAGTGGTTCATCGTCTTTAAAATAATGCATACTAAATAATTTAAAATCTCGTATATAAGTTTTACTGAATTTTTCCTAGTATAATGTGTGTGTATAATTTCTTTTTAATTTATTTTTTACATAATTGAAGAATAAATTTGTGTGAATTGTCTTAAAAATGTTGTTAGGTTGTTCAGTTAATTGTAATGTAAGTAGATTAATTTTTGCAATGTTTTTACAAACAAATTATAAAATAATTTTTGATAGTTTTAAGATTTTACTAAATTTAACTAGAGCAAAACTTGTAGTTGGTTTCCGTAAAAGTTAAATGAATTCATTTTAGTGAGTTTTTTGAAAAACATTTGTGTAGTGCTTACATCACAGTTTAAAAGAAAATTTAAACTTCCTTACATTTTTGAAAATTATGTGAATTTATTCAAAATATTTTATTTCTATAGAAGTTTATTAAATATATTTAAAAAGTTCTCAAACTACATCAGATTTTTCTTTTTCGCAGAAGAGAAACAGGAATGTTTTTCTATACTTCACGCAGATTGCAATTTGTCTTACTTTTTGTAATAAGCCACGGATTGTATGCATAAAACATTATTAAATTACTCATATTTATTTTATTTAAATTTCTTTGAAGTACTATCATTCAAAATTGAAAAACTTGGAAAATAAATGATCTGCCAACATGATCTACGACAGCAAAATAACCCTTATTAAGATGCTTGTTCCAGAGCATTTGCCATTCATAAATAATCGAGGCATCATTTACTAACCAGACATATTAATAATTTGTCTAGACATGTTTACTAATAATACATCCAAGGAACTGGAATTATACTTTCAATGCTTGGAAGTGTCATTTCTGAATAATAAGGCGATGATTTGTTAAATATCTAATTGGGATATTAAGCGAAGAGCTTACTATATTTGAAAGTAAATCCTGATGAAAATGTATATTCGTGTTTCTTCATCGTGTTTGATTTCCTCAGCGTATTGTGTTAGCAGTTAGATAAATATAACACTAGAGTGCATAGTGTAGCAAATTGGCTACACTCTCATCTTTTCGTAATAAACAAATAATTTTGTAGTTTTTGTATAAATATGCATTTAACATAAATATAAGACCATTGTGGAAATAATTTCTAGTTTTAAAAAATGCATGGCAACAGTATTTTTTGAGCAAACAAGCATGAATTCATAGCGTGTACATCCAGTTCGCTAAACAAATGTTTGTCGCAATTGTTTATTGCTTCTAATTTTTACTGCTAAATGAAAATAGGTACAGAACTAATAAAAAAAATAGTATTAGAATCTAAACAAAGTAAAATTAGACTGTATTAGTTTCTTTTGTTTTATGAGAGTTATAAGATGGAGATTTAAATTTTTTCGAATTTGAAGTTTTTTCATGATTTTTTTGGAAAACTACATCCTGAAGCTTTTTAAAAATATTTTTCCTAGCGTGAGTAAGCCTAAATGAACATAAAATATTATTTTCAGCCTATTTTAAAGAATCATGCATTTAGGGTTAAGTACTGTGGAAACTTTTCAGTGCATTCAAATGACAATTGTAACAAAAATGATAAGAAATAAATAAAATAAATCATGCTAAACGCATCAATTACTTGACGCTTTCCGACACAACTGTTTTTTTTTTTTTTTTTAGCCAAGTTTTGCGATGTCTCGATATGTAGCGAGATTTCAGACACGGCCTTAGAAAAGCTGCATATCTTATTAATACAATTTTACGATACTGTGCAGAGTACAACTTCAAATGTTACTTTTGATCTTTAAATGAAGAATAAACTTTTATTAACCCTCTGGCTGATCATCCCGCGATTTCCACGGGCAACTCAAATGTAGCAAAATTTGCTCATCCCGCGATTTTCGCGGGCAGGTGTTTTTCTTCCTGTATTGAGGAGAGCATCCCGGGTTTTCACCGTTTAACCAGTGAAATAAATTAGATACAGTTTTAGACATTTAATTTAGGTTTTGACCAACACATCTCGTTAGTTGTCCACTAAATTGGGGCATTTGAAGGTAATACTCGGTATGTAATGCTCTAACTTCACTTGTTTGCCACCTTGTCTAAAAAGAAATGACTGGTAGAGATCGTGCAGCAATTGACAGAGTGTATATTACGGATGATTTATGAGATTCTGAATGAGATTTTAGTTTTGATAGTGATTCAGGTTTTTTGGTCTGCTCCTCAGACGGCGACGAATCTGACCAGGATTCTAGGGATGGACGCGAGACGACTTTTTTGCGAGACGAGACAGAGATTTACAGCTTTTTTGCGAGACGAGACTCACATTTTTAACATTACGATATAGGGATTTTTGCGAGACGAGACAAGCTTTTAGGCTATTTTGCGAGACGCGAGACGCTTATTTTTCGTCTCGCGTCCATCCCTACAGGATTCAATAAACCTGCAAAGCGTTAGGCGGAGGTGCATTTTCTTATATTGTGTAATAAACGGAAATTAACTGTAATTCAATCGAAATTTATTTTTAAAAACTTTTTTATGTAATAACATCTGAAATTGGTTTTCCTGAAGCTTAGTTTCTCATGATAAAAATCTATATTAAAAATC
Source organism: Cheiracanthium punctorium (assembly GCA_038373885.1). Classification (NCBI taxonomy): domain Eukaryota; kingdom Metazoa; phylum Arthropoda; class Arachnida; order Araneae; family Cheiracanthiidae; genus Cheiracanthium; species Cheiracanthium punctorium. The sequence goes on from JAWZYV010011616.1 coordinate 149,994, forward strand.
TTTTCTGGAAAGAAAAAATGCACATTTCAATTCTCCAATGTATATGGATTTGAAATATGAAAAAAAAAAAAATTACACAATTTTTGAAGCGATTTTGGTCCAAAAATTGAGCAGTCAGAGGGTTAATAAAACGTTGTACAGTGGTACAGTAAACGATTCCACATTTTCAATAAAATACGGAAATGCTTACTATGTATTGTCCATTACATAGATTAAAGATTTAAAATATAACGTAATGTATTGGAGGGATTTCAAATGCTTCAGTAAAAGTACTATAAATGCTGCATGTACTGTTTTCGAAGTCGAGCTTTTTCCCCTAATACTTAACAACAACAAAAGCAATTGTGTTTGTTTGAAATAGAATGTCTCTTACATTGTTTAAAGGCATTGTTTGAATATGAGTGACCTTAAACAACGACCTTAAAACAATTTTGCTCGGGTTAACACCGTCCACGTAGCCGGCCGATGATAGCCCGAGCAAAATTGCTAGTATAGGAATGTCTTGGAAATGGAGTGCAAGCCACCAACAAAAAAACACCGAAAAAAAGAATAGTTTTTAAAGGTTAAAATTATACCTTGTCAAATAGCACACATAAATAACATATACATCACAGAAGGTCTAACCTTCTTCAGCTTGAAAGTTTTCCAATATCTACACAGGAAAAAAAGTTAGAACTGAATGTTAACACAAGGCACTGGATGGTAGATCGTGGTGCTTTTTCAGCTGAAGATAGGTGAATATTTTGTACCTCCCGAAACGATAGTCCTGTGGTAAACGTTTCATTTATGCGTGTTACTTCACAAAGTTTAAGGAAAGTTTGATTATAAAATTGCATTTTGAAATACGCCTTCTGTTGAGGGTAGGTGGACATCGTTCTCACATGTCTTTCTTAATAAAAAAAAATCATGAAATTCTTACTTGTAAATGGTATAATTATAAATCAGCTGTTATGAAATTACTTGTTTGTAATTAAAAACTGGATACAAATTTGTTTGTCTGAATTTGATGTAGAAAATGACATATCATTCGGTACACATTGCAAAACTATGCAGAACTTTTTTTTTCGTGTTTGATACGATTTTTAAAAATACAAAAATGCTTAAATTCCTGCTTTTGGTACCGTAAGTTTTGAACTAAATAACTTTATAAAAATTGCACGCAATTTTCAGAACACCAGTGAAGATCACCGGACTAGAGATTCATCACTGTAAAATTTCGTAAAATAGTTTCACGAACAATAATAAATTTAATATGCGAATAGCATATCACTGCATAGTAAAATTTAAAAAACTTTTTCACCCTATAGTATTTTATGAATTAGTTATAAAGAACAAGTTTTCACTTGCACACTAAAATAAAGCGGTTAAAAAAAACTAACGTCTACATGAACAATGGACCTCAACTTTTAGTCATTAATTACAAGCGATTTGACAAACTTCTCTCCGAAACCCTGCATTGTCAGGATAACAATTTATCACCAAGGAACTCTTCCTCGAAATCTTATGCATCCCTTAATCTAAAGACTGTGCCGGAGTGTTAGTAATTGGATGTCGATTTCTTTTCATTAAAATGTCCTTATAACATACGCGAGAGGATACAGATCGTCACAAGGGCTGCGTCACGTAGTTCAGGCCTCATACGATTGCAATCACAACGGATTTCTCGTAATTCGCCCTCCTGATGAGGCAAATTGTAAACGATCTCATGCATGTCATAAAGAGAATGCCTTGAATGGAATAAAATTTGATGAATGGAAATGTATAAATGCCTTCGCTGGATGTTGGCGAAGTTATTTTCTGCTGCTTTTTTCTGGAAGAATACATTTAAGTGGATAATTTTCGAAATGTGTCTTCAAAGTATGGTCAACAAGACTTAATGTTTATAAATGTTTAAAGGTGAGAATTGTGATGCAGATCATCACATACATGTGAAATGACACTTCGGATTAATCAAGAACAACGATCACAATCAAGAAGTACATTTAATACGGACGAAGACGTTTATAATTATAAACAAAAAATTAAAGGGAAAAAAAATCATCGTTCGTGACAGTCAGTCCGTCTTTAAAGAAAGTTACATCCTTCCATCCTCGAACACGTCACTCGGCATTCTATTTTTTTCCCTCTTTCCTCTTCGTCCCCGAGTTTAGTTGTCACGTGGCTATTGGCAACGCCCCCTAGAGTGGAAAGCAGCGGCGCTTACTTGTAACGTCACACAGAGTAGGTAAAGCAAAGCGTTTCCATTGGGTTTCTCCTCTCTCCCGCGCCGCAGAAGAGAGGAGAAACCCAATGGAAGCGCTTTGCTTTACGTACTCGGTGTGACGTCACAAGTAAGCGCCGCGGCTTTCCTCTCTAGGGGACGTTGGTTCTGGGAGCTATTGCTGACGTCATTTCCGCAACGCGAGAGGCGCGGAGGTCTTCAAGGGTACTCACATACATACATTGCTTTTAATTGCCGTTTTATTCCTAATTGGAAATTGTAATGCCTAGCCAAAATTTCATCCTTGTCAAAGCTTTGTGAATTTATTATTCTGCCTTTAACGGCTTTCTTGTTTAATGCATTTATTTTCGCAAAACTTCCTTTTTCCCTTTTTGTTTTGTTTTTGCTTATTAAATTCTGCTTACTAAAGCCTTATTCATTCGAAACGAGGATTTCTTGCGGCTGCATACAAGTATATTGAATAAACAAATCACCTCCTGTAGCTGCCAGAGCGCCAGAATTCGCACGTTATCTAATTGGCATGAGTAGAAATTTAAAAAATCGACATGGAATTATTCGTGACATTTTATGGTGACAATTTTGCATCCTTGTCCATTGGCGTTCTATTTTGTGGTAGTTGCTCTCCAAATTGGGAGAGTGGCTTTTCTGGCAGATTTCTTCTAGTTGATTATCGGTTTTAAAAGGCGTTACATTCGGCTTCTTGGTATTCAGTCAACCACCTTGTTTTTCGAAATTCTAAATTAATTGTGAATTTCTAATAAAGTATCGCATTTACTAGATTTATATCAGGTTCGGAGTTGAATCTACGATATTGTGTAATGCTTTAACCATATTATGAAGGTGCGACTTAACTCTCTTCACATTTTTAAAGAAGCTCTGCCAACAATACCTTAGTAATGACGAAGCTTCTTATCGCAGGCGGGCATTATTTTGCTTCAGTTTTAATCTTGATCTCAGGTTTAACCTGCTTGTTCTAAAGATTGTAAAAACGACGAATTCCCCGTTTTATGAACAGAGTTGCTTTCAAGCATGGCTCTTTGAACGTTCCCTTCTAAGAACAACATTCATTCCCACACTACAACCAAACCGCCATTGTTGCGCTTTTTCATTATTGAACTGAAAATTAAACATGGACTCAGTTCTCAGTCAAGTTCGCTAGTAGCACAGACCGGCAAAATTTAAGTTATCAAAAACTTTTTTTTTCCAAAATTTTATCTGTCTTTACGTATTTTCGTTGTCCTGAATTTGAATACAGCTTAGATCTTCTCTATCACAGCACGATTTTCCATAATCCTATGTTGTACTGCAAAAATAATTTTGATTCCACTATAAGATTAGGTTCTATAAACTGAAATAAAAATCCTCTTAAAAATCAAGCCTTTTTTTCAACCGTTGTCAATTCAGTTTCGACTTAGATGCATAAATTGGTCATAAATGTACTTCAATTACTCTCTATCCTTTGGCAATGCTTTCACAAAGTGCTTCAAAGCTCCTGGTTTAATGTAATGTGGAAGCAAAAGTACTTTACTAGGTTCGATTACATGGAACGTAAGATATTTTTAGTAAGTACCAGGGAACGTGTTGAAGGGCAATGTTTCTTCCCATGCTCACGTCTAGATCTTAAATGCCATTCACAAGGGAAACTTGGAAACTTAGTGTATCCACCCTCTTGACCGTTATTAAATTCACAATCCGTTGACCGTAATTAAATTCAACCGAGAAGCACTCACCGAACTTTCAGATCTCCTCACATCGTACAAATATGGTCTGGATATCTTATTTTTGGATGCACAGGTTCAAGGTTTGCGTAGGTCTCATTTTAATAAACGAAATAATCATTTGGGAGTGGGGCATATATGTTCTCATTATGCAAAAACACGACTTTCAGACTTTACTTACTAGGAAGAGTCGATAAAAAGTTTCCTGTAACCATCTTCATGATCTTTGTTAAACTTCTGCACCAAACCAGGACTATATGAACAATAAACTATCTTAAGCTCTTGTGGAAAAAGGGATGTGAATTGCTGTTCTCTTTTCCTGTAAGAATGAAAGAATGTTCCAGGTGTCAGTAAGTTTTTCAATCTCAGCCTAGAGCTAAGAACAACAGCATATGTAAGAAGAGGCGCCAATTGTTATTATTTTATTTTGCTTTATTTTTTTATCCGTATAGCAGATGAGAAGATACGTGAAAAAAAATTGGCGCGAGTTCTTTTGGGAAGAGACACAGAGAAAAAATTAAATTTTGAATTTGACGATTAGATTAAAATTATTAAAGCAATTGAAATCTTTCAAACATAAAAAATCTATCTAATGCGATATAAGAGCAACAGGGCAACCAGTAACATGAATTTGATTTTTCGTAATTATAAGTTCTCAACAAATATAACGAAAACTGTTTGGTGAGTTAACACATCCCCATCTCGCCATTATTTCAACACAAAGATGGCAGGGAAAAATCACTAGACTTCAGTAAATCAAAATCGATTCACTTTATTCATACTTGTTCTGAAACTGTTATTGTTCCGAAGTCTATTTTTCTAAAATATTCTACTTTTTAACAGATTATGCAACTGTCATTTTGTAATGGACTCTGTTCAAATTTTGAAGAGAGTAATAATTTTGGACGAATGTTTTAAAGCTTGAGTTTTCGCCATTTAAGGGCAAGTACCATCCCTGGAATCGCATTTAGTGAGAAAATGGTATGTGATACGCCAATTTCGGAATACTTTTCGAGTTCAGTAGACCAAAATTGTGTAGTAGGGAAAAAATAATAAGTTTTTCATCGCAGACCTGATAATTTAATGGATTTTTATATTTTAATGTGCTCAAACAGCGAGAATAACGATTGATTCTTCGCCCTTTCCGTTTGGATCTGCATATTGGTTGTTCTTTTTGAAGCATCCGCTTAAAATTCATCGAATGAAGTGGACAACACTGAGTGGTTTCACTAGCTCAGTGAAACCACTGAGCTAGTAGGGAAATTTAAACAAAGTGGGGGTTGAGTGGAAATCGAACACACAATCGTACGCTTGAGGTGATTGGCGTGGAGCAGGGCAGGCCCTTAAGGCCTTATTACACGAACAAAATTTCGAGCAACTTGGTTGCCGCAACCAGTTGCAGAAACTCTTTCCGGCAAGTCGATGAGCAACGCAGGGTTTCCATAATAAACAAACTCGGTTGTGTTCACAAACGCCAGAGTTTCGCCGAATTGGCGATTGCTAGAGCATATAATTAAATGTAGCATATCAACTCAGCAACTTTTTAAAATATTTGCGATCTCGAGGTTTCCATAAATGTTGAGTTTTACTAATTCTTTAAATCAAATCTAGTATTTCCATATCGCTATTCCAGAGGCAATTCCCAATTTGAGTGGCATTTTTTCATCGCTCATCACTACCATCGGTATCGCTGAGTCTTCCGCCTTCTTGTGACATAGAAACAGGAAGAACTTTCCTATTCCTATGCCACAAGATTGTTTTTCATATGACATAGGACGGCGACCAATGCAATTGATAAATTGTTGCATCAACGAAATTACTCGAAATTTTGTTCGTGTAATAAGGTCTTTAACTTCCAAGTCGCCAGTTCCAACGCCCTCTAGATATAGAAAGCCTTACAACTGAAGATATGACGTCATCACAGTTTTACTTCCACAAAATATATCTATTTTAAAATTGTAGTGAATTTTCTCACTCATAAAACTTTTCAATGATTTAAGATAAAAAAAGGAATTGTACGACAAATGACAATTTTTGACCATCACTAATTGTGTATGATACAGAAGTAGATTTCATTGAATTATTTTGTATCAGAAAGGTATTTTAATTTTTATCTTTAACTAGCTGAAGTACCCGTCCTCGACGGGTTAGTGAATGAAAATTTCCAAAAAGCAAGAACTTTCGTCAGCATTCTAGGAGTACACAGAATGGATGTAGTATGTTGCCAAAGTAAAGAAAGCGAAGTTATAATTTTCATGTATTGTTAAAATATTACAGGTTAGAGAGTAACTAAGTAATATCATTTCATTCGCTTTAATCGTAATTATGTGATGCACGAACGAATATTTACGCATATTGAAATAATTTTCGCAAAATCTCAAAATTTAATCAACATTTTTGAAAAATTGGAAGGCTAGAATTTAAGTTGAGTGACAACCTATCATGTCACCCAAATTCGTTTCATTCCCTGCAGTCTTTATTTCGTGATGCTGGAACAAATTTTCAGCATTTTAAAACGATTTTCGAAAAATCTCCAAATGTAAGCAAAATATTTTTAAAATTCAACGCCTATAAATTAAGATTAGCAACTACCTATCATATCACTCAATTTCGTATCATTCGTATTAGTCGTTATTACGTGATGTTTGAAGAAATATAAACGTATTTTGAGAGAATTTTCACAAAATCTCAAAATCTAATAAAAAGGTTTAAAAAATTGGACTCCTATAGTTTATGTTGAGCAACGATCTATCCTGTGACCAAATTTCGTATCATTCGTTTTAGTCGTTATTACGTAATACGGGAACAAAGATTCACTCAGTTTTAAACGATTTTCACAAAATCTCGAAATCTGATGGATTTTTTTTAATTAGATGCTTATAGTTTAAGGTGAGTGACCACCTATCATTTCACCAAATATCATTTTTTCACCTTTGCAGTTATTACGTGATGTGCGAACACAAATTTACGCAGTTTGAAAGGATTTTTGCAAAATCTCAAAATACAATCAAGATTTTTAAAAAATTCGACGCCTATGTTTTAAGTTGAGTGACTACCTATCATGACACCCAATTTCATATCATTCGCTTCAGTCGTTTTTACGTGATGCTTGAACACAAATTAACGCAGTTAGAAACGATTTTCGCAAAATCTGAAAATCTAATCAATATTTTTTAAAAATTCGACGCCTATGTTTTAAGTTGAGTGACCACCTATCATGACACCCAATTTCATATCATTCGCTTCAGCCGTTTTTACGTGATGCTTAAACAAAAAAAGCGTCACGGTCAGAATGACAGAATGACAGAATGACAGAATGACAGAACGACAGAATGACAGACAGACAAACTTTTTTTTGAGTGTCGCATCAGATTCCCGGGTGCTTGAAACGGATAGAAATCGCAAAATTTTTGAATTCCAAGAAATGTACAGACAAAAGTCTTATTTTATTTATATAGATTTGAGATATTTTCTTATATTTGTAGCATCCACCAGAAATTTTAAATGGTTTTACTTTTTGAAGATACAACTGTGATGACGCCATTTAATATCTAGTGATGAGGTTAAAGCTTCAGTTGTTAGGCCTTCTACATCTAGAAGGCGTTGCCAGTTCCTCCTCTTATTTCTGAATTGTTTATTTTTTATTGCAGATTTTGGTGTTTTTTCGTAATGTTAATGCCCACTAGTATGAACCGAATTTATTAGAAGTGGTCGATTATTGGTTTTACGGCTGACTTTTGAAGGATATTTTGTACCGGCAAAACCTCGAAAACTGAAGAAAACTAGCCGAAGTGATTTCGCCAGTATCGAAACGATATCATCACCTTTACTAAATTAAGGTGCAAAAATTTTTATTTTAAGTGTAATTTTTACTTACACCGAAAAAGGTTTACTAACTTAAATTCGTTTGATTTGTTTTTATAAAAGTGAATGAGACAAAAAATTTCGATTGTAAATTGTTAATTGCGGATACCTCTTTTTAAGAAGTAAACTATAATGTTTCACATTAGCCTATCTCTGCTTTTCCAAGAATCGTGTTGTAAATTAAAAAAAGAGATACAGAGAGGGAGACATTGTGGAGAAAACAAATTAAAAGTATAATTCCAAGTACTATTCTGTGTACAGTAGCAAAGGATAAATTACCCTATTGGATTGTTAGTTTATTAATGTGTCCGGATATTTCATGTATGAATGCACTTCACATTACTTAAAATTGAATTTTTTTGAATCTCCACTTTATTTTTAAACAATTTATTTACATAACTTAATCTCTTATAATTACAAAACTTTCTTAAACGTGAATATTTAAAAAACTGTATTGAATATTTTTGAAAAGTTAGTGAGTCTGGAAGCAATAAATACTCACTTATTTCGTAAATATATCACCAAAATTAAACTTGGAGGTAAATTTTGTAACCTGGCTCTTAAAACTGTTAAATTCCAATTGGAAATTTAGCAACTGAAGTTTAACAGTTATGAACACACTTAAAATGTTTTACATGCATCAAAACAAAAAGTTTTGTTATTTCCCACAATGCATTTTCAGTCTCAAGAAAATCTTGGAGAAAACACACTGTTACGTGAATCCTTTACCAATTGTAACCTTATTCCGAAGAAAATAAGCGTATGAAATTTATTATAATTAATGAGATATGAGATTTACATTTTTTTGTTTATGATGTTTTCTTTACGTGCCAACCTAAGTACATTAGAATTCATATGCTTTTGTAAAATGTAAAATTTTAGATTGAAAAAAACTAACGAATAATGACCTGTAAACACAGTTTATTACAGTTTATTTATCTGACATTGCTTACAGTTTCATTGTACTGATTTTGCTTAGTTTATTTATCTGACTATATGAAAATTTGTTTTTGTTTTAAATTCGAAAATAAAACTTGTAGACTTACAAACACAGATAAGCATAATCTCTACGTGAAAAGGCACAAATAAAAGTTAATAAACTTACGATGAAAAGACTTGTATTCATTGAACTTAAACTGTTCTACATTCACTTTTCCATAAACAAAAGCACATTCATTAAATTTAGTTAGAATTAATGATAGTATCAGCTTCCTGTTCTCCATTCAAGGGTTAATACAAAGTATTAATACAGTCTTTAACATATAGAATTGTTAAATGTATTGAAGCTAGCGATTAATTAGCGTTATTGTACCGAAAATAGTTTCACAAATCTAGTAATTGTGTTGAATGTTACGCTGGAAGTTAACATTTCATTAGATGTATTAGTGTCTAACAGCTGAATGGAAATTCTCTAGAACAAGTAACTCAAGTGATACAATAACGTTCCATTATTTTCCCGATTGTTGGATATTATCACTTGAAAAATTAAATGAGTATTAATTGTGATAGTTACATCCTCTAACGCTCCTAATAAAGAGCTACGCTTATAGAGAATCTGAAATAAAAGTTACTTTCCACTATTTATTGGCAAAGTATTTGCTTTTTTGGCGTATTTCATTAACTTTAAGTAATATTCACTAACTTCTGATAGATGTTTATGAAATACTAACCGAAGTAGTAAGGTATGAGGCCAGTTTCTCCGTCTTATACCTTACTACTCTTTATACTTAATACAGTGTTGGTCACGTGTTATTGGACTCATTTCAACGAAAATCATGTGTCTTTGTTTTAACAGTATTTGACATTGAATTTACTTAGGTTAGGGCTGCTACAAATTTTGTTGTAATCATAAAAGCCGATGATGGTCATGCTAAGTACTGACATTGTAAAATGTATTAAACGACATGAATGGTGTCATATAAATTCATAAAATGATTATAAAAAAGTTTATAGGGTGATAACGTGCTGTACAAATTCCTACTTAACTATTTCTACAGGCTTTCTCAAATTAGTGCTGAGTGAACTGCCGTTCCCTTCATAAGTTCCATAGTTCCGATAATGAGTACTTTTCCGTTTGAATAAGAGCACTATAAAGAGTTAATCAGCCAAGTTAGTAACCTGGTGTTTTTATCGTATGGTTACATTATTTAATATGGCCGCATTCGTAAGCGACAAAGCAGTTACACTCTTGCAACTTGTTTACATCTAACTTGTTCGCAAACGAAACTGAGTGCGTTCAGTTTATAAACTAGAGCGTTCGTATACAAAACTGAGTGCGGTTAGCTTCAGACTGTGTAAGCTGAGTTTCAGACGAGACGGAGCAGGTTCAACCAGTTGTTGAGAGAACACACTGGCTGCACGTTGTTGTTGTTATGAAAAGTATTTTATGTTTGCTGAAGCTGCAAATGTTATTTTTTCGAGGAGGAAATTCATGCGCACGCTAGAAACTGCAACTTAGGTACAGGATTTTCCAATGGTAATTATTTTCTTGTATTTTGCATTTTAGTAAATCAAAAATTCATACTTTTAGTGTTAAGATTGATCGTTATTAGCGAAATTTGAACTTCACTTGTTAAATACTTTTGAAAAAATGCAAATTTAAAATGAAATTTCTAAATTTTGATCAGTGCACTTCAGTAATGCCCATTATTTTTTTATAATCCTGTTGATTTTATATTGAGTATGTACTAAAAACCCCTCGAGAAAAATAACACCATACGTGAATTGTAAACACAAACTGAATAAACTGAAGTTGTTCGTAAAGGCAAAAGAAACTGATAACACTGAACAAACGCATTCCAGTTTTCCTACGAAACCTCGTGCAACGATTTTGTCGTTTACGAATGCACCCTATATATCCCTGGTTACAGTAAAGTAAAAGGAACTAGAAATAACAGAATACATTTGAAATCCTTTCAGAATTGAAAGAAGCTGAGTTTGACCATCTAACTGTCAATCACTCTTGTAATTTCGCAGACCGTCTTATGTTCCGACCGAATGTGGGGAAGTGCCAAATAGCGAAATAAACCTCAACGTGGCACTCACTGAATGTCGCTATCTGGAATATTCTCTTTTAGAATATATGTGGCGAAAGCGATAACCCGATTTTATAAAAATTTTTGATAGACACTGTAAATTTCATGCTTCCTGTGTAGATTTGTGTTTCGTCTATTTCTCCGCTCGTATACATCATCATACCCAATATGCTATAATGTGCCAAGGATAGCAACTGCATATCTACTTTTTATGTTTACTTTATTATTTCGTTTATTTTAATGGCAACAGGTGCTAATAATTTAACTCCATGTAGTTGCTGCTGTGTGATATTTTTAAAACGGACTTGCTAATGTTCACATCTAGCTGTTGTCATTCGTATCTCAGAAATATCGTCGATTTTGGTCCTGCATACATTACTTCCTAACTAATATTATAAATGCGAAAGTGAGTTTGTTTGTTTGTTTATGACGCTTTCACGCCTAAACCGCTGAATCGATTATAATGAATTGTGGTTTAGATATAGATGGGACTCTGGAGAAGGTTATAGGCTACTTAGAATTTTAAATTTTTAATTACTTTTTTAATTATTAATTAAAAACCGTTTTTACGTTACCATGCTTGGCGAGTTTCGCCCGTATCAAATGATTCATGTTTTGAGCTAACAAGAATGCTATTACTTCAATAAAGAAGCGCGTGAATCTGAAACACATTAAATACCACGGAAATTATGCCAGTTTTATGCCAAATCTATGTATCTATAATAATAAAAATGAATGTTCTCCAGACAAATCTACAGAAAGCAAAGCTTTGAAAATTTGAGCATGACTGAGCCCATGACTTCGGTAAAGTGCCCCTGAGGCTCAGAATTTTTACATTTTAATTACTTTTCTAACAATTAATTAAAAAACGTTTTATCGCCCGCACAAAATGATTAATGCTTTTGAAACAAAGCAGAAATTCCATTTGCAAAATCATATGCATTTAAAAAACATGAATTGGTGTGGAAATTATGTAGATTTTGCGCCAAATTAAAAAGCATAAGTAAAGAAAAAGGTACTTACGTATTATCTCGGCGGTCTGCCAAGACGAGCGATTTTTTGCCGAGATAAATGCCGGGCACATGAAATTATTAATGGTTTTGAATAGGACTGGCAACAGTTTGGTAACTCATTTGACGAAAAAACCGTTTGGCGGGAATGACCGCCGGGATAATACGCAAGTACCAAGAAAAGTCCAGGTGTGTTTCTTAAAATTCATAAATTTCCAAATCCTACAAATAATATAAATGTGTACGCTTGTGTGTTTGGATGTTTTTGACTCAATCACACAAAAATGGTTGAACGGATTTGGAAAAATTTGTAATGAAGATAGCTTATGCCCTGGTTTAACATACAGGTAACCTTTTAATCATATAGCATAAATAATTATTTTACAAAGACATTCAAAATAATTCTAATGCATTGTGCTGTATGGCAATGTTGTAGCTACTAAACCGATTCTAAAACTTTTTCACTGATTGAAAGCTGCATTATTCCTGAGTATTATTATTTATTTGTTTTTGGATTAAGACCGATTGACTGCACTAGGGTCCTAGGCCCATATGGGGAATTCCTCTGTGGGGGACTTTCTTAGGGATCCTAGCCCGTATATACGAGAGGTTTTTTAGAAAACCACGGAAAACTGCGAGCGGCTAGGTAGACAGGTGCGACCGGGGTTTGAACTTGGCACCTCCAGTCTTGCAGTTTTGTGAGCAGAACTTCTTAGACACTGGTGGCACCCTAAGTGTTATAGGCTACCTTTTATGCATATATCACAGATAGTTCTTTTACAGGGATGCTCATAAGAATTACGCTACGCTGTATGTGTATCTCTGTAAATACTGAACCGATTCCTAAACTTTTTTTACTGATAGTAAAAAAGTTACTCTATTCTTGATGAAGTGTAAGTGATGTACTTGAATAGTGTAGTAGTGAAAGCTATACTATTCTTGAGTATTATAGGCTGAAATTCATGCATGTAGCGTAAATAGTTCCTTTACAGTAACACTCAAAATAATTCTAATACATTACGCTCACTGGGTATCTCTATAACTACAGAACCGATTCTAAAACTTTTTCACAAATAGAAAGCTGCTGTATTCCTCATTAACATAGGCTAAAATCCATGCTTATAGCGTAAATATTTCTTTTACAAACAGTTCGTAAATATTGTCGTAACTGTCTCTATTCGCCAAATGCCTGAATAAAATCTAAATTTAGTAACTCTGCATACTCTGCTATTTTAAATTATACTACTATGCATTATACTTCATTTAAAACAAGTAAAAAGCAAATAATATGTAAGTGCAGTTTCTTTTGTCGTAAACATATTTGTTATTCACATATGCTTCATTTCTCTTGGGACCTAATTCTAAAGCCGACGCCGACGATGTTGCGGGTAGCAGCTAGTGAATATATAAAGGGATTGCGCATAAAGTAAATATACGCGGTGCATATATGTAACATAATGACACATATATGTATGTACCATGCATGTATTGTTTACTATTGTTTCCATGCATATGTTGTTTCCTAAAAACATGACTACTTGCCTTAAAATACCCCAAATTTGAAAAACGCTTCTTTTTTTACGTGGCGTGACAATAGCGTGAAAAACGCTATCTATCGGTCGAAATTTGTAAAAAAATGTTTGACTGTAGATTTTTCTCCCCCATATTCTATGTAATTATTTACCAGTATTTATGAAATTCTTCCACATGGATGGGTTCCACGTACGTCTAAACAGAGTAACTAATTATAACCACCCGATGTATGCGGAATGAAATAATACATGTGCTGGAAACAGATTATCATAAAATTTAAATAATTGGTAAATTCCTAGTACGCAACATCATGCACCAAAATGACATTTAATAATTAAGGACTAATGACTGTCAAAATGTATGTTTGCATGAAAACGCAAATTTGTTCAACGTTAAGACTTCAGGAAGATATTAAGCCTGCTTGTTAAATGTCAAATAATTAGCTTCATATCACATTAAACGTCATGCAAATTTTGAAATTTTATGAAATTTTAAAGTTGTTAAACACCAGAAAGAGACTTAAATTCAATAATACATTTATGAAAAGATTCAGTACTAAGCTATTAAGGGTTTTTAAAACATTCATTTTCAAGTAACTAGCTTCAAAACTTTTATATAATTTAATACTTCTGAATTTTCAGTCGAAATTCGAAACAAGTGTTTACTATCCCGCAGGGTACTGAATAATTGAAAACCAGCCCAGCTTTAATATGCGGAATTATTTATGACATGATTTGCTAACAATATGACGTAACTTATTCTATAGTTAAAGGCTCCTAAGTTGTTAATATTTAAACTTTCTTTAGAATGCAATTTTATAAAAAGAAATTAGTTTCTTGTATCTGTATGCGTGAAGGATATAAATATTGTTTAATGAAGGTATAGTTGAATATAAATTCATAATGATTACGATCAAATTTCCGATTTTTGAACATTAACAATTTAACTGATTTTTATAAAAGTTCTACCTAAAAGAATCAAATTCATGGTTTCCGAAATTCCAGAAAAATAATTTAGCAGCATAATTTGTAGCTCGCAATCACTTCATTTTTTTTTAAATTCTTATTTTGATTAACTTTAACACTAGCATAATATTTCACTATAATAATATATACACACATTTATGTGATAATAACTACTATTTTGTTTTGTTCGATATCCGTTTTATCAATCTTAAAATTTCATCGTATTATTTAATTATAGTAATTAATTATTTAATTATATAATTATTTAATTATAATTAATTAATTATTAATTATAGTAATTATAGTACATTTCATAGCATTTTTAATTATGGCAATTATAGTAATTTTATCGCATTATAAATTATAGTAAAATTTAGAAAAATGAATGCATTGAAAGCATCAAAATATTTTTGCAGTGTTTTAGAAAACACACACACATATCCAGACTTTATTCACTGATAAGTAAGTACTTGGACACGTGTTTTCATGAATATTGAATGTACGCATATTCAAATCAAAGCTCAAACATTAAGCTTCAATTTGTTCTGTCTATCCCAGGACGCACATAAATTCGACGTCTTGCGGCAACATTTCGCCGGGAATCCACCCATACGCACAATAATACCTCCCCAACTAATTTTTCATTAGTTGTACTACATGCTCTGCTTCTAAATTGTGTCCATTATCTATTATTATCCCCCCCTTAATGACTTTTGCTGGAGAAGCCACATGTCACGGCTTAGGTGTATGAGACAGCAATTTGGAAAACATCTCCCGTAATTCTCCCGTTTCATCATTTTCCCAGACAGTGGAGGGATTACGCCATAATCCTATGGGAAGATTATGGATTGATGGGGCGTAACCGTGTTTCAACTGTTCCTGCTGCTCGGTTGTTGATGGAAGAGGCATTGCGTTGATGCAGCGAAAGAAAGAGCAGGCGTAGTGCTGAATGCAATTAAAATTGTGTTCGACTGCAAGAAATCTGAAGATGTAAGGAGAAATACCCTCCTCCCCCCTTTTTTATGCTGTAGGATTAGTAGGTTTTATGCGAAATAGAACGGGTGAAGTAATATGAGTTACCCTATATTTATTCAGCTTGTTGATGGAACACCATGTCCTGTCTGAGGAGACAAAACAGGTTTTTGCATCTACACGAAATAATATTGGCGAATTAAATGCAGTCAAAATTAAGTAGGTGGTTCAAAAAGTATGGTAACAAGAGCTCAGGCGGTTACACATGTTCCCCAAGTCAGTGACATTACATATCTAAGTACAACAAACGATCGCAGCAATCAAATGCCACTAGGTGGAGCTACTAGTACTGTGCAGCTATGAAATTTAAGGTAAAAATGTTGAAGGCGTTGACGGATACATGGCCATCTATTAAAATGAGAAGTTTAATACAATTTTTTGTGGTTAAAAAACATCCTCAACAGAAATTCATTGTCAACTAGTGTAAATGTCATCTTCTTGCATAACGACGCCCTTTCTCATGTGGCTTCAGTTACACGTGATTGGTTGCTGCGCTGCCGAGGAAACACTAAGGAACATTGTTCCTACAGCCCGGATCTTGCATCCAGTGAATGAAGAAGCACCAGGAATTACGGCATTTCCAAAATGATGCCGCAGCTCAGAAACCCCCCCCCCCTCGTTTACCTGAAATACCAGGCTCCGGATTTCTTGAACGTCGGTTTCGCTAGGTTGGTACTGAGATGGAAAAAGCTCTAAAGTTCATGCAGTCTATAATATGTACCTATTTGTCTCTTCGATTTCGTGAATAAACTTTTTGGATCAAGGACTTATTACTTTACTTTTTGAGCCACCCTCGTAAAAAAATCAGATAAGATAACTTACATGACATAATATTGATAGTATTATGGATTCGTTGTATCATCTACTTAGCAATAGCGCCTATGTTAATTTACGTTAAAATTAATGTTCGGTGGCCGCAGCTCATCGTTTCATAATTTTTCCAGGAAGTGCAATGAATACGCTTTAATGTTAAGGGAAATTATCCCTCGATCAGTAAAGAAACCGTGTTTTGAATGTTCGAATTACAGATTGTTTACAGAAAGGAAAACCAGGGGTTTGAAATTAAAAATTGCGTTCACTCAAACACGTCTGAAAATGGAAGGAAAACATTTTTGTTGCTATAGTATCACTGTGTTAAAATGGAACAGAATAAGGCAACAACGATAGGATAAATTAACGTTATAAGCCCGTAAATTCTATAGTTCCATCGCTTTTCAGATAGTGGAAGGATACGCAATATCCTAAAAATAAAGACAACAAATTTATAATGCAAAATCTTAATTAAACTGTTTCTACTGCTGAGGGAAGGAAAAATAGACGTGTATATTTCGATGTGATAGACGTGATAATTTTGTAAATTAAAAGAACCAAAAAAATGCCTTTTTTGTTTCTGTAGGATATCTGCAGTTTATGTGGAACGGTATAGGTACAGTAACGTTTGTTGTACTTATACAGAGTTTTGAAACAACGTGATGTCGAGTTAAAAGGGATAAAACCCCTTTGAACACACAAAAAAAGAAGAATTAAATACAGCTCAAAATGAACAAACTGAAAATGATGATTTAAATTGAAATTAAGGCTATACGCCTGAAGTATTCAAAATTGTCATTTTGTTGATTGTGTTTCGGTTTATGGTGTCTCGTTAAATTAATTTCTGTTGAATAACGCTGAAAATTATCGATATTTCGTGAAATTTGCTTGAATTCACGATGCTTAGGCGAGATATCGATTCTTATTTTTTATACCAAACTTGACGACATAACTCCAAAATGAACCAGTTATCTTTTATGTCAAATTTGATGGTAAAATACAATTTTACATGTATAATCTGTAGTTTTTTCTGAAGATTCTCTCTTGGATGATTGTTTTGAAGTTTTCTGGAAGAAATATATATGTATAATATATATGTATAATATATATATATATATATACACATATATATATATATATATTAATTCTGACTGTTTTTCTGCCATTTTGGTAACATTCAATTTTGTCCACCCTTTGTGCTCTCCAAGGTACAGTAACAATACATTTATTATATTAAACTGAAACTTTTTCTTTCTGTTTTGTCTGTAAATAGACAGTTACGAGAAAAAATAAGTTTAAGGAAAGATGATTTATTAATCGGTATCAATATATCAATAGATAGCATTATTAATCTTATCCTTTATATCCATTAAAGGATCATTAGTAAAAAATAATTAAAGTGCATTTTTACAATAAATTTTACGTGTCATCAATTTTATTACAGTCATTAAATATTAAAATCAATCATTCGGGAAGAAATACACTGGAAAGCAATATGTTTCACCCAAGAAAAATTGTATAAGCGATCTCTTGAGAGTTTTATTTTTTTTTAATCAAAAGTAAACTGAAAGCAAAAGACATTTCCTGGGAAAAAAGCTGAATTTTTAAAGCTTTGAAAAGCTAGGAAGATCATTGATGCATTTTATAAATGCCAATAAAATATTAATCATAAAAGGCGGCAGGTAATTAAAAATTCTAAAAGCATAACTTTATCAATTAAAGCATCTTCCACAAATAGTAAGAAATCCAGCATGAAGTAAATGCACAGATATTTGTTAAATTTGATGCAAAAGTTCTATGTTTTTCCTATAGTAACTCGAATATAAAGAAACAGAGTGCTGAGAACTTTAATTTAGGTAAATGCCAAAACAATCAGTAATTTGATTTTGAAATTATTTATTAACTAGTAAAAAGAAATTTATTGTTTATTTATCTTTACTAGTTGTTACTCCCAGTTTGTTAGACATTGTTATTTAGGCTGTTGGAAATTTATTTTGCATCAACTTGCAGTGTGTTCCCAAAAAGGTGAACTATTTCTCAAAGGGTACTCCAACACTTGTCAGAACATTGATAATTTTGCTTTTATTGAACTAACTGAAAATAACACTTCAACTCAAAAAAATTAAACTTAGGAATGCTAAAACAGCAGAAAAAATACATTCAAGGTATATTTACTACTAATCTTAGACTACAATTAAAACTACTTAGTTTATAATTTTTCCAAAGCCAAGTATTCATGGGATTTTATATTACATATGTGCATCATTCATGTTGGGTAAGTGTACAGAGTAATATACTTAAATTAATCAGCATTTATATGGAAGGAAATAGCCTTTCATGAGTGCGTGCATTGTATATTTGTGCGCGTGTTCGTGTATAAAATTTTCTGTTTAAATTCTATTATATTTTATATTCATTTTATTTCATTTACTTTACTTCTTAAGCATAATCAAGGGAAGAATTTATTCCTCAAGACAAAACGTTTTTTGGATGAAAGTACCTGATGCTTTAGACTGATTTTTTTGTGAAATTACGCATAATATTCGATTTATGTAGATATTGAGCTTGAAGATCATTGAATAATGAAGTATGTAATATAATTAAATCTTAAAAATTTATATTGTTTTAATTTAATTATTATATTCTTAAAAAAATAAATATATAATAAAAATCTTTAGATTTATTTTTTTAATCGCTATGCGTTAAGTTTTTACTTATATTTTGCTGCTTACACTTAATTTTCTTTTCTGAACATAATATTTAGATACCCTCGAAAAGCATTTAAAAGCAAAGTGGAAACTAATATCCCCGCTAATCTATTTTATTCTTTTAAAATAAAAATCAAGAATCTAAACTACATTAAAATTTAGCATCATTTTTACAAAAAGTTTATTTTATTGACTACAAATATTGTACTTCATGAAACCATGTTTGATAATCCATTTCTCAGAGTTATATTTATTTTTTTATGATATAACTTAAAAATAAATTACTTTACATATAAACATTACCAATTTTTCGTGCATTTAAAAACCTGCGTGTTAAATTCACATTTTCGCCATTGTGATATGGAATGACTTTATTAATATTGGATAGAACTCTGCAATTGACTTCAAGCGATCTTTACTTTTGATTTCTAAATAGAATTTTTCAAAATTAAAAGAATCAAAATAAAACTTTAAATATTCCCTCTCTTGCCGATGTCACTCTTAGGTAAAGAAAATATTTTATTTGTTGAAGTTAATATCCCTCCAGTACTGGAACATTTTCTGGATACAATTTAATACGATTCTAGTACTTTTAAAGAAAATAAAAATTGATAGTTCTCTATGTTTCTATTTTTATCTAAACACCATTATAATGTCACCTTTGATGTCATCTCATCTCTTTTACTCAGAATCAGTTTTCCTTTGAACAAAATCTTATCAGATAACATTCATTATTTCTCAGATATATCCATTATACACAGCATTAAATTTCCAGGAAAAGTATAAAATATTAAGTAGAAGCCATTAAAAGCTATTTACTTTGATAGCAAATCCTACATTCGCAATTAGGACTAGAAAAAGACAAAACCCTTGCTCCTAACATGAACGAATCCCGTTTTGCACATGTATTAGAATAGTAGAAAAGGGGGGGCCATGTGCTTTGTATCAATAGAATATTTTGATATTTTAGCTTTAGTAACAATTTCCCCATGTGAATTTCTGGAGAAATGCCAGAAGGAAAGAAAATAACACGCAGAGATGGTGTGTTTCTCTATATAGCCGTTTGCTTTTCGAAAAGCATTTACTATATGTTCAGCCAAGTTATTTTTCATATTTTTCCAGAAGAAATAACCAGAACACTGTGAGTAATATTGATTTTAGAATCTATTCCTGGGTACTTGCATTTTAAGCACTTTAGAATGCGAATGTTTGCAAGAACCTAAGAAGATTTAGTAATTTTGTATTGTTCATAAATAACGTAGCATTTAAAAGCATCAGTAATACTTAATTATAATTTCAAATTATAATTCATCTAATAAAACCGTTATTTATCTTTTAAAACACTAAGGACACACTTCACATTCCTAGTCTTTAAGTTGAATATGTGAATCATTTTAACATGATAAATGAAGATTTCTCTAAAATATTTTTATTTAAAATTTCTAAAAATTATGAATTAAGGTTGCTGTATTACAAAAACATCTCTGAGACAAACAGCAGAATTGTCCGTGGTTAATGCAAAACTACACGAGTGCTATCCGTATAGAGAGAAGATGCTGTGATGTGGATCACATATTTAATATCATTTGTTTCCTATTTCTTAAATCTAATATATTTAAAATCAAGCATTTTGACTTAAATTTCAGTTCTCATTTTTCCTTACTTTGCCTTTCAAAATTGGTATTTCGCTTTTCACTGCATGCAACTAGACTTTTATTGTTTATTAGTTCCGTCTGCCTGACGCCTCCTTGATCTAAAAATTGATTTTATTACGTTAGTTACTATCTTGGAACGGGTTTCTCATCCCGTAAGTTGGCGCTCATTTTGGCATACTTTATTTTGATGCCATGCACCAGCTTTCAAACTCAGCCTATCGCAGCGTGATTATTTTAATTTCATTGGTCTAAACTTATTGTAACTGTGTAATTGGCATTGGATATCTCGGCCAAGTTTATTTTCTCGCCCATGTCAAGTTCCTTGTTGGCATTATTTTTTAGCGACTCCGACGCTTTTCTTTTGTAAGATGAAGACGTAAGTTTTATTTCGCTGGGCCGCCAGCAGACTCCGCAATATTCCAATGTTTATCTCAAACTGTATCTTCAATGCAGTTTTTTTTAAAGCATCGGATGTCTACGTGATTTCATGTTTTGCAAGTAAGTGTGATTGAACTTAAGGTTTTGCTGTCACAATACTAAATAATTTGAAATTTAATCTAATAGAGTAACTTTCTTCAGCACAGATGCCTTGGGAGGAGGACTTTTTAAAGGGTTCTAACGCTTATCCTTGTTACATCTGGAGAAATCCGTACAAAACTCTAGACATTTAGATGGATGGCCATGCGAAAGGCCAAAACTCTGTATCGGCGCACTTCAGGCATTTCCCAATTTTCAGTGTCTAATCCACTCAGCCGTTGTAGACACAAATGGCAAAAACAAAACATCTAAAAAGATAATTATGTTGCTCTTAATAATCTTTTATTAAGTATTCGAGAATAAGAATGGCATGTATGTTATAATATTTTATAAGAGGTGCAGGGTTTTATCCATAAATTAAAAAGTTTTTAGAAGAGTTTTCAAGAATTTCTCCATCGTTGTTGTAAGGATATATTAAGAATTTCAGGAAAAAAATGAATTAAAATTTTATTAATAATATTCATTAAACTGACATATAACTATACTTATATCATGCAATAAAACAAAATAATGGCTAACTCTTTATCAATCATGCTATGTTACATGCTAAAAGCGGGTAAATTCTCTTTGCTTAGATAGCACATAAAATTTTTTTCTAAACAAAAGGTATTAACCCATTTATGCCTAGCGTCCCTTTTTTGGGACGGCATTTTCGCTATTAGTCGAAAACGTTATTTATTTTTCCTAGCCTTTATTCATGAGTATTGAGCCTCAACTCTACAAAATATTTTAACATGACCAAGTAGTATGTTGATATTTCAATTTTTATGTATAATTATTTTAAAAGAAACCATCCCTTGTTCAAGAAGTTGACATCAGAAATTTATCTATTATTTCTGTTATCAGTAAAAATCGAAGAAAGTCGCAAAAATATCCATGCACAAATGGGTTAGAATAAACAGCAGATAAGGACAGACATTTGGTATTCAAAATTTGGTAGAAACAGAGCATCTCAGTGTTAGGTTTCGTTCTCAATTATGTATACATCAAATTAGACCAAAGACATACAAATTACTGCTTGAAGCAAGGTAACATGATAAACATGCATGCTTCAACATAAATACTACCAAGCTCAGTAAATTGAAGGAAGGCAAAGAATGAAGTCAGGATATGTGTGACAAAAAGAAATGATCGGTCGATTCGACACATAAATATAAATGTAAGATAGGTAATTGGTGAATAAAAAAACAAGTTATAATGCAGTATGTTTTGAAGATTTAAAAAATGATAATACTGATAAGGTGTAAAAGTGTGTGCGAGTAATAAGTTTCAAAAAAGGGAAGATAAGACAGTAAATTAGACTTTTTAAACAGAAAATGTAAAAGAGAATGCTTTTAACCTAAAAATGTAAATTAAGGAAAAATATATCATAAAGTGGAAAGGTAAAAATGCAAACATTTTAGTAAACAAAAAGGAAAACTGTTTAAAGAAATTTGTACATCGTTGAAGCTGTTAATTAAAGGGAATTTTTACATCAGTGTTTTATTGAGTGAAATATTAACAATTTAAAATCACCACAAAGTAATGTAAGCAATAAATAATTAATAAATGAAAGAAATTTCTACATCCGGGAATTTATGAAGTCACATATTTAAATGCAAAATTTTACATGATTCCTTGGAAAAAATGTCTGCCAGATTTACAAAGTAAAAATCTTTCTACGGGGTGTCCCAAAAACACAAGCTATTATTGGTATTGTATAGTCCTTTGCTTAAACGTATTTCTAAGCCTTTTTATTATGAAAAGCTAAAATATTTCACATCGCTTAATTAATGGATGGGAACATTTTATTAACTGTGGATTTTTTGCATAAGTCACCTACAAAAATTTAAATTTTGTATCTATATAGATTTAATTACCAGAAAATTTTATCGATACCATAGAATTATGTACTTAATTTGTGTGACTTATTTCTTGTACGTTTCTATCATCAACATTTAAGTAATAAAACTTAGATTCAAGTTTTTAGACACCCTGTATGTAAGTTTAGAAAGTGAAATAAATTATATATAAACATTAATAATTTGTGACATTTAATAACCTGTGTATTATGTAAGGTCTCATTAATGTACGGTGATATGGAATGCTTTTGAGATCTTGGATGAAACTCTGCAACTAATTAAAATAAATCCTTCCTTCTCACTTAATTATCTATTTTGAATTTAAAAATTTATAATCTGAAGTAGTGATTTAATAGATGTAGATAAATCAGTCAATTCATTTGATAAACTTTTTTAAAATTCTTCGATTGAAATCGAGAAATATTTGACTTAAATTCATTTACTCAAGCTTCAGTACTATTTCATTTATATGCTTTACAATAGATGAATATGAATTTAAAAGAATGTTCCACATATTCCTGGAAAAACATTTCTGCTTTATATCCACTCTAACAATATTATTTTGCTTTAATCATACCACATCATTCTGAATCGATTCGCTTGTCCATTAAATAAAATATACATTATTTATTTTATAAGATAAAGTGTCTCTAGAGTTTTTAACTGCGGTTTAACATCTTAATCTGTGCCATGCAGCACTTTTATGCCCGTAAAACATGGTAACTTTATAAACATAAAGGCGCCAATTAAGTGAAAATTGATGTTTACCGCAAACAGATCTCTGCGTTATGACAAGCTTAAATGGCGCCAGTTCCAGGGAAGTGGCCATGTGCTCTATGAAAGAAAAAAGAGGGAGTTTGGGTAGGCAATTAAGTTAATGATCTACTTAAGTTTGTCTTTTATAGAGCATAGGCTAAATGGGAAAGTTTTAAGAAAGTAGTTGGATTTCTTGACGTGATTAAAGCAGGGGTTTTGAATTAAGCAATGCATTTTATTTATTTAAAAAAAATTATTGTGGTTTGTGATTCTTTTTTGCAATAGTAACGAAAATGGATTTATTGCATCATAACCAAGTACTCTGCCAAACAACTGATTAAGACCGTTTCTTAATGCACTAGTGTAAAATAAAAGCTTTTAAGTCCTATAGTAAATTTTAAATTGCACTTATAGATAATTGAAGAAAGAAATTTAATAGTTTTTAATGCTGATTTTTTTCATAATATTTTTTTCAGAGAATATTTGCATTTATCATAGTAATTGTACCAAAAATGTGTCATATATTTATAATGGGTCACTTACTATTACAAATAATCATTCATCATTCCTGGAAACAAGTAAAACGTAATCTTCTTTTTCTTCAGTAAATAGGATATTTTCCTTGCGTTGTTTCCAAAGGTGACTTATGTACTTCTTTTGCGTTAGCAAAATATAAGTGGTGTTATATCTACATCATAAGCGTAAAGTTTTCAAAATTATTGGGGGGCCGGGCCCCACAACCACATATATTCACGTCAGTGGCAGAGCCAAGGGGGGGGGTAGGGGGGTCATAACCACCCCCATGAGAAATTTTTTGCCATACAAAATGTATATTCTTCACTCCCTTATCATACACCCGTATACATATATGTGAATTGCAAAAGTCGTAACTCCCCCCCCCCTATGAAAAATTTCTGGCTATGCCACTGATTCAATTAGATAAAACTTACTCATAGCTGCCAACTACTACGGAATATAATTAACCACTTTTTCTACATGATTTTTCGGCTTAAAATATAGCAAAATTTTGGTGCTGCGCGCACGAGCTTGTTACTATTAAAAAATATATTGTTTACAAAAAGTGGCTAGTTATATTCCGTAGTAGTTTGCAGCTATGACTTACTATATATAAGTGTAAATTATTGGAGGCGCTCAATCTCTATGGGTCCATAGAATTCTAAACCTAACGTAAGTATCCATGTTATATCTTCCTACCATGTTATATGTTAAAAATAGAAGCAAAATAAAAAATCCAAAGGAGGAAAAAAAATTATTTTCGATGAGATGGTGCATTTTAGACACATCTGAGCTTTTCTTCATTTCATACTTTACATTGCATAGTCGGATTTTAATTAACCAGAGCCTGGCGAGGGCAGCTTATAGTAACAGTTTGTGTTACATGGCATCACAATGAATACTAAATCATGATTGAAATCAAAAGAAGAAAATTTTTAAAAGTAAAGGTTTTTTTAAACATTTGTATGGCGTGAATACGTTTTTTTTATGTTAGTATAAATTAGTTTTCTGTATTGAGTGATAAATTATTGGGTGGGCTCAGCCCCTATTCACAATTTATAGGAGGGGCTCGAGCCACACGGGCCCATATAACTCTAAGCCTATGATCTACATGGCTCACACATTAGACGTACATTTATCTGATTAACTTAAATTCTTCGGACAAAATAGCAACTTAATGTAATGCATTGCTATAAAACATGTTGAAAATACTTTTGAATCATCTTAAAGGAATGGAAAATATTTATTTTTTCATGATAAACGATTATGTTCAATCTACATATTATGAGATAATTATATTATAAATCAATAATATAATAACTCAAAAATAAAATAAAGAAATACATTGACAACAAAATGAAAAGTTCATTTGGAATTTGAAAATTCATTGTTGTTTAAAATAATTATGGAAGGAAACTTAATTTTTTAAACACGTTTTTGGATGTACCTCGATCTATAATAAGATCGCACTGTTATAATTTTGTCTTTCTATTACGTTAAATACTATCGGAAATAGGACATAATATTTTTATTATAAGTAGTACTGTCATTTTAAAATAAAGAAAGAAATGAAGGCAGCTGATTCTGTATTTCTTCACGTTTTCTTGCTTATTTTTCTTTACACGTATTCTCTGCTGTTTTCTTTTGCGTGTTTCGCATATAGTCCATGTTTTACGATTTAACATAAGTTGCATTTTTGAAAGATGATACGTTATAAATTTTTATCTGGATACGTGTATTTAAATGTTTTTTTTTATTTAAAAAAGTAGCACATTCTGCCCTTTGTATTCTCTGCTGATAGTTTCTCACTGTTAGTTTTGAATTTATGAAACCGATATTTTCCTATTACTTGAACTCTCCAGTGAAATACTTAAACAGCATATTTATAGAAAGTTTAAAATAAGAATTATAAAAATATTTTTTGCTACAAATAATATAAATCAAAAATATATTTGCGTTTATTAATTTTATCTGTATATCCCCACAAGTTTTATTTTAATGAAGGACACTTTTCGACGAGGCATTTGTCAATACCAAGCCCCGATAGAATAGCCATTTTGTTATCAATACCGCCCATTGGGGTAACAAGTAATTTACTATGACTGGTTTTGTTTGTTTGTGTGATTATGGCAACGCTACGCTAGGGCGATCTGCCAAGGATGGGAGGGGCTTGCCTTGGTAGGTGGACTTTCTAAGGGGTTCTATAACGCGTATTCACGTTTCATCTGGAGAAAATCTACCAAAACTCCACACCGTTAAATCGACAGCCGCGCGATGGGGAACCCGGGACCTTCACACTTCGGCCGTCTGCCATTTTCAGTGATATAACCAGTAAGACATGGTGAAGCCCTTACTTTGATGGGAAGGACGAGCTAACACTTTAACGCGCAGTGTTCCCGCTCTGGGAACACCAAACTCTGACGTTATGACTGTTGCCAGTCACGAAGAATAAATTTAATTTCTATAAAAATAGTTGCGGGTGACATAGCTCCACGAGAATCCTTTACTTTTAAACACGTCATTTCTCGTAGAAAAATGGTCACGATTATTTTTAACAGCCCTGGCATCTGCTGAAAAATGGAAGAATGCGAGAACAGCTGTATAGATTGCCCAATGTTGAAACAAGGGCATTCGTTGCCATCGCTTGACTTAACTGCCAACAAGATGGCGGACGACCGAAATGTTCATCGCGTGCGACAGATCTAGAGACCCTTTTTTTGACGACAGCTGGCTGTGCCGCATAGCCAACTGCGTCAAAAAAGGGGTCTCTAGATCTATGGCACGCGATGAACGTTTCGATCGACTGGTAGTTAATTCGAGCGATGGCAACGCCTGCCCTTGTTTCAGCATTGGGAAAGGGTTGGGCCTCAAAGGGTTAAAACCCAAGTCCGGAATCGAACCAGTACCCAAGGTCTCATTGAATGGTCCGTTAGCCACTACACCCCCTGAGCGTCGTTTCTCTATAAGTGTGAATTCATGTATTGCAATCTGTGGTGTACCATGAGTTATCACGACACATCAATGTAGAAATTGCCGAGTTCAATATCCGGCCTCAAATAATTTTCTTTCTTTATTTCTCTGTCTTCCTTCCCCCGCTCCCTTTCTTAATGATCTGAAGTATATTTCAGATTCCAATTTACCGTTTCATTTTTTAATGGAAAAACACTACATAGCGGCTAAATTATTTTTTCTTTTCTTCTACACGCTTGTGCGATGCAAGTAGAAATACAAACCTATTAAAGATTACTGGCAGTGATGTGAAAGCAGTCGATTACTAAGGTGATTTCTGCCCTCTGTTTCCTCTATTTTCTCTTTGATACTAATATAATTTCACAACTTTTAATGGAGGATTATTGTACTATAGCTAAAAACTATATTATTTTATATAATGGGGATTTATCAATTAATTGAAAAGTTTAATTTATATTAAAATAACCTTTAAATTTATACATTTACATATATAATTAAATTCCGCACTGATTTGAATTTTTATATTTTGAAAACATTCTTTAAGAGCGATGCATTATGAAATACACTAAAATGTTAATTTCTTACATCCCCCCCCCTACCTCTCATTAAAAAAGAAATACTGGAGCGGATTTACACTTTTGCGGTCAGCAAACTGATCGCAATTTTAAGTCCTTGAATTTATGAATAAAATCCTAATCAACTATGTAACCTTCATTATAACAAATGATTCTGCTTTATCAGATAATTTTGCTCCACCATTTAAATTATAAATAAAAGGGCATTCAATTATGTCACCTTCATTACAGCGAACTTCTCCTGTACATATTGTCCCATACATTATTCCCACCATTTACACTACCCGAAACTCTTCTACAGTGAGTGTTAATAACAAATACCTCCCCTCAGGAAGTGAGTGGGCCAGAGATGCTCGGCAAACCGCAATTTCCACCGTGGGTCTTGTAACGCGATATCCTGTGAAACACATCCCAAATCGCACATGTGTTCGGTGGGAGAGTGGTAGATTAAGGGGTCGGGGGAGTTTAATGGCTTGTGGAACTTCTTCCGGTGTTCTCTGGTGAGAGACATCAAAATCAAAAGGGAAAACAGTTTCATATTGGACAGGGAAAAAGAAATTAAGGGAAACTTGTGATGGATTCTTACATAACAGGTGTAACGCAAGGAAAACTAAATTGTGAATCAAAGTAATACAGAGATACTCTATAGCAAATCTAGAGAAATTTCAAAGGAGGAGCAATATAATGATGACGAAGCATTTCATCAGGGAGGAGTCATTCTCTTTTATTTTTAATCTTGAGTTAATGTTTAACCTGTTCCCTCTCGTCAATGAAAAAAAGACAAAACTTTTCTTCTTTGGCAAGTGTTGCTAACCAGCATTCAAAGACCTATACTGGGAACTGGTCAGAGATTGAAAGCCTTCGATATTGAGTCTTTTCTACGATGAGAAAAAACAGGCTAAACATACAGTGGTGGCCAAGAATGTAGACAATTTTGGAAATAATTAGTTTTTCTAATTTTATATACAATAAGTGTTACGTTTCATATAATTCAAACTCATATATCATTTAAAGAGAATTTAATACTGATTTCAAAACAAAAAACTGAATTTAAATACTTAGAATAGAATAAAAGTTCTAATTACTTTAATTTGATAAACAAATACAATGATGTGGTGGATTGTAATTTCTAATTTTCAATCAACAGGTCATCACTGTTATTTTTCTGAGCTTGAAATTCGTGTCAGCTGAATGAAACATCGATGTGAAACTGTAATAAAAAATTAAGGCTACCCTACAAACTGCTGATTACTCACTGCAATCTTCAATATCTAATGCATCTCGATAGCTATCGCCGTTTAACTATTGCAAATATTTTAATTTTTTTTTATCCATATCAGTATTAAATTATCCTTAAAATGATATAAAAGAGTTTAGATTTTGTGAAACATAACATTTTTTTATACTTATATGAACTTAGAAAACAAAAAAAAGGGCTTCCAAAAGTGTCCACAATTTTGGCCACCACTGTATGTGTGTCTTTCTAATAACTCGACATAATTTTGGGTTTAAATTTGCTCTTATAAAGGGATCGAGCCATTAGCTCACTTCCCTTACCTGAATGCTCCACTGGTATACTTTTTCTTTCAGGAGACCAAATACATTTTGTCGGTCGGTGAATATTTTACAGAAAAAGAAATGTGACAGGTGAATATTTTATATTAATTTTTTTTTACTCTTCCCCAAAATGATGCCTCTGGTAGTATGTGTCTTATTCTAGCATGGAAAGCAATAAATAAATAACCGAATCCTTTATGATGCTGTTCTAATATCATGTATAGAAACTGAAAAGTTGAGTTGTGTGTTATGGTAAGCCTACAGGGAGGGGGAATCTGCCTACAGGCATGAGTTCCCTGGTCGGATGACTTTTCAAAGGATTCTAACTCGTGTTCACGTTACATCTGGAGAAAACTGACCCAAACTCTAGATCTTTAGATCTACTGCTGCGGCCCAAACGCGGGACCTTCATGCTGCAGCCATCTACCATGCTCAGTCTTGACCACTCGGCCATGGTGGGGCCAGAAACTCAGAATACCAAAATATTTTTGCTTGAAGAGACGTGCCTGTTTAATAAATATTGAAACTCACTAAGGTTCTGCATTCTTTTCAAACAAATTCAAGCACTTTAAAAAAAATTTAAATGTGTTGCATTTGAACATTTCAACATAAAGGAAATATTGAAAGTCATTCATTGTGTAAAATTTTACGAGAAACTCTGATTTGTAAATTTCAGTTGAAAATACGGGATTGTCAATACAAGATATGAAAAATAAAATAAAATGTGGAGGCTTTAGCACAACAAATGCAATATGCTGAAATCGTATTCTGATATTTCTCTCAGGAATAAATATAGATATTTTTAACAAATCCCGGTAATTGTACCAAAAGTATTATACCAGAATGCCGGAAAATACTGCATTCTCTTCTCGAATAACGATATCCTGTGGGAACTCGGGTAGAGATGATATGGTATTTTAGCACCTTTCATGTTTTTCAGTTTAATAGCTAATGTATGAGGATACGTTTTATCAAATATATCAACAGGAGAGTACTGTGATTCTTTTTCAGTAAAGCACTAAAAAAAGTACGCGCGAGTAGAAGACATGCTTTCTTAATTCCCCTTTCTGCGGTGTTTCATACGTATTTCCAAAACACAGAATTCAAATAATATTTAAAGTGCAATATTCAGTTATTCTTGCTCAGAAATAATTTAGTATTTGTAAAATCGAGATGCAAAAGGATATTTACATATGAATATCTTTTTTAAGAAAAACCAAATAAGTTTCAAGTGCATTTACATTTAAATTTGTTATAATTTAAAATTATTCATCATTCTAAGTTCCTTCATTCTAATGTCCTTTTTTTAATGTTCTTATACGATAACATCGATAGAAATTACTCTTGATTTCTCGTACGAAAGGCAAATGTTACAAATTAAGATTTTAGGTATTGTAGAGAAAAAAATGATGATTGATTATGAAACATGAAAATTCAGCACATTATCAAAAAACTCCGTAGCTTTGTATTTCATTTTGAAAAATGTACTATTGTTTATAGGACACTTTTCTCCCGAAATTTGAGTTTTGATGTTCGTTTCTCTTTTAAAGTAAAATATTTTCGTATATAAGCATGCCATTGGCAGCCTTTTGTCAAGTTTCAGTCAAATCTGAAATAATTTCATTTTTGAAATCCGCACCAAGTACTCTATTTTCTGTCAAAATGTCGCAGCAAAAGTTCTGTATTTACATGAAACTATGGGCGAGATTCAAGTGAAACACAATTCGAACGTTTTCCTGTCGAACAGTGGAAACTTCGAAATATATCAATGTTTCTTAACCATGAAACAAAACAATTGTGTTTTGAACACGTGACAGTGAGTTAGTTTGTTCATTGGAAGCATTCTGGGGACTGAAATGGGAACTGGGGACTGAAAAACGTTCGATTCGAACTTGTTCGCGCGCGTTTCACTTGAATCTCGCCCTATAACTTCACACATTTTAAAAGTGTGTTTACTTGACTTACACAACCTTGCTTTCCACGAACTGAATTAGTATTTCTCCTAGAGGAGACTTCTTAAAAATCTCCAAATTCTCCAGGACATGTTTTAATATAATATTCCTGGAAACTGACTCTATTTAATGTCTGAAAGCGAACCTATGAAATCCCATGAAATCCCTGAAATCGATGCTAGAGTCTACTGCAAATGTACTCTGTTTAAGGCTAAATTTAAAACGCGCTTTAAAATTTTTTTCCTCAACAAGCGATATATCATCCACTTGCGTTTAAAAAGAAATAAGGACAACATATATCATTTGTTCCCCCTCCTAAACTCTCCAACGGATTTTATTGGTGGAGTGGGAGAGAAGTCATATCCACTAAGTATGATTCCCCCAAAGACGCATATATATATATATATATATATATGTCTTCATGCATTTATAGATCCTATTGTGAAGCTACCCACCCGTCACAACATTTCCAGGAAAATTGTTCGGAAAAGGGAAGAAATCGAGATAGTGCCTGGAGACTACTCAGCATTATAGCGGTATAAAACCCAAAAGAAAGATTGTTATCTTAATGAAAAGCATT
Organism: Cheiracanthium punctorium; assembly: GCA_038373885.1. Classification (NCBI taxonomy): domain Eukaryota; kingdom Metazoa; phylum Arthropoda; class Arachnida; order Araneae; family Cheiracanthiidae; genus Cheiracanthium; species Cheiracanthium punctorium. The sequence goes on from JAWZYV010011616.1 coordinate 181,829, forward strand.
ATGTGTGTGTATAGAGAGAGTGCAGGTCATTATGATGAGTAGAGTAAATCGGAGAGCTTCATCCCCAAAAATCCGGTAACCGTTTAAAATTTGAAGACTGTTATGTATTCCAGAACATATATCAGATAACGAGTACTTTTGTGGTCCCGTAATACAATGCAAATGAACAAGATTTAAAGGATCCGTTAATGAATTGGGAAATTAAGGGAACTGTGAGGTTATTTTTTTGTTGTGATACGGAAATTGTCATTATTGAGTGATAGATTTGCCTTTTTATAAAGGTAGTTATTTGGTTGTCAACATTTTACATCTTGATTGGAGTAACGATTTTGTTTGATTTATACTGGCGTCGACAATTAAGGTTACAAACATAAAAAAATAAGATTTTGACAAAAAAAAAAGTTTAATGCTGGAATTTGGTACTGGAATTAATACTTCATGCTGTAAGGCAGGAAATTTTAACAAAAATATTTGCACAGAAGTATAATGTAAGATGATATGCAAATAAGAGTAACATTGCATAAATTAGGATACGTCATAACTCTTTTATTGCTTTGTCTCATAAAAGGTGGTGTTAATGAGGCTATTGACTAATAATTTTGTCAGTAATACCCATTCTTCCAATAGTGTCGATTTTAACGCCTGAAGTTTCCTTGAAAAGATTTGTAGATATGCAATGGCTCTTCCTAGAGCATTCCACAAGTGCTCTATGGGATTAAGTTCTGAAGACCTTGCGTCGGCATTGTAACTACACGTAAGAGCATGCTTAATTAGTAAAATTTACAGAAAGAACATGTCAAGATTATTTTTTTGTTGATTTATATTTATTTTTTGATAGTTGATTATTTTGATGTTTTGTTAGTTGACTCATATGAGAGTTAATGGCCCAGACAGGTTTCAGTACTGAATTATTGTCATAAGTGCAAGAATGAAGCGGAGTTACAAATGAAAGAAAAAAACCCATTCAAAACGTAAGTTCAGCAGTGTCTGGATGCTTATTCATCTACAACTGTTTTCATGAAAGCTATACTAATCCAGCGTCAATGACTTAGTACCTTTTTGGAAGTCTTAGTCACACTTGTAATTTTTATCTTTCGTAATTAAGCCTAGACAAAATAGTTCTTAAACCTCGTTGTTTACCTGAATTCGGACTAAAAATATAATTTTAACCTTTTGGGGGGGGGGAATTACTATTATTACTTTTATTTATTATTTTATTTTTGCATTATACTTTCTTATTTCATTACTCAATACCCATGTACCCATTCTTGTCTCTCGTCTACGTATATATTGTACATAATTATTATTCTAACAAATATAATTAAAATAATAATAATAATAATAATTAATAATAATTCAAATATAAGTCTATATTTGTAATAAGCCGTGTAGAAAATATCTTTTTGTTTCCAAATTTATCATGTAATTTTGTAAAATCATATAATTTTTAAAAATCACACGATTTTTAATAACAAAAATCATTCAATTTCATAACAACAACAACAACAACAATAATAATAATAATAATAATTATTATTATTGCTATTGTTATTATTTAATTAATTACTATTACGAGAAATATACTTATAAATAAATTACGCTTCAGAACATATTATAATCATTTATAATTATTATCGGTATTAAAAATATAATCATAGACAAAAAATACGTTTCTGAAAATCTTTGTGTCAACACATTGAGATCGAATACTCATCACAAACTTGATTTCCATAAGTTTTTCATGATTTTCTCGTTTTTCTACGGAGCTTCTTGAAAACAAAAACAAATTTGCAAAACTGCAACAACTCGCTTTCTCACAGTTGAATTCCCTGAAAATCTGCTGTGATACTGGAACTGTATTACATCGCAGAGATATACTGTTCGTGTCCGGATTATCCATAAAGATGATTATAGACTCTAGCCTATGGTCCCATTATATTCCAAGGATCCCAAAGTAGTTCTCTTAAAAGAGAGAAATCGCACTGCGATTCATCAAAAGTTTAAGATTTAATTGAAACTTAAAAATAACGTTATACAAATAACGTTAAAAATAGCGTTATACAATACGTACGAAGATGCAGCAGAAATGACACCGGTCAACAAAAATAAAAAATTAATTAAAAAAATTGGGGGGGGGGTTTCTGTTCTCATGCTTAGATTCTGATTCTAGACATTGAAAAACACTTAAATTTTCATTTTTAGTTCTTAAAGTTTGCTTTTGTCTGATTTACGTCGATAAGTATACTTTAATTTATTTCATAAACGAAAGATGGCAGCACTTTGATTAACCCGAAAGTAAACTGTATTATTATTTTTAACTCTGTAGTATTGCTTGTAGTATTATTTGTAATATTATTATTTGTTTGTATCATTATTTGCTCACACGAACATAAAAGAAATACGAAAAATATTCATAGACATTAATTTCTTATTATTTTACATTTATATGTTATTGTTTATCACGAATCTTGAATAAAAAAGACTTTTATATCCAGCAAAAACTTTTCTGATCATAATTTAGACTGGAATTATAAAAAAAATATAAAAATCAGTGACTTTTGTCAAAAAATTGAAAAATTGCTTTAATTTCTACAAAAGCAAACTTTCATTAAAAAAAATATTTTCCTTAGTTTTGGCGTAGGAGAAATTAAAATTTAACATGTAGAAGTCAGACCCAAAATTCGTGTTGACCGGTGTAATCAGTACACGAACGAGGTTTGTGCTATAAAGATGTTCAATTAAATGCATTTTACCAAAATAGAAAAGTTTCTATTTCATTGCTTATTACGCCTATAGACTCATAAGACTAACCATTATGTTTACTCTCGTGTTACATTGGTCGAGAGGCGTATTACGAACGTCGAAATCGTTGGGGAAAAATCACAGAGGGTTCTCAAACTTATAGACAATTGTTGTAGAAGGGCCTCAAAACTTTTACAACCTAGAGACAACCGTTGGGCTTAATCTGGTTCTGAAACGAGATTGAGAATGTTTAGAATGCTTTTTACAAATGATTTGCTTGAAGAATATCACATGGCTTAAACATTTATTGACCGATTCTGGATTGTTGGAAGATACAAACTTTCACCTATCTGACGTAAAAATAAAGGACATTATTTCTATAGCTGTGCATATACATTGACAATCCCGTAAAATGTAAGCAGCAAGAGTAAATCTGTCCAAAAATGTTTTTCAAAATACTAGTGGTCATCTCTTCTTTTTCCTTTGAGAGGTATATTCATCTTGTCAACACCAGATTTTGTTTTGTTATTAAACGCAGTGAAATATGACTTTTAGCAAACACCAGAGATTTTTCTTCATAAGAACATGCGAACATATTCTTATTTCCCATTGAATACGAATAAGGATGTTTGAAAATCTCACATTTTACACTGGAACATTTTAGTTGGTAAATATTTGTTGATTTTTTTAGAGTTCTTACGATTATCAGCCATCCTGATGCACTGCATAAATGACTTTAATGAAACTATCTTAAATATGTAAATTGAATTAGAGAATTGTTCAGGAAATATTCAGGTTCGAAACATTTAGTTGCTAAAATTAAAATTGCATAAACATTCGATGCTTTAAAACTCCATTCATTGAGGAAACAGCATAAAATAAACAATTAAATATCGTGTTCTGGTGGCGGCCAAGTGTAATAAAATTATGCCATTTCTTTATAATCGTAAAGCAGTGGAGTCCCAAGGAAATTAAAGATGCAAACCAGTGGCGGCTCGTAGGTGATTTAAAAGGAGGTTCACAAAACAAATTTCAAAAATTAAATATGCAGATACGACGCACCTTACAAATTAAAATAGATTTGCGTTTCAAGCAGTTAAAGGGAAACAATGCACGCAACTGAAAGAAAACAAGTCATCTTGGGTCTTACATTTCGTCACCAAGATAAGTTTTAGCAAAGGTGCTGTCTTGACTCATTTCATTTTAATTTTTTTCAAAGGATAATATTGAAAATTGCCATTGCTTTAGCTCCGAAACACGTATCTTAATTATTTACACTAGTTTGTAAAAAAAAATAATGTTGTGAAAAATTGTAGAAATAAAAAAAAATATTAAGAAAATGAAATAAAAATTAATTAACTACCCGAAGGTAACAAACCAAGGCAAAATCCGGAAGCGATACCGCAAAAATTTAATTTGTTAATGTGTTTATTCTTCAGTTTTTTCTTTGGGGGTTCACGTGCTCAAGCGCTCAAATGGAGGAGCGGCCACTGATGCAAACAGAACTTGATATTGACGAGAACATATACTTGGCCGATATAACTAACGCCAATTACACAGCGACAATTCATTTAGACTAATATAACTAAAGCAATCAAGCCGCGATTTAATAATTTTGAAAATTGGCGCACGATGGCATCAGACTAAAGTATGCCAAAATAAGTGTCACCAGAAGGGGATTTGTTACAAATTACAAATTAACGTAATAAAATTTATTTTTAGCTAAAGTGTCGCCAGTCAGACGGAAAAAAAGCTTTTGCATGTGATGAAAAGAGAAATACAAATTTTGAAAGGCGAAGCAAAAAGAAAAAAAAAAATTAAAAAATCAAAACAGAAATAAAGGTTAAATTGCTTGATTTTAAATAGAATAAATTTAAGAAACGGGAAAACAATGACAATTAATATTAAATATATGATCCACATCACACGTGACACTAAAGTTTTTGCAAAGAGAATTACATAAAAACTATACATAGTGATATTCCTTCCGGAGCGTAAGTATGAAGCAGACAGGTTTTTTTACTACCTATTTGTTTTGATTAATTTAATACTGTCCTCCGGATTTGCCAGTGTACAGTTGGCGAAAGAACGGATAAAAATTAATTGCATCACGTATTCACCGTACTTTGCGAGCTTATTTGGCATAAACTTACTGAATCGAGCTTCGAGCGATATGACTATAACTGTTCATCTATTGTCAGATTTACTTAGGATTGGTATATTTTTAGCTAAGTTGTTGTTTCGTGCGATCCAAAGATAGCAAGTTGCAGCTTTTTTACCATTTTCGAGTCCTGTAGTACGTGTGTACTGATTATAAAATCGGTAATAGGTAAATAAACGTAAGGCGAGGGTACATATTCAATGAATTTCATTGGTCAACAAAGTCATATGGAGGATGGAATGAGCAGCTTCAGTTGGACCGCTGGTCAGTCCTGGAGCACCCTGGACAAGTCCAAGGATTGAAGTCTGTCTTTGCTCCTGTGCCTGCAGGCCTTAGCTGAGCATAATGGAACGGCCTTCACGCCTTAGGTGGCCCTACCAGGAGATTACTCTTCCGACGTACTTCGCCCGTTCCGCCGAGGTACAGCCCCTCGCCGGCAAAAATGCACACTTTGAGGCGACCTGCAGGACTTGAGGGGGACCATCTTCGGCAACTGGCCCTGGAAATCATTAGTCACATTCCTAAAGATGCAGTGCAGGTCTGTACTGATGGTAGCCGTACAGAAAATCGTACTGGCAGCGGTATTTACATTAGAACTCCTCATCTTGAGACTTCATTAAAACAACGAAACCCTGATACTTGTTCTGTCTTCAGGAGCGAATTAATTGCAATAAATGTTGAACTTGACACTATCTTACCTATTGATTATGAATTTGGTGAACTTTGGATCTTATCGGACAGCCGCAGTGCACTTCAACATCTGAGTGACTGGTCCTCTGCAGGCGATGAAACCAGTATATGTATCCTGCTCAAACTAAAGAAACTTTCTCAGAACCACGACATCCATCTCCAATGGATCCCATCACATGTTAATATTAGTGGTAATGAGGTTGCAGATAGATTAGCAAAAGAAGGCAGTGAGGACGAAACGACCACTGGTGTTTCGCTTACTCACCAAGAACTATACTCAAATGAAAAATCCAAATTAAATTCAATTTGGCGCATTCCACCTGCGCACCAATGGTACACCGGAACATCCCCTGGCGTTCTACTGGAAATTAAATGTGATCGTGGCTCCCAGACTGCACTTGCTAGACTTAAAAGTGGCCACCTTAAGTGTCTTTCGTACGAACATGGCAAGAAATTCCACCCCACTTGCAAGAAATGCTGTGATCATCCAGCCTCTCCAGAGCACATACTGAGTTGCGTCGGACTTTCTAAGGAGGACTTAACATCTGCTCCCCTTTTAGTTTTAGACTTTCTGTCGGTCAACAATCTATTGGAGTTGATCTGACTTATGTCAGATCTTTAAAGAGGATAAGCAACAACAACAAGAACACATATTCAATGTGGGTACTAGGGTACTCAGTCATACAGGTAACGTACGTCCATTGACGCCAGTGCCGTAACTTGGGTTTAGGAGGACCAGGGGCGAGAGTGAATATGGGGGCGCTTTTAATCTTATATTTTAAGAACGAATATAGGTTAGCACGTACATGTATTTGTATGTACGCAAAGACAGAATTAAACACTTTCAGTTAATAACACATATGCTATAATATAAGTATTTATTTTCTAAAAAATTAAAAAAATCTACTTCTATTTTAAATAAATAAATTTTCTACGTCTGAAAAATTCACTTTAAGAACACAATTTACAACAGGCAACATACAACACTAAATAGAAGTCAGTGGCGTACCTCTAAGCTATAGCAAGAAAGGCGTGTGTCATTTATGACACTTGAAAAGGGGTGCAGATTTCTACTGCTGAATGACACAATAAAAGAAGCGTTTAACAAGTACGATCTCATTGTTGCAAGGACGTAACAACAGCTATTCTCTCTTCTGTACCCATCGTTGCTTCCCGTATGAGTACTTGAATGCCTATGATGTAGCTCAACGCAAACGCTTTCTCGATACAAGAGCATTGAAACATTCAGGTCTGGTAGCAACGATGAGAACAGAAGAGAGAATCCCTATACCGTCCCCTCTTAACGATGGGAGTGAACAGATTAAAGTTAATAAGACACTACTTATTGTGACCAAACTTTTTGATAGTTTTTTCATTTGCTTAATCAATGGCCGCAACACAAACTATGGAACAAAGAATGGTCAGGTCATATACAAACGAAGAGATCGGTGACGTTCTTACTAAGAAAGTGCAATTTTGTTGCCTGCCATGGGCACTACTTTACCTGGGTATACCATTGGGAAAAATAAGAATTATAATGGTTAAATACATTTACTGAAACCTACTGAAGAAAAAAATCAGAAAACACTAGTAATATTCTATTAGTCTGAAAATTATTCTTTTAATATAATTTAAATTACTAAAAATTACAGCAGCAACACCAAACGCTTATCGATTCGTCCTAAATTTTTAGCAAGATTATACTACTGAATTGGTCATTCATTTACTCAGCTAAGAAAAGAGTAAAACACAAAAGAAATAAAACACTTGTCTTTAAAAAATTATAATCGGATAACAGCAATCAGCAATATTTATTTGCCGCAAATTTCATTCATATTAAAATTCTTTATTTACCAATAATAATATATTAAAAGTAAAATGTTTACTTAAACTATAAACCTCACAACATTCTAATCTTCCTTGACATTGCATGTAAAAGTAAATATACATTTTATTTTCGTACTTTCGTATTAAAATATTTATAAGTTATTAATATTAGTTTTATTAGATTCTGTTTTTTTACATACAGTGCCATGTTATGGGAAATATAAAATATGAACTAACCTTTTAAGAATTCCACATTACGCAAAGTATTTTCATCTTCTGATGTTGTATTTCCAGACGCTGAATTTTCTGCATTATGCAGCGAGTCAGAGCATTCAGCTAAATTAATTTTGTCTCTGGATTTTTCTTCCGGATGTATTAAAATTTCATCTGAATAGAATTTTTTCCTTAAAGAGTATTTCATTTGAAATCTGTCGCAATAGATCTCACACCAGAAGAATCTCCATCTCTAATCCAACATGCCAAACTTTTCGCATATTTTATTGCCTCTAATTTCAGCTCAGCAACTCTTTTACGCTTTTGAGACCCACTTGCAAAAGTCCTTTTTATATTGAATTAAATTATGTATAATGAAGCTCTGCAATGATTTAATACTATGAAATAAACTGTTGAAGAATTAACAACACCAAACTTACTCCCAAATTTTACCTAAAATTTAAGAAGTCGAAAAAAAAACACAGAATACTCGAATATCGTACTTTCAAAGCAATCTCTGTCACAGTGTTCGTTAGAATAAACTGAGCTTCCAGACTGCAGGCACTTTCCATGTGTTAAAATAGGCGGCTAACTTTAAAAGGTTCACCTTGCAGAAATGAGAAAAAAAGATCAAAGAAAGCAGATATAACTCAGTTTATGACTGAAATGAAAGTCTGTTCACCAGAAACATGCAGTCCTACCGTTTAGTTAAATTAATGATTGGACAGAATGGCCCTCACCCACCGCCAGAGAAGTGCCGCTAGCAATTTTGGGCGGTCTGTACTGTTAGTACTAAACTATCTACAAGCCTTGGGGTGGTCTGATTCATAGGACCGATACTGTTCTTAGGACAGTGATTGATTGCTTCGGAACAAAATAAAAGGAAGCTCTTTGGCGTTTTAAATAGGCAAATATATTGAAACCATCTCTGATCCATTCGATGCCTACAATTTTCAGACCTTGTTAATTACATCGTCTGAGTGGCGCGCAGCATGGATGCCCATAAGATAAGAATAATTTTAGAGAGGGCCTTGCATTTGTGGAAAGGGACTCATCTCAGGCTTTGAAATATTTTAGAATGAAAACAGAAGAAAAATACAAAAGAATTCAGAACGCCGTAAAAATGCTCATTTCGCAATCCCCACAGTGCTGAATGAATTATTTTTTAAATGACATGAAGTACTTTCCAATCCCTATTCTTTTTTTATTCCATTTCAGAACTAAAAACCTTTGTTTTTTGACTTTTTATACAAAGAATGGGCAAAAGTGTATACTTGTCATAAATAAGTCACTGACTAGAAGTAGATGAGTTCCAAAACTTTACAAGGTAATTTTTCCTCATGCTTCGTCCCTTTTCTCGTGGAACTTTATGGTCTCCCCATCTTAAATAGTTAAAAATTACATTACTTGATAAAAAAATTAATAAATTAGGCCCCATCATGAACGAGTCGATAAAACACTCAACATTCAAAATAGTAAGATGGCTGAAGTGTGAAGGTCCAGGGTTCTGTCCTGCCGTGCGGCTGTCGATCTAAGGTTCGAAGATTTGGGCGGTTTTCTCCAGATGTAACGTGGATACGCGTTAGCAATCCTCAGTTCATTGTACTCCTTCTAAGCAGATAACTCTTGCGTAGCTTTACCTTAGCACAGCACAACAAAATTAATAAATCATCAGTATAGCTCTTATGTGTTCATGATATAAGTTAGCAAGTATTATTTCTAATAAAAGCGTTTGCAGCCTATAATCGAGCACTTGATTTGTAAAAAAAAAAGGTATTTTTAATTTCATATAATGAAGTAATTAATGGATATCAGATTCCGGCTGAAATGTAGCATTTATTTTCATTTTTAGTTTGAGTGTTTATACGAATAATTATTGAATAATTTGTATAATGAATGTAAAAGAATGTACAAATCGCTGATTATTACACAAGTAAAAGAAAAGGACTACCAAAAAATATTAAAATATTTTGCAAGAGGGGATCAGATGGTTGGTTTTTAGAGGAGAAATATTAAAGGACATAGTGTAAAATTAAGTAGGTAAATTTTGAGTTTTTGGATATGCGAGAGAAAGCTTCTCAGTGCATCTGACATTTGGAGTTTTGTATGCCATGCCATGCCATTCCTAATTTAGATCCTCATTAAAGGGAAAAGGGAATTTTCGAGCATTCACTTCACTTACGCTAGAAAACTGTGGAAGGAAACTTCAACTCTATATAGTTACTATGCGCAGTGGCGTACACAAATGGTGTGTGGGGGGATTCAACATCCCCGCCCTTTGTACATGCATTTTTAATATAAAGTCCGAACATTTTTAACATAACACAACTTCCATAACCCCTTCTCTTACAGGAAGTCAGTGAACACAACTGATTATGCATCTGCACATTCTTTTCTAAGTGCATAAATATGCTTGTGAGTAATAATTACAAAAAAAAAGAGAAAAAACAGGCCTTTTGCATGAAATTACCTTGATGATATGATAATTTTAAGAAGTTAGAGGGGGCTCCCAAAAGGTATGTTTGCTTCAGAGTGGCTTTCTGAGGCCCAGATCATTTTTTTCTAGAATACAAATAAAGGGAACACAAGGTCATTAGTTAAAGAACTTTGACTCTAAAAATACTAGCATATAAATTTAACTGTTACAAATCATCTGTACATATCTTAATACAGCGGATCTGTTGGTGAGCTGTAGCTGCTTTGTAAGCAATAAGCAATTTTTTCCAGCTTAAACAGTGATAGGTGAATCGTTTAGAATATTGCATGAGCAAATCTAAAAAGCTATAAAAGATTTAAAAAAAACCCAAGAGGTTGGGAAAATAGCCATATGGATTTTGAGGCCCCTACGTGTGGGGGCCCTGGGCATTCGCCCCGCCATGCCTCTCTATTTTTACGGCACTGATTGACCCTAATGCTAGAGTCTAATAAATTTGCTCCCTCAGCAACAACCAATAGGAAGAACATAGAAGGGGCAAAAAGAGGTGATCATCGTGAAAGTTTTTCGATTTTGCTGCAATTCAGGGCTTTTATAGGTGCTTAAAACAATATCGAGCAGTTATTTACAAATAATTATATATCTAATTTATTTTGAATTGCCTGAACAATTTGCAGATAAAAATTCAAATAAAAGTTAATTTTTGTGACTAACTACCCCGTGTAGAAAATATCATTTTCTTTCCAAATTTATCATATAATTTTGTAAAATCATATAATATTAAAAATCATACGATTTTTGATAACAAATCATACAATTTCATAAATTCACATATTTAAAAAAATAATCAAGAATTTAAAAAATCATTTAAAAATTCAAGTTAGAACTAAAATTTAAAACTCAGTAAGAACATCTTCGGACTTATATATCGTTTAAATACTATCTTTCCTGTCCAAATAAGCTAAAAAGAACGTCTTTAAACTCATTTAGCGTAAATGACGAAACTTTTAAGCAATAATAAAAATAAAGTGGTTTGCTTTTTAAATTAGTTTGTTGGAAGAAAAAAATTAAGTTTTCTTTTTCTAAATTTCTTTTTTCAGTGAGTGGCTTTAGTTAGCAGTTCAAAACGGCGGCGCGTTCTATTTATGGCAGTCGTCGTGATGTTAAAAAGAAATTTACGGGCCCCAGAAGAAAAATTTTCAAATATTCGTGTATGAGTGAGGCACAAAACTGTCGCCTGGGGACTGGGTTACATGCTTGTTTGAAATTGTATGTCATGTTTCATTAAACAGCTTTAAGCACGAAAAGCGAAACGCAATAACATTGCGGATGATATTTACATGTACAAATTCTCTATTTGCGGGAGAGGCTTAGCTGGTTTTATATTCGGCATGTTGAACAAGTTTAAAAATAAAAACAATAATAATAAAACGAAATACAATGAATGTAAAGTCACGTAATGAAATAGCTTTTCACATTACTATTTAACTTTTGTAAATATGTAGTAGCTCTTCAAGTTATAGCATAAAATGCTCTGTTTTAACAAAATTCTTTATTTTATTTCTAAAAATGTACGTCACGGATGCTTTGAGTTGCATTTAAATAATGTACACGGTGTCTCAAAACCTCTCTTGGGTAGGGTATACATATACGACTCAGAATAACACAGGAGTGTGGGGTCGCAAAATATCATTTTCATGCACTTAATCGCATTAAAGTAACTGTCATCATTTCGAGCATAGTTTGAGATAGACAAAAGTGGTGTCTTATGGGAAGTTTGTTACTAAAATTTGCACTTTAGGATTTTTTTTTAAATTTAAAAATATCAAAAATCTAAGCATAAGCCCATTGTTTATGAAATATTGTTGGGAAATTTAACTCATACTTCATCGCTTTTCTAAAATTGATCATTAATAGATCGTAAAGATGACGTTTGAGGACTGCCATTTTTATATGATTCCGAGAACACTGTGGTGTATCCTATCCACACAGAAATTTTAGGCAGTTGTGCTGTGGTACCCTGTATATTACTCATATCATTATCCTGAGAGATACAATTTATGGCTATTTACAGAGAATTTAAAAGAAAAAAAATTATCACTGGGCTAAAAGCATACTATATGCAGAAATGTATTTAATTTTGTAGAGACAATTATTGATTCAATTATAAGTATGGATAGTTATACTATGTAAATTATATAAAACTTCGAAAACTTTACTTTATGAATGACTAACACTTCAGCTAGAGAAAAAAAATCTCGAAGATTTTAATTCATTCTTTTGCGATCGCACGCGAAATTATAATGCAAATGTATTCCGAAAAATTTTCAACGGAATAAGGCATATTTCTATATATCTAGTTAATGCATTAATATAAAGGCTTTGCATACTGTTCTTTTGAAAAGGTGGGTTTGCATTCCATATTCTCTTTCGCCATTTTCCGTTTAAGATTTTCATTCACAGGAGGTTAGAATATGGAAATGCACTCTCAAAGGCTTAGAGTGCTATGAATCAGAACGAAGAAACTGAAATAAGAATGAAGTAATAATCTTTTGAAAAGAGAACCAAGAATTAAAATAAAAAAAATCATAAGAAATAATTTTATTTTAATCTAAGTTAAAGGCTTTAGAATAGACTTAATCAGAAAGTGTTGTTGATGAAAATATTTTAAGCTTTTTTTTTCCTCTCTGTTTATAACTCTTCTCGATAGCATTTTTTACACACTAAACGAGAAAGAAATGATTCCGAATAGATACACATTTGATAACTCCCGGGAAGCAATGCTGACACCTTCCCGGTGATGAAAACCAATGATGAATACTTCCTTCGGCTGATTCTAATTCCCAGCAAACACACTACTGCCCGCAAAATGCCGGCCGGGTACCCGTCGTGCTGGCAAAGTGCCGTCTACCCGGAGCAAGGTAGATTTTCATCGTCTGGAAGTCACTGGAGTGCCAGTGTCTGAAAAGTGCATATTCGCCAGTACATAACTAGTAACGGCGAACTGCCATGTGTCTATGACATGCACAGAAAAGTTAACGGCGTGGGTACTGCTTAAAATGTACCGGACCAGCACTATTTGACAGTAATGGGCCTGTATATATCAGGTTGTAACGAAAGTTTTCCGCCATACCTGCCTGAAAAACTAACTTCTAACTCCTTAGATAACTGTTTTTGAACTTTCGGTACCAAACCTGCACAGTGTCACACGATACAACAATAGTACTTAAAGCTGTACTCATAATTCGTTGATATTATGTAGCTGACTTTTTGCAACACAACTGGAAGTAAATGATGGTTCTAATTCTCTAGAGTGATAGTTCCATTTGAGGCACCTTATACTTAATGATAACTATATTTTTTACAGATTTCACAACACAGTGTTATAAAGTAAACCTCTTTCTTTCAAATGCCAAAAATCGTTTGACAAAATATGAGCAAATACGCCAACGACAACTGTGTGCTGACGATGTTTGCGGTGGCGGGAAACTTTCGTTACAACCTAATATTTCGTAGTGATGGCATAAAATTTCGTTATTTTAATTAAATAATAGTGTTTCATATTCATACTGTGTAGAAGTGTTAGGGGGATATAAGTTCCGGGCGCCCAAAGGCAAGGGTCACTGCTAAGATTTTTTTTTTCTTTTTTTTTTGAGGGAGGGGTGTAAGGGGAGAAGTTCATATTGTGCCTTCAAATATTTTAGTACTGAAAACTAAAATAATACAAACGAGTTCAGTATGCTATAAACATGTTTACTACAGCGACAGTGAAACCCCCACTATGTACAGAATTGGAGTACAATTCTGTACATAGTGGGGTGAAATACGAGGTGAATTTTATTCTTAAATTTTTTATAATTTATATTAATTTTTTACAATTTTGCTAAACTTTTCCCGAAAAACATATTTGCAGACTTTTTCTACGTTAAGCTCGTGTAGTTATTTTGTTAGAAATTAAGCAATGAGCCAGTATTTTCATGTAATAGTCAAAAATAGAATGTGCGCAATGGGGTTCATTTAGGAATAATATTTACTTTATTCTATATTTCTATTCCCCTTACGGGCCTCATAAGCAAGACGTCCATCCGCCTCTCTCTCTGCCGAGGAATCCTAAACGATCTCGAAAGAAGGCAGCAAAAATCGAACTGTTACCTTTTTATTTGGCAGTAAATGTTTATGAAACGCGAAGTTAAATATTAATGGTTTGGTGGGGAGGGTCTGTCGCCAAACTATTTTCTGCTTCAGTGATATTTTGAAAATTGGCGAATTACATTCCAACGGAAATGGCAATCCCTCTCGAATGCCATTTCGTGAACTGTCAATGTGAAGTACTCTTTTTTGGGATCTCAAGGTTTTAAAGTTTTTAGCGGTTTCATGGAGTTACATCTTTCCAAAGTATTTAATTGGTATTTTTAAACTGTTCCAGACTAACAAGATCTCATCGTTAGGAATAGTTACTTTAATAACACTATTTCAACGGTGAGATTTTTGTTAGTTCACATTTGCATTCCTTTGATTTGGATTTAACTGGGATAATGCCCTGGATAAATTAGAAAAATAACAGGTAAGTTTTTACTTACACTGTTTTTAATATACAAAATCTCATTGCATATTATAGTGTATAAAAGTATTTTCCTTCAAAAAATTTGAGTCATATAGGTACAACAGGTAAATAGAAATGTCTTTTCAGAATAGCTAACATCAAAAAAATCATTTGATCAAAACAAAATGTACAATAAAGCAAAATGTTACTCTAAAGTTATGTGTAACCATATATATATATACATATATAGTGCAACTTTATTTATTATATCCTATATGATTTTGACTAATATATATATATATATATATATATATATATATATATATATATATATATATATATATATGTGTGTGTGTATTATATGTACATACATATATCAATCGTAAAGTATTATAACTCATTTATAAAATCTCTTTAATTATGAGATATTGAAATTAAACTGTTTATAAATGATTTTATGTAGGTTTTGACATGTGTTATATCCTCTCTCATAAAAAAAAATATCTTTTGAAAATGAAAATTTGTAAGAAAATTGCAGTTTGTGAAAACTGCACACAATTCACTAATGATGGACGAACATAATTTGCAAATGATGTACTAATGGATTTTGCTGTTGTTTTTTATTTTTCATGTATCTAGTTTTTTATGTTAAAATGTTACCCTTAAGCAATGTCTTTTTTTTTTTTTTTGGAATGGGTTGATGAATAAGCCCTCCTACCCCAGATCCGCCACTGGCTCATATTTTAATTATGGCAGCGTTACTGTAAATAGGCATTAATCTGGTACCGTGCCATTATATTGTAGTCACTGTTAAGGTACCAGGCCAGTGCCTTTATTTTTAATAATAGCCGGCACCCGGCCGTTTCATTTTTGGCATTATAAACTTAGTGGTCCAGCGCTTTTATTGTGAGTAACGGCCGGCACATGCAGTATGCCCGTAGAGTGCCGTTGCCTTCCCAGGCTTCTGGCAAGGTACTTCTCGGGCGACCACTTTTGGTACGATTCAGTTACTTTTTGCAGTGCCGGGCCAGTTCTGGACGTAAAGGCAGAAAGGCACTGGAAAGGTACTCCGCCAGCAGGTATGTGTTTGCTGGGTTGTTAACTGGCCTCTTAAATACGAATATGACCGCCGTTTGCTCAACATTTGAGTTCAATTGGAGTCATATTCAGACTCAGGAGACCATTTTACATAAAAATCAGCCGAAGTGGTATCAGTCATAGAAGAAAAGGAGTTTTATTTTTCGGGGCAGGTATAAATTAATATAGTGTATAAAACTTAAGGTACCTGCCTCGGTCTGAAAAGCCATTTTTGATAAAAAAAAATCGATTTTTGTTTTATTGTTTATTTTAAAGAGCATATTCTTAAAGTCAAAAAACTGCTATACTTTTGTTTTTACAATAAATAGAAAGGAAGATACAACTTTAAATGTCCCATCATGTTGAACATTGATGCTAAAATAAAATCTATAAATGCGTTTTCTGGAAAACTGTGTTTTTGTTAGCTTGGGTCATGATAACAGTAACTAATCTATAAGTTTTAAATATATCTTAATGCAATTTTACATAAGCTTTCTATTGATATTAAAGCGTCCCTTGCAGCAAAAGTTAAATTACACGCTTGTAATTAATCGATTTACAGGTACTTTTAGACAACAAATTGAACGTTTTCTCAAAAATTTCAACGTTTGTGTACATAATTGGCCACATTTCAGTGAATTTTAAAACTACAATAAAAATTTTTGTATAAAACACAGAAAAGTGTTATAAGAGTATAATGTGGGAAGGAAGTTACTAAATATTGAGAAGAATGCACTGTACAGCAGTTGGCGTAAGTATAAAATTTTGCTAAATTTTTATGAAAAAATGCAATTTTTTGAAAAAGTTATGAAACTTCAGTAAACTAAATTATTGCTTCTGCCATGTTTTATGGCTTTTGAAATAAAAATGCATGAACCACATTAGAATTTTGCATTTAAAAAAAAAAAAGTGCGCCGCACGTAGGCATACCTTAACTGTTTTGCGTAAGGCTTTTGTGCTGCAGGCGGCCAACCAATGGCCAAGTGGATATGAAACTGAACATTGGTAGATGGCTGAAGTATGAAGGGCCAGGGATTTGGCTTGGCGTGCGGCAGACAATCTAACGGTCTGAAGTTTTGGGTGGTTTTCTCCAGATGTAAAGTGAACTTGTCAAAACATTTTGAAATATCCTCCGCTTTAGGAAATTCTCCGTATGTCTGATAGTCCTAGTGTGCCGTAACAAAACAAACAAATAAACAACTTAATGCTACAGGCACCTTCTCTTGGTCAGAACAAATCATCTCTCAGATTGTGATTTTGATCCAAACCGAAATTTAAAATAATAATTTTCATTTCAAGTCAATGATTTTCAGGTGATCAAAAGACATTTTGTAATCACTTGATTTAAAGTATACAAACACTGATTTACTCGCATGGACAAAATATACTTCTCATCATATGAAAAAGCTGGGAGATTCCAACATATGAAATCTCCCAGCTTCTTATTTACAATAAATTAATAATACATGTGACAAGGGAAGACTTTCGTGGTATCATTTGAAAAATAGCGGCAATTGATACCCTGCTATATCTCAGCTAAATTGATATGATTCCTTAACATCAAACTGTAGAACTGCTTGTCTGGAAAAGCTTCCTTTAAAGGTTGATTGATGATACAGTAATCGCTCTTTAAATATACTGAGTAAAATTTCTTAAGTGACGCATTTGCATTAAATTTTCATCAGAAAATTTATTCTAGAATACTGCATGAACTCTTAACTGTCAAATAAATCATTCTGGAGACAAAATGATTTATTCATCTTGTATAGCTAACGTATAAAGTGCGATGCATTTTAGTAATATATAAAATTCGTTTAAATGGAATTTCTTGATGATTTTATGCTCGGGATTACGTTTTCATGCTTTTCGAAGAAACATATACAGGGTATCAGAAAAATTTCTAGTAAAAGTTTTCGGACACTAGTTAATAATCACTTTATAAAGGTCTCAAAATATTAGTCATTTGTTTCCATGATTTTTAAATTTTTTTCCACAAAAACATCCTACTTTACATGATTATATAAATAATATTTCATTTTGAAAGATCCGGTTTATGAAGAAAAGACATATTGTTTATGAAACCCCTTTAAAATTACTGAATAACACTAAACATTTTCAAAGTAATAATCAGCCAGTGAATACAATGTCAGCGAATTTAGTAAAACATATTAGCAGGTTCCTTTGTGTGTATAGGAAAACATCCTATAAAAACTAATATATATCTGATGGAACATTTACTTTTCTGCCAAACCAGAAAAATCATGTGTATAATTTTATCGAAAAGTAAAAATAAAAACTTAGCATTTTTTATTGCATTCTGTGTCCTAATGAAAGTAAAGTTGTATTTTTCATAGCAAAAATATCGTTGATTCGTCTGTAACAAGAAAATGCATAGCCTAAAATTGGCTTTCATTTGAATGGAAAATATTTTTAATCTTAATTTTTAAGAAAGGAGTGCATATAGTATGAGAAATTGAGTCTGTCATTTAAAATATCGCAGGATGTATATCAATAGCCATTATAACAAATATCCAACACATTATTTCCCGAGAGGCCCTTATTTTAAGAAATATTTATGATAAAACGTGAATAATGATGTTAAAGAAATGCTGTTCAAAGCATAGAGAAATTAAGCTAGTCAGGAAAACGATCTCAGGATATACAGAAAATACAAGCTGCCCGTGAGTTGTTGTACACTTTATAAAATGAAATTTAAGAAATTCTATAAACAATGGCGCTAAAACGGCTAATTGCATGGACAATAAAATCAATAGATTTCAATACGAGATGCTTTGGTGGCTCCTACAGCATTTAAATGATATTCGATTTCCTTCCAAATATTTGAAAGCATCTGAGGAGTTATGGAATGAAAAGGCGTTGCAATTCGCTGTTTGAGTTCCTCTGTGTTAAGACATGTAATCCTGTAAACAATATCTTTGACACTTTTTCACGTAAGTAAATCCAAGCGGGTAAAGTCTGGCTATCAAGGCATGCATTAAACATCAAAAATCAACATCTCTTATACAAGATATCTATCATATTTTGTCTTCAGACTTCTATTCTAATTAACATTTACGGTAAAAAATGTAGAAAGATATTAGAAAAAGGATTGTTCAAAGTGTCGAGAAATTCACTCAACCATTTTCCTAAAATCTTGAAAACAATTTCAGGGTACACAGCATATATATTTAAAAGGAATAGCCATCATGCAGTGCTACTTATTGACCTGTAAATTTTTTTGAGATTTTATTACAATCTATATTTGTGGTAAAAATTGAAGAAAGATCAGAGGGAAAGAATAGTAAAAAGTGTGAATATAATAATTCGGAATTTTATAAGTTAATTCTTCTGCATACTCCTGTAAAAGATCAATGATTTTTATATACAACATTCTGATAAGGTATAAAGCATGGATAGAGCATGAAGACAAACTGGGATAGTTAATATAGGGTGATCAGTTTAAAAGAGTACCCGTTGATTTTTCTTATTAACCTTAAACTTGGCGGATGTGACAGCTGCTCTAAAACTGAACTGCAACTGTTTGAATCGTATTTAAGTGTAGGAGACAATTTCCAACACTGTGAAACTGTTACAGTTTCCGTTGTGAGATAAAACAGAAATAGAGAAGCACAATGTTACTTAATACAGCGATAATTGTATTTATAAAAAACAATTCAATTTTTTACATTATTATTCCACACAGCAAATTTTGAAAATGTTCGCCACCATTTTGAATGCAAAATGAATTTTTTTGACGCACTTCACGACATCCATGGGATTATTGATGCGATTTCTTCAATTATGGTTTGTTTTAATTCACGATGTTTGCAAGAGTTCTCTAGAAAACAGTATGTTTAAGATAACCCCCGCACAAAACAAAATCTAACGTGTTGAGATATAATTAATAATGGAATGATAATGTAAAACATTTGAATTAAGTTTTATTTTTCAAAATAAAATTATCACAGAATTAAATAACCTAGTGCGTCTCCACTTCTTTTCCACCTGACAAATAAAAATGTAGCAATCCAACAATATTGGAAATTGTCTTCCACGCTTAAACAAGGTCCAAAAAGCTATATTTCAGTGTTAGAATAGTTGTCACATCCGTAAGATTTAAGAGTATTACGAAAACCCAACGGGTATTCTTTTAAATTGATCACCTTGCATTTCAAAGTTTGTTAAAATATTTCAGGAGAATTGTTGTTGTTTTTTCTGATGCACCTGACAACCGCAAACGGCGGTGCCAGATCCCCCCAGCCCTGAAGGGAGGCGATGGGCAGAGGATGTGCGCCTTCCATTTTTTAGGGCCCAAGTGGGAGGAAGTACGATTCAGCCCGTGGTCCCCTAATTTTGTACCAATTCTAGAGGAGGGACTAACCCGCTGAAAACGGCACCCCCAGAGGTATCGTTCAACAGCTTGGAGGATATTGGAGCCACGACAGATTTTAAGTTCACCAGCTCCCATTAGCGTACACGGTCCCACAGTAGTCGAGCCGAGAGGAAGTTGACCCTCTCATGCACTGGCGAAGCCGGATGCTACTTCACTTGCCGTGTTCTAATGCGAACGGAGTTTAGCGCCCAGACCACTGCTGGACGTCAGAAGAATTTCAGATTACATGTTGAATTACGTGCATTATATTAATCATAAGTCTAGGATATAAGGTTATAAGAGGATGTTTCTAGAGTTCAAATGTGTTTTATTCTAAGTAATTTTATAAAACGTTTCATAAAATAAATCTATACCTTTTGATTAAGTAGGAGTAGATTTCTAATAATAAACGCAATGTTTCGTTTTCTTTTTATTTAATATAAAGCCTTTGGCCAGCTTTTAAAAGTGCAGATTTAAAATGGGATATACTTCACGTGAATTTATTTTCGGCTGTTTTGGCTCAGACTGTGCAAAGCTTTCTTTAAATGACCGTGAAAACAAATATTTCACAAAATCGAAAATGTACCTTTGAAGATTATAATCCCTTTTTTAATCCTTATTCTTTTTTGTTTCGTTTAATTCTCTGGAGAACCCTTGAAAACATCGAATCTCGGATTATGCAAAAAAGATTTGTATCTCTTGGTTTGTGAAATAAAAGATATTTTTAATCCTTAAATGTATGTTTATTTTAGTTCGGTTACATGTACGTATGTGTATACGGTAATAAGTTTGGGTTAGTAGTTCAAAGTTGTTTATATGTTTCTTTAGACATTTCGTGCTTTACTAAGAAAACTTTATCAATAAATTATACTTCCAACAGGTCATGAATACTTTATAAAAATACCTCTGCAGATTAATGCATTTGCAACGATGTCGGTATTAAAAATAATTTGATTGAAAAAATATACATTATAAATAATTCATTTACTTTGTAAAAACTAAAGGATTTCACTTCACGTACAACAAAAGAGATATTATTGAGCAGTTTTTCAACGTACATCTAAGTTAACACTTTTCGATAGCATGGAAACAAGTTATGATATTAGTATCTAGATTATTAAATGATTAAATATGGCAGGTAAATAGTTAATTTTAAATAACTAGTCTTCAAAATTATAGATAATTCAAAATAATTCGTGCGACAGAACTTTTAAGTGTAAAAAAACTAGTATAAATACAAATATTAAACTATTCTCAACAAAAGTGTAAATTTGAAAGAAAATTTTCTTTTAGATATTTATAACACTTAGTCACATGTTACTGCATAAAGCTTTTTTGAATGACGTACATACGTTCATTCTTTTTTTTACTCTTATAAAACCAGCCTCCATTTTCAACATAAACATTCCAGATCTAATCTCAATTCATCTGACTGAACGACCTGTTAAATTTTGGAACGTTTGGCGCGCGTGCAAGTACATCAACACCATTGAAAACTTGATAACGAGGGGATTGACTCCGGCTATGGTGAGAGATTAATAATGATAACTTTCAGACTCGAGATCATTTATCAATCCCTTACATAAAGTTTGACTGCGGGTTAATAATGTGGAGTCTTAATAGTGTATTTTGATAAAATGAGTTTTGAATATTTTCTTGAAAATATCCATAAGATCGTATGACGATGAGTAAATTTATTCCGCTTAGATCAATGTCAAATTTGAAGTGAGTTGAGTAAACGATGAGATAAAAATACGGCAAATCGGATGTAAAAATAAATAATTTCTCACTTTTTTTGTTGATTTTGAAATTAAAAGCATTTTTCAACTTGCTTTACTGCTACAACTTGCTTTCAACTAAGTTTGTAAATTTCTAATAAAAGTGTTTAAAAGCTCCAAATGAATGACTAAAATTATTCTTCCATTATGCGTAATTGAAAGAGTGCATTTCTACCAACAAATAACCTATTAAAATAAACATTATTAACTGATTACCCGTTCAGTACTGGATAAAGAGCTTTATATTATAAGTCATTCACATGCCTAAAGAAAGCTCATTAGAAGCTGAAAACAAGCTAAAGAAATGAAAAACTCGTTATAATCTCTCTTTAATTATGCATGTAGCCCCACCATGGCGGAGTGGATAAGGCACTCAAAATGGTGGACGGCCGAAGCGAGAAGGTCTCGGGTTGGGGCCCAGTCGCGCGGCTGTCGATCTAAAGGTCCAGAGTTTTTGTCGGTTTTTCTCCAGATGCAATGTGAATACACGTTGGAAGCCCTTAGAAAGTCATTCGACTAAGATATCCTCATCCTAGTCATGTTTGCCTTAATACACACAATACAATACAATAATAATGGTGTAAAATCTGCAAGGACAGAATCTCCATAACTTAGCCAAGAAGCTTGAGCTCTAAAGCAGTGAAAGGATTTCTATTATTAATCTAAGAAAGAGTCTAATCTAAGAAAAGTAAACTTTTTAAATAAGAGTAAATGAAAACCTTCTCTCAATTTAGAAAAAGACAAAGGTATTTCCAGGAAAAAGCTTATCACGTGGAACTATCTTACCATTTAAATCTTTCATCCTTGAGACATTCATCTGCACACTATACCTGCCAAGATTGAATATTATCCTCCATTATAAAGAAATTAAGGGCAAATTGTAACATGTCGTATTCTACTAGTTCGTTATAATTTTATCTCACTCATTCCTTGTAGCAGTTTCTCTGTGCTAGATCAAGTGTGACCATCCAGCGAAACTGCAAAAAAATCCTTATTCCAACTCAGTGATATTGATTCAGATGACAACTCATAGTTTATATATAGTATTCGGCTTTTTATCACCATCCATATCATAAGATCAGAACGCAACTTCAATCGATTTCCAAGACACCTTAGATTCGTCTGTAAAGATCACAGAAGTACCTAGCACATTCTGGCTTAATCCAATTGCTGGTTTTCGTCCAGTAACTTAGAGACTTTTGTGTCACCTGTTAAGAAATGCGCACACTGCGAGTTCATAAACATATATATGCGGGGACGCGCATGTAACTGATATACTTATCCCTCTTACGATAAATAGTGGCACTCACGCTGAGAACGCAAACGTCTTGTGTGCTTCTAACCCGAAGGCGAAACCAAATAACCACATATGTTGCAAGCGATAGTTAGCTGCAATAGTGCAAAAATATTTTTTTATATTCATTTGTCTTCTTGGCAATTAATTTTCGGTGGTACACGGAATAAAGAGTTATTGTAGTTTTCCACGAGGTTACATGAATCCGTCCAGTAGTATCATACTGCTGTTTTTGGGAGCATGAATCGTTTTCCGACGACTAAGGCACCCTTCCCAGCAGGCAGATGCCCCTCGTGTTTGCTTACCATAACTCAAAACATGAACATAAACATAGCATTAATCGATGGTTGAATTTACCTTTTAACATAATTTAAAAAAAACTTCTTTATGTCCTTGTTATGGGGACAATGGCTTACCATCCATAATTTAATATCAACAGTCATAAAAAATTAACACTAATTAGAAAGATATTTTTATCTTCTCTAGAAAGAAGTACACGGTAATTTCACACACTCACACACACAAAAAAATTTCTTTTAAATAAACGTTATTCAAGATTCTTAATACAAATGAAAATTTTTAAATCTGCATTTCAAGTTTAACAATTCATTGTATTTTATTATAATTACATGTTAAAATTTATGACTTTTGACAAAAGATACTATGTATCTAATTTTATTAAACTTTTAGTTGATTTCTTAAAAGTACAGTACAATAATTTCTTTGGTTAGTACTACTTTGGTTTTGATGCAATGCGTTGATTGATTATGAATTGAATACTCAATTGTTAATTATATGAAACGTTTTTATGAGGATTTTAATGAAACAGTTACATTAATATTACTAAATGTTTATTAAAACTATAATTGAAAAAAGTTAATTCATGAACATATGAGATTTATTTTCCAGTGAAAATGGAAATTTAAACGTAATACTTTCATTCTTTTATGAAAAAATTCTTTTCAGTTAGAAATAACGTCTCTTGAGATCTCTTTTCTGATTTCTTACCAGAACCATTTATTTTAAATGCAAGCAATTCATTTGATAATTAGAATAGTAATAGTTTTTTAAATATGAAATATTTAAATGAATTCAGCAAATGCAAAAAGGAGATCATAATGATAATGAGATTTAGTAGCATAAAACAAATATTTTTGCGTTTAAAAATATGTTTTTTTTTTAATTTTTACACTTTGAACCAAATTTACTCTAAAAAATCACTTTTGTTAGTCGTACTTTGCGGTTTTCTTAATAAAGCTTGCAAATACAAATTTTTAGTTAATAGAAAATTTGCCCGATTATTTATTTAGAAATTGATTTTTGAAGCATAGTTCTGTAAAGTATAAAAAAATAAGATTTTTGCCTTAATCTCAATGTATATATTTTTTTCAAGCAGAACGTTAGTATAATCGACAAAAACATTTCAAAATTAAATAATGTTAAGCCTAACAGCACAACCGTGTTTTTAAAACTTTTAGGAGGTTTTTGATTTGGAGTAACAGCTGCTTGCCACATTTACTCTGGTGTGTCACAATTGCTTGTCGCCCATGTCACTTAAAAGGTTTAATGATAATTCGGCAGTTTTTTTTTCACTTTTTAAATACACATCATTATAATTCCTTTTCTATTTTTCCAATTAAATAGCAAAATAGTAGACATTTTTTTAAAATGGAAATTCTTAATAAACTGACAAAAAATTCTTCCAGGTGTGTGACGTCTGTATAATATTGGTTCATATTTCCCCCCCCTAAAATATTTTCTTGATTATAGTACAGAATTTTTTATCAAAAAATCACGATCTTGTAAGTCTTGCTAATTAATAGATGCATATGCGTATAATGTAATTAGGGCCACATTTAAGGATATATTTTTTGGATAATAGAAACAAATTTAAAATGATAAGATTATTTTTAAAAATAATCTTATCATTTAATGCACCATGTTCTCGAATCCCTGATTAGTTACGCATGATTACTAATTGCTTTCCCAGTATGTATATAATGGAAAGGTTTAATGCTAGATAAACTCCTGTGAATTGTAACATGTTCCCCCCACATATGCGAGGAAGATGTCATCAGTTGTAGCGAAAATAAAATAACACAACCATTGGAAAATTACCTATGAATTAACAATAACTACGAAGAAACAAACAAACCTGCAAACTGACTTTATTTTTCAAAATTATTGAACTAAAACTAACAAGAATACAGGTTTGAATGTTAGCCTTCACTTCATTCAGTAACAAAAAATGATCACTACAACACTACAGTCGTACAACCATTTCTTGAATTTTGAGAATTGAATCCAATCATACTTGAGACCATTTTTATAGTAAAAGCATCCCTTACATACACCACAAATTATTATATTGAATTAAATTTAATTCTTGACTGAAAACTAGATTCGTTTTCTTTTTATAGTTTCAGGGAGTCTGTACGACAATAAAATGTGAATTACATTAGTTTAAAATTCTTAATATCTTAAAAAAAAATAATAAAATATGTAAAAATATAATGCACATATATTAAAGAAGTAGTTAGTTAATTTTATATAAAATGATAATTCTCGTACCATTATACTTATAATTATTAATTTATTTATAGTGTACACTATAATATACAATATACAAAATTAATGCCGTAATATCTTATTTAAAATAAAGCATCCGTTTATTCACTTCAAATATGATCAACGGAATATTATAAGGCCCTTACTTACCATTTTGAATGCTCCCGAGTTCTAAAGTAACGTGATTACCGGAGACAAATAAAGACAAATTCACTATCCAGGTATACACTAGTATAACATTCTCACACAGGCGTAGTATGTTCGCCGAGTCGAGAGAACGAAACTAAACAATTGCACGAGCAAACACCTGGCATTTTGCCAAAGCGCCAAACACAGTGTGAATTTCTGCTTTCTTCCATTTACGCTGTTTGGAATCAGGATTAATTAGGGTTAATTAGGGATTGGCGCCAAAAAATGTAATTCTTTGGTAACCCGTTTGTTTACTTTCGTTCTCTCGTTTCCGCGAACAGACTATAGGTCAGTATTGCTATCTGTTGACAAATAAAAGTACTAGCAGTAAACATGCGTTTCTCCCCAGCTGGAATCATTTTTTGACTATTGCAAGTAATATATTGAGTAAAATTCGAGTTGATAGATTATGCTAATTTTACCTAGCTCTCCATTACACAGTTTTAATGGTTTAATTATGGTCAAATGGAGATACAAAAAGAAAATATCAAACCAGTCTTATTGATTTTATCCAGATCCAATTTTGAAAATGAGAACAAGAAAAATAAATGAAAAATTTTGAAACTTCAAAGTAATCTTCGCAATTAAAATTTCTATTTCATTATCCAATCAGAGACTATTTGAACAGGTGATTTATTCCACATCGCCGTGAAATCCCCTAATTTAATTGGTTAGGGGCCAATATAGTTCCAAAGAGAAAAGGAAATTTTACAAACTGCAATCAATAGCATTAAGAGTAATGTGTTAACTAAGATACGATTAGCAATTAAACTCACTGGGTCAAAGAGGATCAATACTTTTGTGTAAAAGATTTGTCGTTCGTTAAATTCATTAAATCTAAATTGATTTGAAGAAACACACACATGATTGCCATTTGACATAGATTGTTCTAGCTTTCATTCTTGCCCTATAAAATAAACATTCATTATATAAAGTTTTAATTAATCAGATTGTTATCATAAACAATTTAAAATAAATGTTTATTTATTATTTTCAGATAGTCTTTATCAGGCATAAATTTTTAATTTTCAGGTAAATATTTTATTTGTATAAAATTGTCAGTTTCATTTTAATGATATATTTTATTAATTCAGGAAGCCCTAGCGGTACCGTATGGTACCAGCAGTCATTACCAAAAGAATTATTTTCGCTTGGACAGTGTAATAGCCAAGCAGTACTATTTAGTACCAGCAGTTTCAAATGAACTTAATTTTAAAATTTCTAAAAAAAAGAGTTTTTTTGATACCGTCTGCCGCAATGAACAAGAAAAGTTAAAATATGAGAAAAAAATTGGGCTTTGTCGTGTTAATGATAATTAAAATTTTAATCTGTGTAAAAACTTTAAATTAAAATGCAATTCTATTTAAACACAGAAACTCTAAATATAAATCACTTTGAACTCATCGGTTATAAAACCCTTTAAAAACAGACTTGTTTCTACTCAGAAAGTTGTTCAATTATACTCAGTGGCGAAAGGCGATAGGGTGATTGCCGTCTCACTGAATGCATTGAAACTCACTGTTAAACCAATGTTTAACCTGTTCCTTCCCATAATTCAAGAAGGCGCACCTCCTTTTTGGATCGAAATTTATTCCCAGAATGGTTCTTTGAACACTCCTCCGGAGCACATCGATTGCGCAAACGCGATGCTGTGTCCAAGTGGAGCGTTCAAAGAACACTTCATGGAGCCACATCATTCATAGAAGGAGAATATTTTACCTTGCGTCTTTTCACATGATGAGAGCGAAAAAGATTAATTAATGGTTCAATAGTAAATATGAAAAGAATAAGAAAGAGAGAGTGACCACTGATAATGTGTCGTCATACTTACCGCCTTTCCCTTGCAACCTTTCTGAATCCTCCCGGAGCCACCGTGATTCTACCGGGCCTGCTTTTGCACTTCCATGAGTCATCCAAAGAGGCCTACGGTTGCTCGCTTATTGGTTTCAGCACTTAGATACGCCATCTAACGGCCAAATCTGACCAATGTGGAAACGTCCGCATGTCTCTTTCGGAGTGTACGAGTACGCCCGCTAGAATCACGATGGTCCCGATCCGCCACTGATAAAACCAATACTGCTATGTGCAACAGCGGTATTCCGTCCAGGTGTCGCTACCCGGAATTGCTCGAAGAGCAAATGCAAAAGACAAAATGGTATAAACAGAACAAGAGTTTCTGCTGTTCTGACTGAGAGAGAATGTGAGTGAAAAGGTAAAGAAACCAATAAAATACAATATGGCCCTAATAAACTGACAGTGCTCAGAGTGTTCTGTAGTGTTTGTTACCTACTAACCAGAATGAAGGCAAATTTTGTAGGAAGAAGATGGGGACGAAGAATTTTGTAAAACTCTCTTTTCAGCTACACAGAACCACATATTCCTCCAGTAGTGACTTTTGGAGCCTTCTTTTTTCTTGGATCTTCCATACCCAGTCTCGTATGATTTTTCTAACAATGTGGTACCATTCTCGCAATTAGGGATGGACGCGAGACGACTTTTTTGCGAGACGAGACAGAGATCTACAGCTTTCTTGCGAGACGAGACACACCTTTTTAACATTATGATATAGGGATTTTTGCGAGACGAGACAAAGTTTTAGGCTATTTTGCGAGACGCGAGATTCCTATTTTTCGTTTCGCGTCCATACGTACTCGCAATTTAATCATGCTACAGAACACCCTGCGTACTGAATTTTATGTATGGATGCCACCTCGAATTTCTTTCCAACGTTTTGAATTGAGCAAAAGAAACCCAGGGTGATCTATTTAAAAGCGCACCCGTTCGTTTTTCGTATTACCCTTAAAGCTCATGAATGTGGCGACTATTCTAATTGTTTGAACCTTGTTTTAACCCATTTATGCCTAGCGTCCCTTTTTTGGGACGGCATTATCGCTATCATTCGAAAACGTTATTTATTTTTCCTAGCCTTTATTCGCGAGTATTGAACCTCAATTCTACAAAATATTTTAATATGGCAAGTAGGATGTTGACATTTCAATTTTTATACATAACGATTTTAAATGAAATAATCCCTTGTTCAAAAAGTTGACATCAGAAATTTATCAATTACTTCTGGTGTTAGCAAAAATCGAAGAAAGTCCCAAAAATATCCAGGCACGAATGGGTTAAGTGTGGGAGAAAATTTCTAACACTGTTGGACTGTTACAATTTTATTTGTAAATTAAAACATAAATGTACACTGACAATGATACTTAATCTTGTGGTAATTTTAGTTTTGAAAAACATAATTTTATTTTTTTGTAAGCATAATCTAATTAATTTTTTTTTACATTATCATTCCTTGCACCAAACGTTGAAAATGTTTGATTGCAAACATGGACACATCCAACCAAGTTTTTTTAAACACTTCGGAACATTGTTGGTATTATTGCCGAAACTTCTTCAGTTATGATTTATTTTTATTCATCGATGTGCGAAAGGAAATCTCTGGAAAACCCTATCTGTTAGCGAAAACATTCAAATGATAATGTAAAAAATTTGAATTAAATTATGTTTTCAAAAAATAAAATTATCGCAGGATTAAGTAACATTGTGCGTATCCATTTCTCTGTTACCTCATAAATAAAGTTGCAACAGTCCAACAGAGTAGGAAGTTATCTCCCACACTTAAATAAGATTCAAACAATTATATTTTAAGCTTTATAGTAGTTGCCGAATCCTCAGATTTAAAGGTAATAAGGAAAAACAACGAGTACTCCTTTAACCCATTGAGGCGCAACCCTTTCCCAATGCTGAAAAAAGGGCAGCCGTTGCCAACGCTCGACTTAACTACCAGCAAGATTGCGGACGATTGAAACGTTCATCGCCTGCTATAGATCAAGAGGACATTTTTGACGCAGCTGGCTGTGCGACACAGCCAGCTGCGTCAAAAGCTGCTGGCAGTTAAATCGTACGATGGCAACGGCTGCCCTTTTTTCAGCATTGGCCAGTCTATCCAGCTGTTCTCGCATTTTTCTGTTTTTCAGCAGATGTCAGTGCTGTTAAAAATAATCGTGACAATTTTTTTACGATAAATGACGTGCTTAAATGTAAAGGATTCTCGTGGAGCTATGTCACCCGAAACTATTTTGATAGAAATCAAATCTATTCTTCGTGACTGGCAACAGTCAAAACGTCAGAGTTTGGTGTTCCGAGAGCGGGAACGCTGCGCGTTAAAGGGTTAAATTGATCATTTTGTAGAAGAGAGTCATCTCCCAAATATCGGGGAAAAAAAGAAATTTTAGATGCTACTTACATAGTTTATTTTATGGTTATTAGGCTCGATTAACCACGATAATACATTATACTTTCATTTTATTCGAAACAGATTAACATCCCAAAAGAGTTATGCAATTACAGCACACGTAAAAAAAATGTATCCTAAATCTTTGGTGAGGTTTAACAATAAAAATAGTTTATGACCTCTATCAGCTATGACCCCGGTATTCAATAAAGAACATGTGACAATGAATGTCCATAAGTAAGTGCATTTGATCCAAAGAGGAACAGCAGGCAAAACGAAATCCCAAACATTTGTCATCATTGTTGGAAAGGGTAAGAAATCGCGGTTAGCTCACGAAATTCATCTTTTTTTGTCCGAAAATAAGCAATGTTTTAAAATTCATTTATTTACTTATATTTGGATAGGGATGGACGCGAGACGTGCGAGACGTGAATCGGGGCTGTCTCGTCTCGTCTCGCAGTGGTAAACCTCTGTCTCGTCTCGCGTCTCGCAAAGAAATTGCTGTCTCGTCTCGCGCGAGATGTGAGACGTCTCGCGAGTCTCGCAAAATTAAGGACTGCGATTTCGTTACCATTTTATACTAACTTATTATTGGGATTTTATTGAAAATTAATATTAATAATAACAATTACTTACATATAGCCACATTAGTAGATATTAATAACTATATCAGCATATGTCGGCATTTGAAGTAAAAGAAATTGACATTTAATCCGTATATATAATGTCACACCGAAAATATGTATTTATTTTTATTTACTAGCTGCGTGCCCGTTCTTCGCACTGTAGTAAACGAAAATTTTCCTAACATGAGTAATTTCAATTAATTCCAGTGATGTGGAATCTAAAATAAAAGCAAAATTATTTGACTCTTGATGTAGTTTGCGTCATGAGTATTAACCTGGCATCATTGCAATATAATGACTCAAAAAACTACGCCAGTGTCATTCGCGATCAGAAAAGTGAAAAGCTTAGCGGTTTGCAGAGAACTCCCGACTTTCAAAATGTGTTATTTCTACATCATACTGTAGTTCTACATCATACTGTTCAAGTTGTAGCATTAAATACCTCACACTACATAAAATGGACAACCGTTTGTTTTAAAATAGCTGCGCACCCGCTCTTCATACGAGAAGTAGCGAACATTTTACTAAAATCATATCTGCATGAGACAAAACAGATTTTTTTTTTTTTTTTTAAGTTCAAGTAATCTTCTCTGTTGAAATTACTGCGGGATATATTAACACAAATTAGAATTACTTATCGTTCGATTGGTTGTAAGATAACCCTTGAAAAATTATATACAGAACACTTTTAGTCTTTATTAAATCTCTATTATTTACTTTAACGTCAATTTCAAGTCTCTAAAATATGTGTAATTTTTATATTAATGAATACAATATTATATTAACGATAATTATAATTATTTGCCTAATATTTCCAATAACATTACCGTGTGTGCATTTTTAGATTTCATTATAGTATCTCAGTTGGTTAATAGACGTCTTATTTGTTTGTTTATATTTTTAATTACTGAACAGTTAATTTGTTGACGACTATCCGTTTGTACTTTTCCACAATAATTTTTAGAGATAGTACTAAAGTCGTTATGGTCGCCCTGTTTACAGAAAAATTAAAAAATAATCCCCCTAATGTATATCCAGTGTGGATTTTTTAGAAAAATGAAAAGACATCTAACAAGCGAAGATAATTTTAGAATAGGAACCCAACTGCAAGATAAAATGATGGGGAGGAAAAAAAATTATAAAAGTTTTGCAAGCCGAAGGAAGGGAAAACATTATAATATAAACGAAAAGAGAAATAGTTTTTTAAAAAATTGCTTGCATTTCTTTCCGTCCGATATTAATATATAAAAATAAAAAATGTCATTTTAATCTCTTTAAAATAGGCCAACAATAGGGATTTAACCGCCCCTAGAAAGTTGTTACCAGGGTGGGCGCCCCCCCCCCCCCTACGCACGCCGCAACGTGCGGGAAAGTTTGAGGATAATATCGGTACAAGGATATTGCAACCAAGGATATTCAACCATATTTCAACCTACTCAGACTAAGCATCAATGCGAATGCAAGTTGCTCTACTTCTAATCTTTCTCTGATATACCTGAAACCCGATTATCACAGGGGCAAGGGGGGGGGCGGTATTCCGGTGCCCCTGAAGAAAAAAGGGGCCCATATATATCCCGATTATCTAAATTATAAATTCATATGTACTGAAATAGTAATTGCGGGGAAAAAACTGAATTTGCTCTATAATATAGGTATTACCTAATTGTCTATCACTAGATCAAGTTAGAGATATTTTTTTGGGGTGATAAATACGATTTGATTAAAGTACAAAAACTACAGTTAACTGAAATGCAATTTTCGAGTACAACAGCGGTCAAAACTGGGTTAAAATGCTTAAAAAAGGGGGGCTCAGTAAAGGGGCTTAATGCGTAAAAAAGGGGATAGTAAGGGGTGCCCCAAACTTAATGCCCCGGGCCCCGTCTAAAAGTGGTCAGATTTGAACATACCGTACCACCTTTCCTATTTACTTATTATTTTTCTTTCAACTCTTCTGTTTTCTTTTTTTTTCCGCCTCTTTCTTTATCCTCTCCTTTGTGTGTTTTGTATATATCTCGTCTGTTTTAATTTTAAATGTTACGTGTTTGTGCGTATTGTAGAGTGCTGATAGTATACCAGGACCGAAAACGAAGGAGACACAAGTTAAACGGTAGAGGCTTCAGGCAAATTGTCGCTTTTCAGATCGTATTTATGCGAGACGAAAAAAAATACGAGAAATCTCGCGCAAGACAAGACTCAGTCTGGTCTCGCGTCTCGTCCCGCAAAATATTTTCTTTCTCGTCTCGCGTCTCGTCTCGCAAAAAAAATGCCTGTCTCGTCTCGCGAGACAATACGAGAACGCGAGACAATGCGAGAATTCTCGCGTCTCGCGTCCATCCCTATATTTGGACTTCTTAAGAAATAAACATAGTACAAATCAAAAGCAAAAGATACATTTATTATATTAAAATTAAAATTAATTTGCCGTCTAAAGAATAAGAGTTGTTAAAAAAAAAAACATATACAAACAGCTGATTGCAACATGCATTTTCTCATAACGTTTTTTTAAATCAAAATATCCTATATGTGCAGATAGTTCCACTTAAAAATATCGTATTTTTTAAAAAATAGACAGGTTTGACGGAAATTTGCAAGGTGATACGTTAACTTATTGAACGTTAATACATTCTTAATTCATATAAAGTGTCCAATAATTAACACTGTAATGAGTTTTTCTACATAAATTTGAATAATATTGATCGAAAAAGGATTACTTGAATTACTATGAATTAATTTATGAAAATTTCAGACTCCTAATTAAGATTTGTTTTCTACGTAATGTACACATGCAAAACTAATATGGAATAATATTGAATGTATCTTTAGTAAAAAAATAGTTATTTGTACGAAACTATTTTAATTCAATATACGTCAATTTGTAAATTAAAATTAATTGAGAACTTTGCAAAATAATCCATGTAAAGAAGATACTTATGAATGCAATCGTTTTGAGTGGTACGAAAAGTCCATACTACTGCAGTTTCAGAAAAGCGCCACTATCAGCACATGTAGAAAGGTTAGAACTGAAAGGTCTATTTTACTCTGTTGAATTTTCTACCCGTGTAGTTGTTAGAAATATTTTGCAACTGAAGAAAAAAAAAAGGAACAGATTAAAATAGACTTTCCAGTTCTAATCTTTCTACCTGTGTGGATATATGGAGCTTTTCTGAAACTGCAGTAGTATGGACTTTTCGTACCACTCAAAACGATTGCATTCATAAGTATCTTCTTTACATGGATTATTTTGCAAAGTTCTCAATTAATTTTACTTTGAACAACATTTTTTTGTTGAGTGTGCTTTTTAATATGCAAATTAAATTTGTTGTTACAAGTTGTAGCCTGGTATATATGTAATAGATTAAGGAAGTGTCAGTTTTATTTTGACACTACCTCGTTACACATAAATTTATTAGTTCTTCATTTATTGTTTATATATTTCTTAAACGAGCCTGTTTGTTTAGATATGCTAAATAGTATAGAAAACAATCAAATTCAATATGTTGAATTTAAAAGAATCACAAATCGTAGCAAAATATATTTTTAATAGAAGTAGGATCTACTTAAAAAATTTTAAAGGATTTTTCCACGTTTATTTATAATTATACGTCACAAAAAAGGCAGTATTATATAACATTTATATTTCTTTATAAATGCTATGTAATGCTTTTCAATAAAGTTAAAATTTACGGTTTATATTTTTAGAAGGTTCTACATGAATACTTTTAATCTATTCACTTTTTTTAAGTAGTCTAATCTAAAGTTTGGAATCACAAAACAAAATTGAAAATTCTCAATATAACATATAACGCTTTTTAAATTTCCTTTAAACATCATATAAATTTATCTGTGATGAACATTCACTAAACATTATATATATATACAGTACATTATAATCATCAAGAAAAAAAAATTGAGCTTTTGCAGAAATATAACATATAATTTTAAATAAACTTTTGTTTTTACGTTAAATTTACCCATGATACACATTTAACCATTACACACTTAAACTACATACATTTAAAACCGATAAATAAACAAACTTAGAAAGGATGTATAAATTTTTCTGCTTATATGAAAGTTAGAAGCATTAGAAACTGTCATTTTAATAAATTGTAATTTTTTTCCGGTTTTCGAAAAAATATCACTGTTTCGGAAGAAAATACAAAATGAAAATACTACTTCTTAAATTTATGATCTGTTTTAAACAGAAGTTATATATAAAGTTATACTTTCTTTTGAAATTACTTTTATCACAGGAAATAAATGTCCAGTTTATCTGACCTGGTAACTGAAATAAATAACGTTTAATACAGAAGAGAAACTTAATAATATATTGGTGTC
The DNA here is from genome assembly GCA_038373885.1 of Cheiracanthium punctorium. NCBI lineage: Eukaryota > Metazoa > Arthropoda > Arachnida > Araneae > Cheiracanthiidae > Cheiracanthium > Cheiracanthium punctorium. Next base: position 216,924 of record JAWZYV010011616.1, read on the forward strand.
AATTTACTCTTTGTTTTCTGTACATATCTTGTATATAAATGGTTTGAGTTAAAATAACAAATGTCATTTCTAATTTTTTTAAATATAATTTCTGTTTTCAAAGAATATATGTTTTTAAGAATATCAGTTTAAGGGATAGTAAACTATCAGAATATTTGTCTTGGCTCTTTTAACTGACTTGCTGTAAAATATTTTTGTTTGTTTGTGTGTTATGGAAAGCTTACACGAGGGCATCTGCCTAGTTCGGAGGACTTTTTAGAGGGTTCTAACGCGTACTCCAGGTGCATCTGGAGAAAACCGATTAAAACTCCAGACCATTAAATCGACACCCGCGTTGCCGGGCCCGAACTCATTGACCTTCACGCTCCAGCCGACTCCATGTTCATTGCCTCATCAACTCGGCCATGGTGGGGAGTTTTGTTTTCAATAAAATGAGGCAAAAGTAATGCGTCGTAACCTGGGTAAAGTTCTGCGGTTTGAATCCCAGCTGATCAAATAAACAGAGCCTACACGTCTAATGGACCCGTATGTTCTCTCAAGGTCTGTCTGCCAGTAAAACACCTCCTGTACCGTGATGCACTACATACATACACGGTGATGATGTTTTATGGAAAAAATATATAGAAGTTTTGAAACAATGCCAATGTATATTTCATCCAAAAGCCAATGTTCTTTGCGTTGTAAAGTCGCTTTTTTTCTTCTAACAAATACTGAGCAAGTGCAAAGCGTCATATCTTGGAGGAGACAATAATATGGAGGAGGCATTAGGGAGGAAAAGTGAAGCCACAACTGTAACCGGTTTTTCCTCCGTCCGCTTGTTCTGCTATGGGGAGAAAATGAAGTAACCCTGTGCGTAGCCTTGGGGGGCGTCGCTCGGAGTTAAAGAGCTGTTTTGAGCTCATATTATTTATTGAACCACGCCCCCGAAGACTACGCTTACAGTTACTTTATTTTCTCCCCATAGAAGAACCAGTGGATGCTCACTCCATATTTACTATTCGTTCCTCCAAGCGTCATATCCAATTAGGCCCCCAATGACGCACTCTCTCTGTCCACTGATTGCTATCTATTCACAATGTACACAGGCACCACGGAATATCCCAGACAGCACAAACTTGTCCAGAACATGTCCATATGATATCATGGACAAGTTCGGGACATAACTGACATCCCCAAATTTGTCTATATCTTGTCCATAATACCCCCAAAACTTGTCCATATGGCACAATACGGCGTCCATAATGATATCCTCTGGACAAAATATAGACATCCATATGGGCATGTTATGGACATCCAGAACTTATCCATATGGGCATGTTATGGACATTCATATGGACATGTTATGGACATCCATAATTTGTCCATAAAAAGACATTCTGTGGATATTTATCTCATATCCACAGTTTATTTTTATGCTATGGATAAGTTACTACCATAAAGGAATAGAAGTATCTGTTTCATCAGTAATTTCTGAAATGAAATGAAGCTATTACAAGAACTGCTTGTAGGATCACACATATTTGAATCTTCAAAAATATTTTCATCGATCCTATTTTCAAATTCATTACGAAAATAATTATAATCGTGCGCATTAATAGGCTTTGATTCAATATCATTCACATTACATTCAGCTTCAATAAGGAATAATTCATCATTAACTTCTTATTCAACATTTCCCCATTCCTGACGAGTCGACTTAATTTTTTTATTAAAATACACATTAAGTCAAAAAGTTGTACATTACCCCGTATTGTAAAGAACAGTGATATAGGCAAGCAATATGCAAGAAGTGCGCATAAAAATGCTATAATTAGCTGACAAGGAAACTTCAAATATATGGGTACTATCTACAACAACCACCACAGATTATTAAAAACAACGTGCATACAAAAATGTTACTGCGCATGATCAAACAAATTGAGCCAATCAGAGTTTGTCGCCGATAGATTTTCCCATTTATGTCATAAAATAGACATGATTGGGGTGTTTAGATGTCCATTTCATGTCATATAACAGACATAATATGGATTTTCCCGTTTTTGTCGTAATAAGACTTAATTGGGGTGTTACATGCCCCAATCATGTCTTATTCTAGACATATTATGGACTTTCCCAAAGATGTCGCTAAAATGATGTCCAGGAGATATGTTATCATAGACATAGACATGTTTTGGACAAGTTTGTCCAGATATGGACATAAATTGGGCAAGTGTGCTGTCAGGGATGACTGCTATAATTTGTTTTTGTTTATAATGTTTTTCTGGAGAGCAAAGATGCAAGACAGAAAATAGCCGTCTATTAGTAATTTAAACTCAACATAATGTCTGCTGAAAGACTAGAATAATAAAAACGATATTTTGAAGTATAGTACTAGTTGTAGACCAATTTCATTATTTCATAGAAAGATGCAAATCTTCAATAACATTAAGGTCTGGAGATTTATCGCCAAACATATAAGATGTCTCAAAGCTGGGTTCAGCTGAAGCAATGATTGTCAAGACTTACATATGAAAATACTTTGCTCATATATAAAACAATCACTGACAAAAAAATTACTTAAAGAATGGAGAGGGTGGGGGGGATGGCTGGTCTGTGGAGCTAATGAGTCGATATATACAATTCTTCTTGAAAGTTAGTGTTGACTCTATTTTACATCACAGGCATTCGTTTCTTTTCTTTACATCTCAAAGTCCGTTTAGTACATACCTATCAAAATTTAATAAATCCCACTTTCTTCCGTATCTGCAGCAAAATGGCATATCACTTTCACTATGTAACGGATTGCCCTACAACTTTTAAATACTGTTTAAAGCTATCCCCATTAGAGTCGCTGTCAAAATGGTCCGAATTCCATCCTGCCGCAACACAAGCTCTATGCAAAAATCATACAATAAGCCCGTTTACATGCACAAAAATGCGAGATGAATGCCGGAACTTTCGCTGCTTTCTGCCACGCTTCCCCTACGTAGGGAAAAAAGCACGGGGTAGAACGATTCCTAGTCTAATGATGGGTAAATGTATTGATGACCTCCCTTTCTCATGATGCATTGCAGGTTTCCTCTATACTCTGCTTTGAAGCAGGATTTTCTATTTTGCCATGCAAACGAGCCTATGTGTCTCTTACTTATAGAATAATCAGTTCAGCTTTCAAAACCAAGAGCCTTTCGTAGGGTCAGGGAGTACAAGACTATATCGGAGATCCGTTTTTCTGTCGCCCCGTTTACATGGGAAAATGGAAAATCCCGGGTAAAAGCAGAGTATAGGGAAAAACACGCAATGCATCATAGGAAAGCGAGGTCATACCTGCATTCATCCTGCACTGGACTAGGAATCTTTCTACCCCGAATTTTTCCCTACTTAGGGAAAGCGGGGCAGAAAGCAGCGAAAGTTCCGGCATTGACCCCGCATTTTCGTCCATGTAAATGGGCCCTGTGTCTTTCCACGTGAATATTCCACAGGAAATAAATAAATAGATTTAGTCTTTTGAGTAGCTCTGTATATGAAATACATGCATAACTGTATGATACAACAATCCTAAAATGCAAAATTTTAACATTTTAATTTTAACATAATCGTGAGTTGAACTATGAAGTTGCAAATGTCCATGCATAAACGTATAGAAGTCACACCAAAACTAACAAAAATGGATTCACACTTGGTTAAAATGAATCGTATGCATGCTTGTCTATATACGCAATTACATGCATATAGGAAAAGGAATTATGTAGGTAACTTGTCAAAGTAAATTCGGGAAATGATGAAAATAGATTTTTTTCGTCAAACTCTGTTTTTTCAATTACAATAATTCCCGTACTTTGTAAATTGAAGTAAAAAGGATAAGAGCTCTCAATTTTGATACCTTAAAATTTCATATTTACATTTCAAAAATGCAAGTTTCGATCTTCCACCGTAATTTTTATTTTAGCAATATAGAATATTATTTCTCGTAACAATATATATTAAATATATAGATGCACCAATTTAATATGCCTGTTGCATCCAATTGCGGCTTTATGAGAACAAAATTTCCACTTGAGCGTAAACATCCAAAAGGCAGAAGAAAATTTATTGCTATCGATATTGCAATCTTTCACACGAAATATATTACAGTTAATGTTTGGGGTAACAGCTTATTCAGCGCACCATGAACAATGCTGAGTATCTGAGTATAAAATTTATTATATTGCCCATTTCTGAGTTTTATAATAGGCTGCAATATTTACTCGCCGACATTCAATGCAGAAAAAATTGCGTAGCAAGCAATATTGTGCAACGATCCGTTTTTAAATATTTTGGGCATAAATAAATTTAAAGAGGGACACAAACCAAATCAAATTTTATCAAAACTATTTTATTTTCTGAAGCTGTTAGAAGGAAATTAAAAACAACTCTTTTAATTTAAGAATATATATATATATTAATAATATATGTTTATATATATGTTTTAATATAAGAATATCTATATATATATATAGATAGATATAGATATATAGGTAGATATGTCATCAAGCTTCTATTTATTTTTGAAAGGAATTCATTTTAGAGAAAAATCATCTTAATAAAACATTTACTGACATTGCCTATCCAACTGAAATATTTTATTGGAATTTCAATTGTTTAAAAAGAAAAAAAAACTTAAAGAATAATAATTTTTTGAAGATAAATATTTCAAGGTACACAAAAAGTAAGAATGTTTTGAAATTTTAATATATGTTAAATATTTGTTTCGTAAGGAATCATAAGAAATGATGAAAAAAGAGAGATTTCAGATTCTTACATAGAAGTTGGTAAAATAGAACTATGTATAATAATCCAACTAGAATGTACAACTGAAGTATTACTGAAGAGGATGATTTTAACTCAAAAAATCCCAAAATCCATATTTTTCCAAAATAGGAAATTCTATAGGTCCCTTAAAAATTATATATGTCCCTTTCCCTCTTTGAATAAATTTTCTCAAATTCTGATTCAAATTTTCAAAACATTATACCGAAGTTGAGTGACAATCCCCATACTTTATCAAACATTCAACAAATATTCAAAATCGCATTTTTCTGTCAAAATTTTCATCTGACCATAAATTAATATACCGCCGAAAGTCTTATAAAAATATTGCATACAGCAAACGACACTATTAAATGAAGAAAGTGAAACAGCAAACACAGCGATAATATTGCGTCGGCAAAAAAGTAATTGCATATTTTACAGGGAAATCAAACATATAAATTTTCAACCATGGAACCATTCTGCAAGTTCGACCGTAGCTGAGTAACTTTCGTGTCATGCTTGCAGTCAGAAGAGCAGAGAACAGATTTTCACTCGTGGCAACATTTCACCTCTTTAAGGGAACCTTCAAATACTCAATAACAATTTCAAAATTAGAAAGAATTTCAAAATCGTAAGCAGTCGTTTTGCATTTTTACTATAAATCATGTATATGGACCAAGGAAGTTTTGTAGTCCCGGTTCATTTGGACCACTGACTAAATATTCTAATTTCTACCCCTGATTTTCTCAGTACAAAAAAATTTAAGACAAGAAACAGTATTTTCCCTGCAAATAATATTTATTTCTTTTAACTATCGCGAGTGGAATTAACGAAAGGTGAAAAATTCGGAAACTACAAATAGCTTTTTTCAATTTGCAGAAAGTCCCTTAAAATCGCGCAAAAAAGAATTCACAATATCTCCTTAAATTATCGTAGAAAATCTGCGAAAATATATATTTAGGGTAATATGAAGGTTTTTTTTTTTGTTTTTTGTTTTATAAAGTCAAAATAGAGTGATGCTATCGAGAAAAACGAAGTTGATGCAGAATTAAATATGAACACAACCTCTCATGCAAAATAAAATTAATAGTAAATTAAAGTATACGTTATTTACAAACGAATGGTATATATAACTTTGCTCTACGACGAACGACAGCCAAATAAACTGCAAGTGAACGTTTTCTTTGCAGATGTACGTGAAAAGAATTGCAATTTGTTGCATGTTGGCTGTTTTTTAAGCTGACAGTATTTTGCCCATCAGTTTAAAAGCTCATTTTCGTAAATGGTATGTCGAAAATTATGGGTAATATTGAAATGGATTTCATACCATCAACTAAGGAATCGGAGAACAAAGATGCTAAATGCATCTTCTCTAAGGAAAATTTCTCCGAAAATCAACGGGGAGAAATTCTGATCAATGCTTCAGCTGTTCACTCTGAACTCCCCTTCACTCTACCGGAGCAGAGCAAGAAGATTATGTGGTCAACTTTTGTGAATAGACTAATCTTAATAGAACATAAACTTAAAAACACGGTTTTATAGTTAAAAAATAACTGTTTTATGAAGTATAATCAGTTTTTCCAAATGCTTAAACCATATATTCCATTTTGCCCAACTGTTTCATATTAACCTGCATTTGTAACTGCTTAAAAAATAATTTTTTCAATAACAAGAAAAGAAATGATGCATTAGTATGTACAGTGGTGACCAAAATTGTGGACACTTTAGGTTTTGTAGCTTTGTACGCTTATAGGAAGTGCTACGTTTCGCAAAATGCAAACTCATATATCATTTTAAAGAGAATTTAATACTGATTTCAATACACAAAAACTAAATTTCAATATGTGCAATAGGATAAAAGTTATAATTACTTTAATCTGAATAACAAATACAGTGATGAAGTGGATTGAAATTTATAACTTTCCAGGCCAATCACCGTTATTTTTCTAAGCTTAAAACTCTCGTAAGCTCAATAAAACATCGATGTGAAGTTGTAATAAAAAATTACGGCTACCCTACAAACTGTTGATAGCTCACTACAGTCATCAATATCTAATGTTTCTCGATAGTCATTGCCGTTTAACTTTTTTTGCATAATATTTTAATTTAGTTTTTTGAATTGAAATCAGTATTAAATTATCGCTAAAATGATGTATAATAGTTTGCATTTTGTGAAACAAAAAATTTTTTATACGCGTACGAACTTAGAAAACAAACAAAAAAAAAAGTTTCTGAAAGTGTCCACAATTTTGGCCACCACTGTATTCATGATGATTTTGGTGATTTTATTCAGAAATCTCGTATGTAAATGGCATACTCTCTCCTCTCCTCTATTATTTAACTTTCAAATATGTAGATTGAAATCTGATTAATACACTATTTTACTTTCTTTAATTAAGCGTTAATTTCGATTCTTATGTATAAATCTCATCTAATAATATATAAAGTAATAAAGAACACTTTTTTTCTACCACTTTCCGGTGTAAGTACAATTTTTCTCTGCTGGAGGTGCGTGAACCATGTGAAATGTTCGTAGAGTGTTGTTTTCTATATGTGCTAATTTAATCGTCTGCTATTTGGGTTATGAATACACCTGCGTATAAGTTTTTGAAATTTTCATTCAGTTGGAATTGTGCATTTTTCTGAGCAGCTTTTCTGCATCTAATGTATTACATCCAGAAAAAAGGATGTTAGAAATATCAATTTTAATTTTGTTTAATCACACTCATGAATAATGATACACTTTCCAACTTAATGAAAGAAGGAACGAAAATAGGGAAGACCCATGGATTATAACTCTTTTTATATATAGCACTTTAGTGCGTATTTAAAAATCTGAAAGTGTGTCAGATTTTCTATGATTCTAGCGCTTGGCGCAATTTAATGAGAGGGTATTTTTAAAAACAAGCGTAGGTTATCTTATAAATAAAAATGAAATTCTGTTTGTCAATTTGTTGATTTGGGTAGTATACAATTCCACAAAAATGGACCTGTCAGCCTGAAATTTTACACAGATATGTAAAATAATGTAGAATAAATGATAGTCCACTTTAAAACTTTGAAACTCCACTTAAAAACGTTTTCCTCCTGAAGGGTTCTCTTAATTTCCGTTCCCGGAATTTAAGAGATTTTTTATGTTCTCCACGCAGAAAGCTTTACGTAATATTAACCCCTGTAGTGAAAAAAGTGTGTGAAATAAGCATCTTGGTTGCCATGTGTGGCGATTTTGCCGAATAAAATGTTTTAAATTCTTAAAGTAAAAATAAAAGAATAATAATGATTTTTTTAGTTTATTTTTTTAGGTTATTTATTTAATTATATATCGTGTGCGCATAAGAAATGAGAGCAGGAATGAAATGTTTTATACGCAAAACAATGAGGATCGAAGATATCCGAGACTAATATGTAATTTTTTTTAGTTTGGCGAAAAATAAAATGGCTGATAGGCCGATTTTTAGAGTGTGAGTTCTAGCGGTTTGCACAGTTTTAGGCTTTTTGGCTCAATTTACTGAGAGCTTAAGGGAATAGCATTTTTGAAAACAAGTGTATAGGTTTTCTTAGAATACAGCATTAAATTTTAACTATCCGTGCAGAAATAATGCAGTTATTAGGGCATTTCAAGCGATGTAGCTTCAGAATTCTCGCCAATTGAGTACATTGATTTAACTTAGGGGAAATCCGCCAAATTTCAGAAAATTGATGGCCCTGCAGTGTATCACTTCTTGACTGTGCGAATAATCGCTATGAAAATAGGTATACATAGATATTTGAACACGGGGAAGAGTTTGGCACGATCCATTTTCCTATAACTTGACACTAGATGTCGCGTCAACACCTGAACTTCAAGACTATTCAGCCGATCGTCATGAAAATTCGTATACATCGATATCTGAATGCGAAGAATATTTTTGCCGTATCCGTTTTGCTAAAACTCGCCACTAGATTGTGCTACGCCGCATCGCCTTCTGCACCGTAAAAACGATTGCCTTGAAATTCAGTATGCATGATTATTGAACACAATATAACGCGATATCCATTTTGCTATATCTCTTTATTACAATAAATAGTAATCACAACAAATATTAATATCAAAAAGTCCATTCATTCCCGTGCGAAGAACGGGTACTTCAGCTAGTAATATATAAAGTACTAAAGAGCACTTTTTTCCTATCACTTTCCTGCGTAAGTACAATTTTTCGCAGCTGGAGGTGCGTGAAATATGTGAAATTTTCGTAGAGTATTGCTTTCTGTATGTGTTTTTTTATAAAGTTCTTTAATAATTTTTATCTCTCAGTTCTGGATTTTTGAGTACTTTTAATCATACAAAGCACTTTACAGTACCCCCTCCCTAAAAATCCGAGCGTAAGCAGTATTTTTAGTTTTAATGTTTGCAAAAGTTAGCTATTTTGGAATATTGCTATTTGCATTTATGAATTAATGTTTTTCACTTTTCTATATAACTTGTGATGTTTCACGTATATATTTGCGTTATTATATTACTTAATGTTGATAATACTATTGCAAAAATTGTTTGTTTTGTTTGCTCAAGAGATTTTTTGAACCTCGTAAAATTTGACTGTTGTCCAATGAAAATTTAACAACTTAACATTTTATGACTGTATAAATATTTAACTACGCAAATACATGATAAATGTGACATTGCAAAGTGGTGTGGTATAAGTTATGATTCCATAAGAAATTCAACTTAAAGTATGCATTTTATCATATATTCAAAAGTATACTAGTCGGAACTGAAAAGTATGAAAATATATATTATGCGTATTAATACTTAGGGTTTTCCCAACTATGATAAAATTTCAAAATTATGCTCAAATGGTATTATCGTTAAAAGTGTAACTATATGGCATTATCTAAAAAAAAATTTCCATATATTTGAACTTCACTCAATTATTTTTAAAATAAAATGCAGTGAAATACATATGGATTATTTTTAGAGTTATATGTTTTAAAGCTTAAATTTTTTTTAACATTAGAGGGAACATTGATCGTATTTTGTTTATAAATCTACAAAGATCCATTAAAGGTAAACAGCAATATCTTCTTTTCAATAAGAATTTGCTATTTCAATAAATTATTCAAAAATAGTTCTTTAAAATTCAAAATAAAAGTAGTATTCCAATATAAATTAAGGTTTGATGAAAAATGAGGAAACTTTATCCATGCGATGTTAAAGCTGAGCTATAAATATATGGCATGCATACTTTCCAAAAATTTGAACTCAGCGAAAACTACTGTTCACTGATATTTAAGTTCTCTCTCACACTGTTACTCTACCTACAGCAATGATTGCTTGTAAATATTCTTTTTTATGAGTGGCATGAGCATCGATCAGCAAATACTATTTCCGTCATTTTCTTTTTTATATGTGTGGTAAAAGTGTATCGCTGAAATTAGGATTAGAAATTCAAAGAAATACAAAAGTTGTCAAGAGAAGAATTGTTTGCGAAATAAATGGAAGCGTCGTTCATATATTATTTTACTCCTTTATCGAATTTCTAAAAAGAAAATTATGCTCAAGAATTTTCTCTTGCAAAAGCTTGGGTATCTGGGGACTGAATTAAAGATTGCTCATAAATAACCTTTATTTTATCTTTTCTGTATTTAGGCGTGGAAACGTACGGCATAAGTATTCAAAGTCGTGTTTATTTTCGATAGCAGTCTTCATATGTCTTTATTTACGTGCAACGGCAGTAGAATAATGTTGTTAGGGTTCACTTGCTCATCTATGTAACAACAGCACTTCGAGTAAACCCCTTTTCGACCTTTTGACTGAACACAGTGGCTGTCATTTTGAAATCTGCACATACTAACTATTTGTGCAGATTGTAATTTATAAGATCCAGAAGGAGTCTGCACATGGAATAACTTTATTTACCTAGAACTGCTTAAGATTGATGATAATATTTCATTACTGTCATTAACGTTCTTTCAAATGCTAGACTACAAATATATAAACCGATGTACTGGGAACGGCAGGTCTGGTGATATTAATTGATAAAATACAATATAATACATAATAGAATCTGGGGTATTTACCTGTTTAATTCATCAATAGGGAGCTACGTGGAATCTTTATAATTTCTTCGTAAAACAAATAAATTATATCTTTTAATGCACAATATATACAATGCATTATAGTTAAAAACATAGTTTTATCTTTACCAAAATCTAGGCGGCATTTCAAGCTTATATAATATAGTCGAACGCACAGAGTATGCCTATGTGAGACCATGATGCTTCTAAAAGTCAAGTTTTAACATTGTAAAAAAAAGATAACTAAATGGATTATAAGATGAAATTTTTATTATAAGATCACTTTAGGTTCTGTCAGTTTAAGTTTCCTCTAAAAGAAATTTCTGAATGCATGAAAACAATCAATACAATTTCTTGAAATAAGATACTCAGTTCTTTTTCATTGTTCATATTATCTTTCCTATATTTCTATATTTTTCTCTCTTACACGTAGCAAAATAAATTAATATAATTTACTTCGAGATCTAAGATCTGTAATTCTTTTCGCAGCATATCTCAAACCTTTTTCTATTGACAGAACAATCAGTAAAGAACGATGCTGCGAAGATCCGGATAGTTTCCGAAAAATTTTCGTATAAATGAGTTTTTTTTTTCCTTTCCTCAAATGAATTATTAAGAGAAAAGTATTGTATAAAAACAGTACCAGAACTTTCTGAACTTAGAAAGTATATGCGAAAGTTTCATCAATCTCTGTTATCATTATTTTTCAGAGGAAGGAAAAATCAAGAAAAATATTTAAGGTAAAATGCAACTAACTCATGAAATAATATTGGATAAAAACTTGATTTTGCTAGTGTAAATATATATGTATGTAAACTGTGCGTTGCTAAATTTTAGCATTAAAACTGTTCATTTATATTTATTATTATTATCTTTTCATTAAACTATTCTTTAAAAACTCAGTAATTGATGCGGAAACTTTTTAATCTCTAGACATGACTAGGTATAGACTATATTAATTTATTTAAAATGTAAAAATTAGTACAAAAAAATTAGAGCTTTATTGTACAGTTGCGAACGTGTTCTGTTCACAGTAGCTTGCTTAAAAACTGATAGAATGTTGTTCATAAATTTTGAAATGTAGAGTACTTATTTGTTAATTATATTAAACTAATATTATTAAAATATTTACTGATATTTACTGAAAAGTTTTGCTTATGTAGAAATAAATGCTCACAGTATCATGGGATGTATGTATCCCTCCCTCTCAACGATGGATATGTAAAATTCTCCGTTCAGTTAGCAGTAGTGTTCAAGATCGTTCACCTGTATTTTTTGTTAACTGGTAAGTTCACATCTGCCATAAAATATTTCGAAATTTAGATCTTTAAGGGAATACTTAAGGGATAAATTTCTTTAGTTGAAATTGTCCTTATCAAAATTTGTTATTACTTTTATTATTTGGTTAAATCTCTGAAAAGTTTTACAAACGAGACTACTTTATTTCTTTTTCACTTATATTTTCAATCTTGAACACAGGATTAAATTTTCCGCTCCCATCCTTGCAAGGGTAATTTTCTTAGAAAAGTGTTGTTTTCCAGTGTTCCTTTGTATGAAATTCTGTGTTAAAAATTTTACCTGCGGATTTTCATGTTATGTAACATTGGCATTACTCCATCACTCAGACATTAAGATACAATTTTTAAAGAATCGCTAAATATTTTCTTGTGAAGTATTCGTGAGCATTCATACATTTCTGAAAGTATCTACACTCTTAGCTAAGAAAATAAAATTAAAACGAAGTTTTTAACCATTCAGAACTTTAGTAAACTAACATTACTTGCATAATGCATTAAGGAAAATGATGTTGACATCACATGATTCCCTTATACATCTGTTAAATTGTATACGTTTTTGAATAGTTCATCAAGTTTATTTCACTTGAAAATGAGATACAATACTTTAATGACATTAAAGTTTGGCGTCCAAATATACTTCTCCAAAATGAAGGATTTTTGCTATGTTGGTATCATTTCAGTTTGACGACGTTTCACCAAAAATTTTAGACAGTGCATCCAGATTGGAGACAGCGAGAATTTCAGCTGGACCATCGAGTGAATGGCCATATAGTTTAAAGTCTTTTGTGTGACCCTTGTATAAACTACCCAGTAAATTGCAGTTAAAAGAAGGAGCATAATTAGATATTTTAACAGTCCTGAATACAACATTTAAACATCCTTTGGCAAATCGTTCTTCGAATATGTGGAATACATACGTACGTTCCTAAGTACAAATATTACGTTTAAGCTATTCGAAATGGATCCACAGTTCAAAAGTGGTCGTATACATATACGTGTACGTACAGGCGTTAATCAATAACTTGTCAAAGCAAATTAAGGGACTCTCAAAATCTGAATACCGCAATTTTTTATTATTGATTACCATACTTAATTTAGTTCGTTCAGAGGAAGTAAGAAATAAGTACCCGGAGTACAAGTACCATTGTCGGACCCGGAGGAGGGGCACAGGAGCTTGTCCCACTCCCCAGACGAACTAAGTTTATAGAATATTGACTTGTTTCGTAAATTCAAATGATTTTTATAAGAAAATGCGACAAAAATCGTTTTGTGCTCCTTCCAAAATATTTTTTTGGATCCGCCACTGACTAAAAGTAGTTCATTTTTACATAATTTCGACTCTGATGTAGTTGATAAAAAATAAATAGATGCTGATTTTCCCTTTCAAAAAACGTCGCACAAAAGACACCTTTTCTGCAATGTGAAATAAACATAAAGCTAAATCGCTCCGGAGCACGTGACTGTACGCTCCTTTTCGGATCGTTGGGCAGGGCGAAATGTTGTTCTGTATTGCTCACGAAAACGGAAAATTCCGAGCTAAAAGCAGGGAGAAATATATATAATCGAATGAATGTACCCCAAGAGAGAGGGTGGGTGACGGGGGGAGGGGATAGGAGGACTCTAAGCGGAACTTCTGCACACATACAGAAATATTACAGTCGAAGGATGAGAGAAAAGAGATACCATTTTGGGGGACCAGTTTCCAGGGAGAACTGTCCAAACAATGATTGATGAAAACTGGAGTCAAACCATCCGTTTTTATCTTTTTAGAAAAAAAAAAAACTAAGAAAAACTTGAGAATATTCTAAAAATGTGACTGCCTTTATTGATTTGTTCGTAGAAAATTCAGAATTTGTCAACAGCAAGGAATCTTGTTTGAAATCTTTATTTCATCCTTTTTTGATCGTGTAATTTTTGGAAGTTTTAAGTAAATACATGTATAAACATACGTACATGTAAATTAGCTTATGAAATGTATGGAATAAGATTTAAAATAGTATATACCGAATACATAATCTTTTATTTTTTAATAATTTTTTTTTTAGTTTCTATGCTTTAGAAAATAAAAAATAAAAAATAGAGCATTAAAATTGATGCATTGGATCTCATACTATATATTTTAGAGAATACTAAATATTTTAGAGAAAATAACTAATTATTAGTTACTAAATATTTTAGAGAAAATAACAATTGTAAATATAATTAATGCTTCGTACTTGTCCAATAGCTGTAACTCAGACAAAAGCATTGCATATCTTATCGGTGGATGACGGGCAAATATTCACAAATTTTTCTTCTTTCCACTGTGACTATTTAAAATTAGGAATTTTTGAGATCCTGCTTGTGTAAAAATGTCAAATACTTTCATGTGTCATTTTAAAAAGTAGAAATATGAACCAACATCCTACAAAGCACTTCAATAACCTATAAAAAAATTTAAATAATTTCATTTAGGCAGTAGGCGATACTGGGGTCAGTTGTATCATTTTTCACATTTTGATCAATATGAGCGTAACTTAAGGGAAGAAATCAATGCAAATTTGAGCCAGGCTTCACAGAACCTTTGTAATCATTTGCATAAATTCAATTTTGGAATTGTATTTTGCCCCTCAGTAGAGTTTTAATTTATATACGTCTGTGCACAATTCAGTTTCTGTCATTGAATTATTAAAGGGTATTATACCATGCTGCCATATCTTGACTGTTGTAAGAACTACACCGCGCATTAAATGTGAAATGCTACAATTGACCTTCGTTACTTTTGAAAACAGTATCCATTGCAGGCTTACATGTCTTAGAACTTTTCTTACTATATATCTTTCATATTTGTATGAAAGCTAATGACTTAGTCACAGAGAATCGTGATTCTGCGTGGCTCATTATTAATTATTACAGTTATTAACTCTTAAGAGAAAATTCATTATTAAAAATGTGATAAACTGAGCCTAACCTGGTGTATATAAGGTAATATGGCTTTTTTATTATTATGCAATCCATGTTACTGTTCTGCAACCTCTGTTTTATTTCTCTGATAACAGACGTTACATTTAGAATTTTAAGGGGACCAGGTAAGCACAATTTGGTCAAAAAATCGAGTGAGTTTTATTTTTTTATTGCATTAAATACTTTAAACTTTTATCTTTCTAACGATACACTAATTTATTTGAAAAACAGAAGTACTAGAAATTTTTAGGTTTCCCCAATGCACTTCACAGTTTATACGTATATGAGAAATCTTTAAAGCGGGTTTTCTCATACCTTGGTTTTTACAGGTATGCCTTAATTTTTACCAATATTTATTAAACTTATGAACTCAAATTTTTAATGACAGATATATCATATTATATTACATACTTTAACATCACGGTTTGTTAATATATTGCGAGTTATTCATTTTGGCAAGATTCTATCAAAAATGGAAATTTAAAAGGGATTTTTAGTAAAAAATGAATAATACATTTTACTTTTTATTTATAAAAAAACTGACGAATAGAAGTATGTAAAATATGTTATTCTAACTGCTGTTAAAACTTTGCACCATTATCTTTTACCATTTCTATTAAAAAGGTACATAAAATTGGTGAATTTAACATGGCGATGACAGGGCTAACCCTGTCCCCTCAAAAAAAGAAAAATCTGGAACAATACATCTTTTTATTTTTTTATTAATCATACTATCAGAAATTAGTAATAAATGTTGACTTATTTTAATCATTATAATCCAAAACTCGCAACTTCAGGTCATCAACAATTTGCAAGACAACTTAAAAAGAGAAAAAAGCTCTAACCTGAGAAAAAAATAATGAATCCAATGTACATTTTGATCTCGAGAAATATTTCAAAATCACTAAATACGACTGCTTGGTCACTTGTAAACTATATTTTTATCTTGTACCTTACTTACCCTTTTTTGACGAAGTTAAAATCATTTTCTAACCTGTAACAGAGGCTACATAAGAAAACTTATATTATTATTGACACCCATAATCTCAGTAAAAAATATCAATAACATGAACATGCAGAAACAATTTGTGTAATGTTTTACTAATAATAGCAATTATAAAGTGCTTACGCATGTGAATAATAATGTAATAGCAAGAAAAACGAAGTTTAGTGGAGAATTTTTATTTGTGTGTTTTCGCTTAATAAAGTCCTCTTGATACTTAAAAAATACAAACAAATTTAACTCCGCTTTTATTAGAACAATCTACTAAATCTGTACACAAGAAAATATTGTTGGTATATTGCGTATGCAAAAATATTCCTACGTCAATCTAATTTAGAGCTATCAAATAAATACTGTATTTAAATAATGATTAAATGCATTGCGTTTTTTGTAGATAAATTCCTTCAGTGAAGGTAAGAGTACGCTTATGAATATTTATAAAAGCTATAGCTGTAAAGCCATCGCCATTGCCAGAATGGCAATGGCAATGGCAAATGCCATTACCAAATACAATAAGCAAATGCCATTGCCAGAAAAATTGGATAATGCATTGTAGTGATATATTTCAAGCTGTATTTCTACAAAAATCAGTAAAATAATCTTTTAGAAAACGAATAATATCAGCTCTCACCCTTTATATAAGGAAGCGTATACTGTGATACATAGAAATAACAAAAAATCATTCTACACATGCAGATGATGGCGAATATTTTATTCTGGATATAATCAATCATTTTTGGCTATATGCTCATTTTATCTTCAGAATATAAAACTTTAAAAAGAATATATAATACCATAACATCATATATTTCGTATTCGGTTTATGGGATTGACAAAAAAAGCTTTCTTCAAGATGGAAGGAGCGGGTTTTAAGTTTTTATTCCAGACCAAAGCAGATGAATCCTACACTTATTTTTCCTGTATTGATGCTCCCACAACTTTGATCAAAAATATTTTTGTTTAATGTGCTACAATATATTTTGCTTTTTAAACTGTACATGAATTAAATGCAGATGGATATTTTGATAGCTTTGTGAATTTGCAATTCTTATTTGACACAGATATTTTTAGAAGTATTCAAGTTTTACGAAATTTTTTTTAAAACACTTTTAAAGGAATTCACTTTTTAAAAAAGTTTTAAACGCTTACTTAGATATTTTAGAGATAGAAAACGATAGAAAAAACTTCCTATTTAGTATGATAAAACATAAAGATGCGCAATATTTGCATGTATAATGTGTAATGTTGAGTGATGGAAATGATGACTACATCATATTAAATTATATCAGAGATAAATATGTAGAATTATTTTAAATATCACTCTTTACTGGGTCATACCTCAATAATTGATTTGATTTCTGTCAGCAATAGAAGCTCGTTCAGAAGTTACCTTTTATAAATGTTTTGAAAATCTGTACTATTCCAATTTTCTTTATTATTCTTAAAAGACTGGAATTTGTATCGGGTGTCCCAAAAATGACTGATGGATTTTGAAAGTCAATAAAAAATGACGGAATGCGATAGATATGTATCGTTTGCGGCCTCGTGCTAAGAAATCAGGGAATTTTATCCCACCAAATTTCAAATTTAATTAACATTTCTACCAAGAGATGGCGCTGCAGGCGATCTGTAACAGATATAGTTAAAACGAAATATTTCAGCACGCCATTCCGTAGTTCGTCCTCAAGCTGATAGCGTGTGCTGTTGAGATTGCAAGTGCGCTCTACTGGTTTTTTCCGTTGAACAGCGGGTATTTATTGTGTTAGAGTTCCACCGCCTGGAACACAGTTTTGTTCAAACGAGGTGCAGTTTCCAAAGAAAATTTCATGTGAGAAACGGACCGTCAGACAATGCGATAAAGACTCTATTCCAGAAATTCGAATGAACGGGGAGCGTGAATGATGACCGTATTGGAAATGCCGGCCGGTCACGCCTTTCAGTTACTGAGTTGAATGCTGAAGCCGTACAGCACGTTATCCAACAGCGGCCCCGGACTTCCGTACGCCGTGTTGCATCTTGTACTGGACTCCGAAGAATGAGCACCCACCGTCTCATGCGCCACAGCCTTCACATGTTCCCGTACAAAATCCAGACTCTCCAACCCATCAGTCCAAATGTCATTAATACACGCTATAATTTCGCGAACGCCATGCTGCAACTTGTGGATGACGGTGAACTCGATGCTGGCAACATATGGTTCTCAGACGAAGCGTATTTTCACCTCGATGGCAATGTCAATAAGCAGAACTCGCGAATTTGGGGAAGCGAAAATCCTCATACTGCTGAACCTTCATCCCTGCATTCACCAAAAATAATGGTATGGGCTGCAGTTTCCTCCAAATTAATAATAGGACCATTTTTTCGAGAGCAACCGATAATTGCTGTACGATATCTTGGGATTCTGGAAGAATTTGTAGGGATTCCTACTTCTTTGGAGGACTGTTCGAATGCCTCCTGGTTCATGCAAGATAGTGCTCGTCCACATCGAACGTCTGCAGTATTTGATTTCTTGAACGAACATTTCAGTGAACGGGTAATTGCCTAGGATTACGACATGCATACAGGGAGTTGCATGGCATGGCCTCTTTATTCGCCAGACACGACGCCCTGCGAATTTTTTCTTTGGGGGTACCTAAAGATTTGGTATACTTCTAAACACCACAAACAATTGCAGAGCTGAAGCAGCACATCCGTACTGCATGTGAGACAATTCCAAGTGACATGTTTAAACGGTTGTCTGGAAATTTTTGCCTCGTACTGCGCCACGTTGTTGCAGCAAATGGGGGTTACATTGAAAATGTCGTTGTTTAGTTTTTTGCAGCAGTCCTTGCAAAAATTTCATACCGGTTTTTATTTTTTCGTAGTTTTCAGCGCCACCTGTGAGTGAAAATGCTAATTTTCTAAACGCTTTGCTACTGTTAAGAAATAAACTAATACGATCTTTTTAAGGTTTGATAAATTATAAATAGAGGTGCATTCTCAAATTCTTAATAATTCGTTTTATCTAAAAACAGTTGAAAGAAAAATCTCGAATATTTTCAGAAAGAAGATTCCGGCTTATATTTTCGTTATTATTACCGAAATTACTCGTTAAAATGTGTAACAATTAAGTCATATTTAAGAGTCACAAAAATTATCATTGCGACGTCACTTTCGAGTCGCAAGTATTAACAGTCACATCGTAACTTCGCAGAGACGTCACTCCGTAACTAGTAACAAATAAGCACATAGTGAAGTCACGTCACTTATCGGTCAAGATGTGACTAGTTTGATACTCGGTGACCATTTTGACTCTCTGCTGACGTGACAGTGACTGTGCTTTGTGATCATCTGCTTTATTAGGGATACTGTTTTTATGGAAATGACGCTGTGTAAAAGTAGGTTTCTAAAGTGCGCATTTTAAAATGCGTGATTTAATAACAATAATAATAATAATAACGCAAAAAAGAAATCTGTAAAACAAGCAATAGTCGAATAACAGTCGAATTTTCGGAATTAAAATGGAAGCATATTTTGCAGGCAGAGCAAAATATTTATTAGATATATTTCGAAGTAGTTCACATTGTGAAAAATATTTTAAATCGAAAAATGTGCCTGGATAATACAAAAGACAAATATCGTCGCATTTGCTTACAATTTTAAATTGAAAATACAGTTCGATGATAGTAGAATATATCATTTCATGCATATAGGTAGAAAAATGTATATCTAGACGGTGCTTGCGTATGAAGTGGATTAAATTATATTACATCCCAGGTAGCACACACAGGTTGTCAGAACGTGATCACCACGTCTTACACTGTGCAAAACGCGTTCTGGTTCAAAATGTGTGCTTCGGCTAATTCAGCTTCACGTTTTACTCTAGTACTCTGAAGTATCTACTATGAAAGAATTTTCTTATTGGGACTGCTTAACGTACAAACAACAGACTCTATAATCCGTTCTATAATCCACGTACGCCACCACATACTACAGACGTTCAATGTAGTACGACTCACAGTGACGACAAATATACGCCCCGCTAGAGGGCCAAAAGAAGTCCCAGCAACACCTCATCTCAACCAAAGTGTTTTGTTTTGCCGCCATTGTTGATCGACCGATAAGACTGTTGTGGTTGGAAAAGGCCTTTTTGGACGTTCCTTAAAAAAGTAAGTATTCTGTTTATTTGAAATTATGTACAGTGAACGTGATTAAATATTTTTTATGCATTATCAGATCCCTACGCTATTTTGTTTTTGTAGGTGGGGTAGAACTTAATTAAAGTATTTACCTTACCTATTAAATATCCCATGTGCAAGGACGCCGGCAGGAATTTTTCTAGGGGTTGCACGACACGCAGAGTGTTATCAGATGGTGAATCCAATGTTTTTACTGTCCTTGTCCTTATTATTTTACAAATATTAATATTATTTTCATGTTAAATATATTTTGTCGAACTCCAGGAGGGTGCAAGTGCACCCCAATCCCGGCGCTCTTGCCCATGTTGTGTTTTTATTTGCCTGTATACTGATACAATTTGTGTTTATTGATTTTTAATAAATAAGTATTGTGAACCCGATTATACAAGTTCCTTTCTCCGCAAAATTTTTCAAAATTATATTTCTAATTGTGTAGCTTAGGGATGCAACGGATATACGACAAACATACAGCATCCGGCCTACGTGCCGGATGATTGGCAGTAGCTAGATATTACAAATATCCGGCTTAAAATTATATACCGGGAAATAACATTAATAATAAACATAAACATAATAATAAATAAATTGTAAAGACTGCAATAATAAAAAAATGAGAAAAAAAAATTTTGTGAAAAAATTTTGTTTTTAATAGTTTTTAGAATGCATTTTTATCTTTTATGGAAAATGAGGAGGAAGGAATTAAGTAATCTTTTTTTAAGATTGGAATAAATTATTACGATTTTGTCACCAACGCAAAAAAAAAAAAAGCGAAAAGAACCTATGCTGTTCTAGGAAGTGAAGCTTAATGTTTGAAAGCATTTTAATTTTAATCTAAATCTCTTCCTTTTTTCCCCATTATTTTGTTTAATACTCCAATGTCTTAAGAGCAAAAATTGATCGCTGTTGTAAGTTTTCTAAATATTTTTCTTATTACCAAATTTTTTTTATAAGTTACTGACAGAACACATGACATACACTTATTTGCCCCCAAAATATCTTTCTGACATGCATGAATGGCATTAAAACATCCTTTTGTTTCTCTCCAAAATGTAGTTTCACTTCGCCTGTCACATCTCGATATTTTATTTATTCATTTATTGTCAGGGGAAAACAAGTCTCCCGATTTTAAAAATCATATCTCCTTATTTTTGCCTTTGCCAGGTTGGCAACTCTGATAGTGTCAGGGGCGGAAAAATCTCCAGAAATTCATGTAACTTAAAATAATACATGCCGAAAAACATTGCTGCATTTTATTACTCTGTATTATTTACATTATTCAGACTGTTTGCATTCAAAAGAGATGTTGTAGCCACAAACCGAATCAGTACAGACACTTAAGGCTGTTCTTCGAAAAAAAAGAACTCTGTTTTTAGTCTTGGTACACAAATTGAAATAAACTAATAGCACCATGGTCTCCAAAAAATTCCAGATGGTTCTTCATAAGCTGTTTTACATACTACGATAAGCGAAAACACTGTGGCTTTTGTGAAATTTTCAGAAAAAATTCTTAAACATGGATTTGAGCTGCAAGATTTTTTGAAGAGTGGCACGCTTTGCGAAAATTTCCGATTTTTAAGAATTTTTTCTAAAAGTATTGAAACTGATACAGATTGGCCTGTCTTCGCAGTATCTAATACAGCTTGTAAAGAGACAGTTTCAAAATTTTGAAGTGCCTGGCATAATTAGTTTATTTGTAATTATGTACCAAAATCACATGATTTTTTCGAATAACACCGTTAAAACATATCAAGAACATAGCCATTAATATCTCTTGAAACTTTTCTTGAATTTTGCTAATGATCAATCGCTAATTTTGTATATTCCCAATCGTGCATATGGCAAGAAAAATTACATGCCCCGAGCATGTCGGGCAATAGATTTTTCCGTCCCTGGTTGGTGTATTTTGCACAAAGATGTATGCTAAATATGGATGGTGGGTGATAAGCTATTCCTGTGTTTTTATTATCATGTTCATATGTCTATATACATACCAAGGGCGGCTCCAGTGAGGGGGCCATGGCCCCCTCCGAAATTTTGTTTTACAACTTTAGATTCGCATATTTTACGAATTCACACATTCAATTTGCATTTTGAACAATTTATAGACCTAAGTAAAAAGTTCGATGGCCCCCTCCTAGAATTCAGTCTGGAGCCGCCCTTGATACATACATCATTAAATTATGTTGTATTGCACCACCTCAATTACAATGTTTTAATGTTTCAAAGTACATAAATGTGTGTTTCATAAATTTTGCTCCCCTCACCCCCCCCTTTTTTTTAAGCAAATGTAAAAGTAAATAACTGTAAAATACTAAATGCAGTTACTGGGTTAAATAAATGGGACTAAATGTAGAAGTCGGTGTTGTTTGCATTTTGATGTTTTGTTTACATTTGTGTTTTGGTATGATTCTGGCACAATCCTGGGGGATTCGTCTGTTATTCTAATCATGCTGACTTTAGATAGGTGTATAGCTAGGTTGCTTCATCCACCATAGTGGTTTTTTTTTTTTTTTTTTTTTAGTTAGTTTACCCCTAAACTAAAATCCTGTGTAAGCGACTGGTTGCAATTTTACCAAAACAGCTGAATACCAAATGAATAGTGACCGATAGAGATGAAATGGGCTCAGCCCAGGCCCGGACAGGGCTCGGGCTGATAAAAATTTCTCCTTTATTTAGAGATGTACATAGTATTTGGTTGGTATTCGGTATACTGCTATTCGGCAGCCGAATAGTAAGCAAATTTAAGTATTCCCCAATCGGTAAACACATGCACATTTTTTATATCATGAATGAAAGATATAGTATAGTACCATAGTACTAAATTGATTCAAGTTGAAATATTACATGTGAATAAGTGTTTGAAACCCTTATAAAGTCCTCCTACCAAGGCACCCCCATCCTTCGCAGATAGTCCTAACGTAGCGTTCCACAATCACACAAATAACCAATATCCCAATGAAATTACTTTTAATGTAAGAGAAAACACTCAGATGTTAAATTTGAATTTCAAGGTTTTTCTTAAATCTTATGACACATTACATTAACCTGTGCTATTACTAACTGATTTAAATTTGAAACAGTAACCAGGAAAAAAAACTCATAACATCAAGTGTTCGTAAATATGTGAAGTTAATTAACTGCTAAATTTTTAAATAAAATATGTAGGTAAAAAAATTACCAGCATTTCACTAATATTTAAAAAAGTTATCAATAATATATAAAGGAAACACACTTGGATGTTAAATTTTGCAGCATTTTAATTTTTGAAGTTTTACACCATGTGAAATATTGTTTAAGAAAAAACTAATTAAATTAATCATTGCAATCAAAGTTTAATAGCGGTTTAATAAATTTAACCAAGGATAATTTTAACCAAGTATCCGGTTAGAATTTTAAACGAATATTCGTTCTTCGGCAAAATATGGTATTAGGTGCATCCCTACCTTTATTGATCATTGAAACAGATTTTAAAGTGATTTATGGGAAAAAATAAACATATTTAAAAAAAATAATTGTATTCTATCAATGAAGTAATTAAATTTTATTAATCTCTTAAGGTTGATTTTTTTTTTTTTTTACATGCCCAATCAGGTATGTGGCTAAAACAAATACATGTCTCTGGCATGTCGGGCAATAGACTTTTCCTAAAAATTCTGCTTTTTTCCAAAGAAATCTAGACTTAAAAAAAAATTTAGATTTTACGTAAAATTTGCTCATGAACATCCGGTCAGAGTGCCACTTTAGCAGAACCTGCTCTGACGTAATACTGCTCAAATATCATTTGCGCACTTTCCTTGACTTTTATTGCTTGAGTATTGTTTGCACATTTTTTCGTACTCTTTGCTTTTTTGTCTAACTCATCCCTGTGCTTAAGACCACTTCATCACTTTTATAGATGCACGGTAGACCTACAAGTTCTCGTCATGAAAGACGTAAATGTACTGCTTCCGTTAAAAGGTTCCATTTAATGTTTTTGCAGATTTTTGGCTGTGGAAGCCATTTAGCCAAAAAGAACAACATCTTGTACCTAGGGCCATGGCCCTAGGTACAAATATTATTGTTTGTGCTGTTAACTTTTTAAAAAATGGGGATGGGGAAGATAAATAAGATTTTATAGCACAAATCTAATATTTAAAATTTGTTCCATTTTTTTCAACCATGCCATCAACTTAGCAAAAGAAAATAGCATGGTATTACTGACAATACCGCCTCATACTAGTCATAAATTACAGCCATTACACAGAGGTGTATACAGAGACGGCCCGAAGGGCGTGCAGGGCCCTAGGCGAAGCGCAAGAGCAGGGCCTCTTCTCTATCATGTCTTATGAGATAGCAATAAAATGGCCCAAGAGCGGGGCCCACAATAACTGCAGAGAATCAACTTCCGAGAGTGGCTGTGAGCAGACCTATTGATAATGCAACGGTTACAGAAAAAAATGGACGCATTTGTTAATTGTCAGCCTTCCACATCAAACTGTGAATCAACCCAATGTGTAACACCTGAACAAGTGCGTCCGTTTCTTAAGGCTAAACCTCGTACTGCCAGAAGAGGTGGATAAAAACCTGGCAAGTGTAGAATTCTCACTGATACACCTGAGGAATCACTTGAAATGGACTCTTCAGATTCTGCAAGCAGCACAGATTCTCCAATAGCTGATGAAAGGCCTGGTGATGAACTTGAAAAGGGAGATTTCTGTTTGACAAATCAGATGGGAAAAAACTAAAGCATTTTTACATAGCAGAAGTAGTTGACGTTACAGATGATCAGTATACTGTTAAATACAGGGATGTTAATTCTGCGCCAAAACACAAATTTTTGCGCCGAACTGTGCTTTTAGCCGATTTTTGCGCCGGTCTGCGCCGAATACGTCATTTTGACTCTTTCAGGGTGCGCCGAAACAGAAATATTGTGCCGAACTGCGCTTGTAGCTGATTTTTGCGCTGGTCTGTGCCGAATACGTCATTTTGACTTTTTTAAATTTTTGCCACGCTCATTTATCCTTTAAAGCATGTATGGAAAGCTAGTTAGCAGTAAAGCAAGATTCAAACTGCGTACGAAAGCTGCATTCCGAAGCCATTCTACCCGTCCCGGATCGGACCAGTCGGGCTTTGTTAGTCACCTCAATCAAGGCCGGCCAGATAGGCAAACAAGTAATCATCGCAACGGGCACCGTTTTTTGTTTATGAAGGGGCACGATTTCCAACTTAAAATCATAAAAGCAATTTTGAAAAAAGTAAAAGAGACGTCTTTTTCTACGTTTGCAGGGTGGAGTGGGTGTCATGTACCGCAGGGCCGCCCCTGTTCTAAACCAGACCGGTCCGTAAAGAAAACAGTATATTATGGTGACGTCCCAGCCCCTAAAAAATCCCGGTTTATGACCCGGCCCGTAGCAAGAATGAAAATTGGAAGCATGACCGGATTAGAAATCAGAATCTAGGCTGTCTGAATTAATAGAATATTTCATTTCAAAATAATCCGGAAATCCGCTGCCAGTGGTGTAGTCGCGGGGGGTAGAGATCTGTGCGGCCCCAGGCTTTTGCAGCACGATTCATTCAAGGCACGGGCTGACCTCAGCATTTTCTAGAATGGACCGGAACAAGCGTATACTCTTAAAGACGGTCCTCTGCGCTTGCAAAATGGAGACTTTCCGGAAATTTTTGCTCTCCTAAAATTTGGATAAGACCAAACGGTTGGTTGTGATTCCCCCCCCCCCTTCCTTAAATCATGATTAATATATGAGCTGGACCGGGTCTGCATTTTTTATTTTGATTAAATGCCGGTCCGGGCTAGATGTTTTCGGCCCGTGAAGATCATGAGCGGGGAGATGCCGCCTCACTACTTTTTCATTCGAACTTATGTCAGCAAAAGTAAGCGTTCTTCACTTTTCATCATGGACGCATGATTTTTGAGTCTTCCGTTGCGAGTGTTCCTAAACCTTTTTTCTTAAAACTACACCACTGTTTTTCTTTTTGTGTGTGTGCAGGCTCTACGAGAGGGGGCAGACGGGGTGGGGGGGCAGACAGGGCGACGCCCCTGGTCCCGTGTTCAGCCAAAGTGCGTCTGCAAATTTTTGAGAATGTGTTACGAATTTCATTTATAGATCCTTAATTAAAATCTTTATTTTAAAATAGACTAAATTTTGAATACATAATTCTAGAATGATATAAACGGCAGAAATGTTAATTCTACCATTTAAATATTAGTATTTTTACAACCTTCGAACATGCATTAAAAGTACCATTGCATATAAGAAATACTTCTCTCCCACTCTCTTTCCATTTAGCATTTATATGAAAACCATTAAAAAGAGCAGTTTCACACACACACAAAAAAAAATTCCTTCCGTCCATGTAAATAGATGTATTGTTTTTACCAAGTTGCTGATAGCATAGCCTGTATACAGGGTGTATACCCAACAAGGGTGTATCCCCTTAAAAAAAGGGTGTATACCCAACTAGCACACATACGTTGGGTTATTATAATAACCCAATGTATGTGTGCTAGTTGGGTATACACCCTTTTTTTCCAGAGCTTTCCTAAAGTGCTTTCAAATAGTGTTTTGCTTTCAGCAAATGGTGTTTGCTTGCTAACTTTGCTTTTCTTGTATGCATTTATTGTGTTCCTAAATCTTCAATTTTATGCTCCAAAATCATGTTAATTCTGATCTCGAATCTTAGTTTTCTTCTCGGAAACTATTTTTTTGTGCTCCCGAGGTGCTCCCAAATGGAATTTTTCTGCTCCCGAGGTGCTCCCAAATGGAATTTTTTCTGCTCCCGGGGTGCTCCCAAATCGAGTGTTGGAGTTAACATCCCTGTAAATACCTGAAACGACTTTAAGGATTCGAATAAATTTTTGTATCACAGTGATACAACTTAAGTTATCAACAGAGATGATGTTATATTTAAATTGCCGTAACCAAAAATTGTTGGAGGCTCAGAACGCCGATGCTTTTTACCTACTGTTGGTGTCAGTTTTGCAAATCAAGCGTGGAATAATAAACATTTCTTCCTTACAAAGATTTTAGAAACTGTGTACAAAAGAAATAATGAATACAAATTGTTTTTTTATATTGTAAACAACAATTTTGGTTTTTGAAAATAACTGACCTTAGGTACAATAGTATTATTGTACCTAGGGCCGTTTGTAATTTTTAAAAAATTTTCAGTACCATTTCCAATTTTTTTGCTTCGATACTTGAAGTGATTTTTATTATTGTAAGTTAATTATAAGTAAAGATATTGCCATTTGAAAATAGCTGGCCCTATGTACAAGAGTTTCCCCTACTGAATGCACAACATCGCTTGCAGTGCCTTTCCTGAGCTCATGAACATATCTGTTGCCAGGGGCAAATCCAGAAATTACTCAAGGAGGGGGTGATTTTGCACCTGAAACAGGTGAGGGGTAGAATGCGCAAAATCATTTTATAATTAATATAATCGATTAGACCAATTATTGTAATTATTTTATTGTTAAATCTAATTATATAATTTTTAAGGGCTTTAGTGTTTGTCGATTATGTTGACCCCACATAAATAATTAAGCTAATTTATGCTTACAACAATAAGTAATTAGCAGGGTATAAAGCATTACACTAATTAATCAGATTTATTATTAATACAGTAACTTTTCTGTGCTGTATTTTCTGTTTTTGGTTAGTCTATCCATGCCGCATCGAGTTGCTGCCCTCCGCTGGGCAAAACAAGGTCAGACGCGTTATTATAAAAGCAGTAAAGTAGCCAGAAAAAAGTTTTAGGGGGGTTTAGGCACTGATGTAACGGATAATCTACATTATGGATCAGGGTTGGCTTTTTACCGGTAAAAACTGGTTTTTAGCAGGGCATGGTAAAAACTAGGTTTTTACAGGTAAAAAACTGGGAAAAAGGGGTAAAAACCTAACGATACAATAAACTCCCCGAGTCATAAACTGTATATTAATGCTATTTTTAAAACTGTATTCTCATGTAATTGATGTGGATATATCATCATCAGGACATCATGATGATGCAAACTACATTATGTAACAAATAATATTTGTAAGCATTTAGTTTTCATTAAAATGATTAAGATAAGTTAAGTGTAGTAAAAGTATATTTACAATTTTCCTTTAAGTAAAAATTATTAAACTAGACTACATTACATAATTGTAATAAATATTGTAATGTGCCTTCTCATAATAATAGTTTTAATAAGTTTAATAATGATAAATGTACATTATCTATAAATTTGAATTTCTTGTAAGATGAAAACATGGATCAAAGTTTTCTGTGTTTATTATATTCCTTAAAATGAACTATTTTCGCATAGCTTTCTTTTACTTACCAAATCAGACACTGAATTAGGTGAATATTGTTATATAGAAATGGAAATAGTGACATTAAATGTCCTGAACTTTGTTTCCCTGAGAAAATGAAAAAATAGCAGATAAATCTTCATTAGTTGCTTGTGGATTATGGCCGACTGACTGCACTAGGATCCTAATCCTATTGGGGAATACCTTCCTATTCCTAAGGGATCCTAGCCAGTATTTATGTGCAATTTCTGGGGAAAAAAATCCACGGAAAACTCCGAACAGCTAGATCAACAGGCACGACCAGGGTATGAGCCTGGCACCTCCCACCATCCAGTTTCGATAGCAGAACCTCTCAGCCATTGATGGAGAGATAAATCTTCAAAAAGTGACAAAAAATAGTCAAATTATTAAGTTTTTCTCAAAGGTTGTAAAAACCCTGGTAAAAACATGTTTTTCCAAAGACGGTAAAAACCGGTAAATACCGTCCAACCCTGTTATGGATAGCATTCTTCATGTCAATAATAGAATTCAGCTACATTTTAGGGGGGGTTCTGACACCCCCCCCTCACTACGCCACTGTATAAAGGGTATCCCATGACTTTTGTCGCCTCAGTGTATTTCTTTCGGCAAATTGATTTACTTTGGAATTCAATAAATGTCACTAGAGTTGTATAATGTAATTTAAATAATGATTTAGGAAGTGCTTTTAATTTGAGTATTTTTATAGAATTGTAAAGTGTTTTGAATGATTTATTATAAGAAAGTAATTTCTGTTGAGTGGCTTTAAAAGTCAAGGTGTTTGACTGCAAGTGGTAAATACCTTTTTATACCCATATTATTGATCTTACCTGATTTATTCTTTGTACTGGTGATCTATGCCATTATTTATAAAAGTTTATTCACTTAAGCTGTATTTGTTTATTCTCAGGTGAAGTACTTCGGATGCCATGCTAGCCATGACGTGCCATTTAAATCACAATGTTGTCAAAGTTAACCTGAAGCTTTCAAAATGTATGGGAGGTGTAGACTTGGCTGACCAAAGAAGAAAGTACTACAGTGTAGCCAGAAAATCGTTGAAATGCTGGTACTACCTTTTTTGGTTTTTGCTGGATACAGCAATTGTTAATTCCTTTATAATCATGATGGTGACGAACTTTCCAGAGGAACGAAAACCACCTACTTTGCGTGATTTTCAAATGAAATTGATTGAACAATAAGTGAGAAACTTTTCTTCTAGAAAAAGAGATATTTCAGTAACTGAAGGATTTTATGAACATGAGCATAAAGAATAAAAATTAATGGGAGTAAAAAAACTTGCCCCAAATGCCGTAAAAGTAATGTAAAAACAAAAATGGGACATTTTGTTCAAAGCTCATGGGAGTGTGATATTTGCAAAATATGCTTATGGAAAACATGCTTTTAGATAAAGTATACTAATCACAGTGTATAAACTATTTTGCATTGATATTTGGCAATGAAGATAAACATTTCATAATTAAAAAATTGTGAAATAGAATCAGCCCTTTTAAAACAAAAACAAAAAATTTTTAAATAAGAAAATGTACGCAATTACTGATCAAATCTTGAAAAATCAATATAAGAATAAAAATTGATTGATAACTTAAAGTAAATAAATAAATGTCAACTAATTGACGAGAAAAATTAAGTATAATAAACTAACAGCATAACCTAACGATTTAACATAAATGTTCGATATTTAATTTTACGTAATTATTACTAGTTACTTAAAATTATAATTATTCACAGTACATTCACAAAAACTTATAACTACTTGACAGGCATTTGTAAAATTAGTGCTTTTTTGATTAGTTTGAATAGTTGATTTTTGAAATAAATGGAAAATTGCACCATTGCCTCTTATCATTGAAGGGGGGGGGGTTGTTTCTGTGATTGCTGAAACGAGAGGGAGAAAGAAAGGAAAACTCTAATCTAAAACATTATTTAAATTATGGCATTAAACAATTCTATGCTTCAAGACCACTCTAATATAAGTGCTTCCTTTACATACATATATATATATATATATATATATATATAAAATTTTAGCATTTCAAGACAGATTGCATTTATTTATTTTCTTGAACGTTCATACTTAGAAAGTGAGCTGCAAGTATAGTTTGGCTGCCTTAACTTGGCAGTCGACCTTAGGTGATTTCATTCCTAGAGAGGGGTCGCTCATTGAAAAGTTACTATGTGCTACTGCATAATTGGTTGTAGCTTCTTTCGCCAAGTGGGGAGAATTTCTGGTGATCATCTGGTCTCCCACTCCCCAGAGTGAAAGCGAATAAAAGGGCACACCTGCCCCGCATGCTCATTCTTCATTGTGCTAGAAATTTCCTGTATCCACAATAAGGTGCCAAATACGGCTACCTGATTTTATCCCGAAGGAAAACCTGTTGCCTAATTTCCCCAGTGGACTCACCAAATTCACGTGACCGACTGTCAAGTTAATGTAGCAGGACTACACACTACAAGTTACATTCCAATGTCAATCTGTTGTTATAAGCAGTTACATTAGACCTTCTTCGGAATATCACCCCTTCAAAAAGGGAAGTTCCCGATTGTCAAAAACTAGTGATGAATGTGCTCGCTTACATTAGATGGGGGGGGGGGAGGCATTTTCCGGCTATTTCTGTCTGAACCAATGGATGTGAAGTTTCCTTGGGCCTGGGAGCCAAAGAGTTAAAGCATCCTTTACCTTTGAAAGTGTCTTGTTAGTCTTCATTTATGGATCATAACAGTATTTTACTACTGAGATTGTGATTCGGAATGAAGATTTTATTCGAAAAATTATTTCAAAATGCACTTTTTACTAGTCATTTTTAAATGTTAATGTTTTTTTTTTTTAATTAAGAGATTGCTCTTAAATTTGACATGCAAGATTTTTGTTGGGTCTGAAGAGGATATGTAAGTTTCATTTTTTAAATTTGGTTGTGGGAGCAATGTGGTTGTCATTCCATGAATGTTCATTGAATACTTATATCATCTGGCTAATCACAGATGAATTCAATTTCTTTTGTATTTGCTTGAGTATTTAAAATGGCTGTCAGTTGAAGGACTTAAATACGGTTTTTCATTTCCAGAGTTCCAGATTTCCCTTTACATATAAACAAACTTTACTTTATTGTATTGGTATCGATTGTACAATTTTGTCATAAAAATATAATGCAATTTGTTTTTTCTTTTAGTTGCTGTAAGGGAACATCCACTAATAAAGGAAGTAGTGTCGAAAATCGTAGAAGATATAATAAAACTGGCTCAAACATGCTACATTCAGACAGAATTATAAGAAGAAAAAGCTCCTTGAAAATTCAATTTGCTTGTGTATAATATTTTAAATATTTTAAAAATTGACGAATAAATATTTAAAAAATTGACAATCTTATTTCTTTTGTTTAAGATACCTTAACTCCATTTTCAGAAAACATTCTTTTTTTCTTCTTTCGGCTTTATTGGCATTGATTTATATCATCTAGATTAGGGGAATAAATTAAGGTAAAGTACCAAGAAGGTTTTTTTTTTTTTTTTCAAATGTTTGTGTGTGCTAAATTAGGTATACGTGACATAATTGCCATCTGCAGTCTAGATTTGATGAAGTATGAAAAGAATAAATAAATAAATCGTCAAGCCTGTGAGTATTAAAACTTTTAGCAAAGCTGATACGTTAATAGTATGTTAAAAAAAAAAGTATTTACTCTGCAATGCAGTAAATTGATTTATGAGACATAAATCAATTGATTAATGTAAACTTTGTTTAAAGTTTGCCATTAACTAAAAAGTTCGTAAGTTCCTGAATTTTTAAGAAAATCCTCGCACATTCATCTTAATATCAATCTTACAACTGAATACTTTTCTTTTAACATTCCTTTGTTGAAATCTCCTGTGTCTTAAGAGTAAAAATTGATCCATTGGTTGGTAATATTTTTAATGTAGTTAAATAATATTATTTTCCAATTTAAAATAGGTATTTTGTATAACAGTGTATAAAATAACTATTTTTTTTACCTATAAAAGCAGTGGGGAAAATTGAAAAAAAGACTGGGAATTTCATTTCATTAAATGTGTAAAAACCTTGCAATTAGTAGTATAGTGGCAATATACATGCATGCCAAAAGTTTCGGCTTTGTCATTTTAATTGGAGGAGTGCATTTTATGAACATTATTTTATATGCATACAATAAAAAAAAAATTAAGTACAAAACTTAAAATCTGCATGTGCCTTATTTGTAACTACAATTGAAAATAATTTTTTTTATGTCAGTGTGAAAGTACATTCTAATAATACACCAACAAAAAGGGCACATTGTATAACAACCAATTCTACTGGTTTTTCAGGGAAAGTCCTGGGATTTTGATAAAGAAGTACAAAAATAAATAATAACATTCTAATAATACACCAACAAAAAGGGCACATTGTATAGCAACCAATTCTACTGGTTTTTCAGGGAAACTCCTGGGATTTTGATAAAGAAATACAAAAATAAATAAAAAGAGAAGAAAAGAATACAAACACACACAAAAAAGAGAAATAATAGAAAACGGAAAAACAAATATAACATCAAAACAAATATTTTTTTTTTATTATTTAAAAAAAAAAAAAAACCAAGAACAGGACAGCACACATACATATATATATATAATTTTTTTCATTTTCTCTGAAATTCCTAAGTTTGTTAGAGTTACATATTTTTCCAATTGCAAATTATTTTTTATTTCCAATGGCAGTAAAAAATATAAAAAAAGTAGCCATTTCCTCAAGAGCTCTCTTACCTCTCAATATTTATAAAATTTTAATAATATAAAACAAGAATTTTTAAAGGTTATATGTTTGACATAAAAATTAGATATTGAATAGAATAGAAAATAAATAATGAATAACTTGAACAGAATAGAAAGTAAATAATCAATAACTAATATATATATACATAAAATACTTATACATCAGTCAGTATTTAAATGAAAGTTGCACAAACAATGTTGTAATATATTTCTAAATCAGAAGACCGTTTTTAAGAAAATTTTAATAAGCAGCATACAACGTTTTAAGTACGTGTGGAGAACACTGATCTGGACCCAGATTTCGACGATCATTGTACGTGCTTTGTCCGGACATTCTGACGTAAGCGACACCGTAAATCTGTACGGGATGGTAACGTCCTAGCTGAACGTAGAAATTACGGCTTTTGAACCAGTTTGTGCTACTTGGGATGCATGTTACAAAGCGTAGTTGAATAAACATATATTAAAATCAGACTTTCTTATAGTCAAATTTCCTTCCAATGGAAAGAAGC
This sequence comes from Cheiracanthium punctorium, assembly GCA_038373885.1. Classification (NCBI taxonomy): domain Eukaryota; kingdom Metazoa; phylum Arthropoda; class Arachnida; order Araneae; family Cheiracanthiidae; genus Cheiracanthium; species Cheiracanthium punctorium. Next base: position 250,770 of record JAWZYV010011616.1, read on the forward strand.
CTGTTTGTTTCCTATTTCTGTAGTTATATTGAAACTACAGCAAAAAAGAAGGATACTGTGTTATAAATGCATTAAAAAATTAATGCAACACGAAGCTTTATATTAGAAAAATACAAATTACACGTTTTGTATCTTAATGATTCCATTGCTTACTTTCTACGAAACAATAAGAAAAAAGGAGGAACACTACATTTTACGATGTTTAAATTATTGGCAGTGGAAAAAGATTATTAAATGAGGACTAAATACATCATGTTCATCATCATGGTTATTTGGTTCATCACCATGGTTATTATAAATATGTTATGATACAATACAAGTTTCAGAATAGTGTGCAGCAAAAACTACTGCTCGGAATAATAAAGACGAAAAAGTAATTTGGTGCAGAAGTTAATTAATCAGCATGAAAAAAAAACAACAACGCATAAGAGCACCGATTAGAAATGCCATTTTCTTTCAGCACTGACTATGGTAAGTCATACAGGCCGAAACCAGTCTGCTATTTTAGTTTTCTTATTGGTGCTCTTATACGTTGCATTTGATGCTACTAAGTTTTCAAGAAACCATCATGTGAGCATGAGAGAGAAATATCCGTGATAAAGAACGAGTTTTAAGAAATATTTTTTACAATGTTTATATGTTAAGACAATATTTCGGTAAACCAGCGTTTCTCAACCTGTGGGCCGTGCCCCCCAAAGGGGGACGCACAGCGTTTGCAGGGGGAAGCGGTAAAAACCAAAGAGCAAGCAGTGATGCATGTTTTTAAAAAATCATCTTATTTATTCCAATTTTTACTCAAAAATATATCCGTTTTCGCTTAAAATGTTCATTCAAACTTTATTGATAGCATTATCTTGTAGAAAATTCGACTAAATGTTCATTGTTAAAGATTAAAAAACTGAATGTATGCTGAAAAAGGTGAGGGGGGGGGCTCCACCGTAAGTTAGCCTATGTGATGGAGGGGCGACGTTAAAAGGTTGAGAACCGCCGCAGTAAACAGAACGAATAATCCCCTCCCCCATCCGCGGAAACACCAACTTCGAAGAGGAGTGACCTGAGTTATGCGTTTCAAGTTGCATTTTTACAGCAATATTTTCGAACTCATAAATTCACCAAACCAGTCAAATCCCTTTAATACTTTTTCGTATGGAAAATTCATTTATAAAAGTAATTCGCATTTCATGGTTTTTACCAATTCTATACCATTTTATTTTCTGGAAAAAAAAGGAAGAAAGAAAGAAGGAAAAGTTATTGACTGGGAAGGGAGATGAGTGGGACAAATATGCCTCATTGGTATATTTTCGTGGGACACATGCGTCCCAGTGGTACTGAAATAATGATTGGAAATGTAATGAAAAGCTAAGTTATTTTTACTCAATTACACATATTTTGCTATAGTAAGAATGTAATTAAAAGTCCTCTAAAATGGCGGTTAGAGTAAAAGAAACACCCCGCAATGATATTTACAAGAGAAAAATGTATTGGGAAAAGACTGTACAGTAATCTATGGGGAAAATTACTCCGAACTGTCAGTTATATCGATAAATACGAGCAGAACGTTCATTCTTAAATATTGCAAAGCATATTCATACCCTAAGGTCATTTGAAATTATCTGCGGGACATATATGTCCCGGTGGTAGCGGAAGAGTTAATCTGCTCATTTCCTTTATATTTCAACATAATGTGAAATGATTCAATACTATATTTGTTTTTTAAAAAAATGAACACATACGTTTTAGAAGACTTACTTTGTTTTAGAATACTTTAATACGGTAGTTGCAGAACGCCGTTTATAGTGCAATGATATGTGCAATGATATGCGGTATTACAAAATCAATTCTAATCTCTTTAAATGTAATATTTATTTACTTATTTATTCTAAATTTTTCTATAATGCGCATTTTCTGAGCATCTTTTTATAATAACATATCATGTTTGTTCTAAGACCCAATACCAAAGAAAGTAAGACTTACCTTTTGGTAAGTGCTACTTTCGCTGCCGTTAGTTAGTAAAAATAACCAACCACATTACTTTTAATTAGAAATGTTTACAATAGTCACTGCAGATATTGTTTTATTATATTGGTACAAAAATTGCTCAATGAGTGATTGTTAAACAGTTCAAAATGCTGGATTACTAAAAATGAACTTAATTAACGACTATTCCTAAAAATCGCCGTAAAAAGTACAAAGCTTACACAAATTAGTAACATAGTCAGAAAATCATTAATAATAACAGCAATTAGCTGAAGCGCTTATCTTTTAACGGTTTATCCAGGTGTAATATAAACTCCACTGATTCACAAGAGTGAGATCTCCCTCTTTCATAACTTGCTTGACAAGGTATGACGATTGGAATTTTCTATGGTTTCTGAAGTACACATCAATTATACATCAATTATACATTACATGTTCGTTCGTAATTAAAATAAAAAAACAGAAAATATTCACAAAATACAGAAATTTCATTTTGTCGTTAAGTCGTTAAATTTACCGCCAAGGTCTTCCGTTCAGCCATAGTCCCAGTATGCCTGGAAAGAGCGAGTTTTGTACAATATGGACAGTAGAGGTTTTTTTTTTTTTTTTTTTTAAATTAACAGCTTGTTGTAAAATATTGCTGCATTTTTTAATTGTTGTACAGTATATTGCATTTAACAATGAGCACTGCGAAATTTCTAAATCGTATAAACTGTTATTTATGCACATTTTTTTTTTTTAAATTTCCCAATACATGTAAAATAACACAGCTGTATTTGTATATCATTTAAATTGTTGCTTCTGCATTCATTAAAAAAAGAAGCATTTTTTTTAAATGACTGTAGACTTACTCATGTAAAGGAATAAAGTTTCGTAATTAATTAATGAATAACTTTTCTTCAGTTTTATAAATCGTGCCAGTGTTGGTTTAAATAGTGGCTAATAAGATTAGGATTTCGTAATTAGAATTCTATCGGAGTTTTAAAATCCATAAAGTTCATTAAATTTGTGCCTTGAAATACTTTATCTTAATTTACTAAACTTTTACTTTGGGTTTTTGTTTACATCAAATAACTTTTCTTAGCATTAATTAATAAAACTGAAATTTTTCGTCTGCCACCATTTGCCATTGGAAAATTACCATTGGAATCAGTTTAATTAATATGTATTCTTTCCATGATTAGTTTTGAAATAAAATGCAGGGATTGGTGGCTTCGACGAATTGAGAAATAAAAAGCAAGAACTTTATCGCAATTAAAAAAAATGATTACTCGAATTCTTTATAAAATTTAATTTAAAATTTTGCTCCAACCGATTTATCCTCGAGTTTTTGTCTTAGAAAGGTTGTATTTAATCTATTTCCCCTTCATGATAATTATATATTTAAATGCAGTCGTTTCTTTCAAGTTTTTCTCTTTTGTTATTAGTAGCAGAGTCGAATTAAAGTTTATTGTTTCGTGGTACACTTACTGTAATTTCGTTAACATTTTAAAAATAGTACCTTGTGTTAAAAGTAATTATCTTTTTTAAAATTGAAAGAGGCTTTAAAATTTGATTTTTTTATAAGGTATTATATCCATGGTAATAACAATAATAATAATAACGATAGAGACACTCTGAATAAATTCCAAATAATAAATTAACTTTAATTGAAAAGATACAGAATAATCTAATATTTTATTGATTTATCATGTATACAAGCATGTGAAATAGAAATAAGTAGATGAATCTGGTTCGATCCTAAAGTCTGAAGTTAGAAATAATATGGAAATTAATTTTTTAGAAGAGCAACTACAAACAGTTATAAAATCATTTCTTAGGAACAAAAATGCAACATTCATTCAGGCATTTTCATTAGGTTGTCACGTTTCTTAAAATAAATAGTTTATTTTTTTTTTTACTTTTTTAGTAATAATAATTATTTACAGTATTTGGCAGAATATATGAACATTCATTATTACCTTAATAATATTATTTAAATGATATGCAGTTCGCTTATTATTTTTATATAACACATAAGAATACATAATTCTCCATAATTCGCGGAGCACATGTTATCTGTGAACAAGAAGCCTTTTAAAAAGTTTTTTAAAGAAAAAATAATACAGTTTGGTATGTGACTATATTTTGTTAGTATCATTGACAAAGTGTCAAAAATGTACAACTGAAAACGTAAAACGTTTGTGCTTAGGATGGGATCAAAATTGAATCATAAGCCACTCAAAATAGAATTTAACGAAATAACAACATATTATACGAGTGTGGCGTTCAATAAAATTTTTATTTTAAAATATCTAATGGTAGGATACTAAGTGTGAGTGTGTGATTATGGCAACACTACACTAGGGTGATCTGCCAAAGGTGGGGGTGCCTCGGTAGGAGGGTTCTCTAAGGGGTTCTAACGCGTATTCACGTTACATCTGGAGAAAATCTACCAAAACTCCAGACCGTTAGATCGACGGCCGCGCGATGGGACCCGAACTCGGGACCTTCACACTTCAGGTGTCTACCATTTTCAGTGACATAACCACTGTGCCATGGTGAGGCTGGTAAGATACTAAAATAACGGAATTAAGTATTGATTTAGTTTGTAGATCTAGTTTGTAGATTTCATAACACATTTTCTAGATCTAGTTTGTAAAATTTCATAATACATTCTCTAAATTCAGTTTGCAAGATTTCTCGTGATCTAGCTTGTAGATTTCAGACGGCATTCTCTAGATCCAGTTTGTAGATTTCATAACACATTTTCTAGATCTAATTTGCAAAATTTCATAATACAGTCTTTAGGTTTTGTTTGTAAGATTTCATAATACATTCTAAAAAAATTCCTAGATTATCAGTGCGCTGTGGTTCAAGCTAAGTCCTGAAAAAAAATACTAATTTATTATGACGTATACATCAAAATCTAGAGAATGTATTAGGAAATCTTACAAACTAAACCTAGAGGCTGTGGTAGCCCAGTGGTTAAGGCGTTGGACTCGTAACCGGAAGGTTGTGGGTACGATACCGGCGTACCACTAAAGACCACCGTGTACATGCGGTGTACATGCACGTTCAATCCGTGGTTATCACCTGTTATCACCTTTTTGGGACATTCTGTATAATTGAGGGACTGTATAATACTGTTACGAATTTTCGGGGCAACCCGCTGCTCTGGGGCTTAAATTGGTTTAAAATTCGTATTCTACGCTTCAAATAGATTAATTTTGCTTTTTGTTGCATCAAAATCGGCCAATTAGAACCGGAGATATGGAGGTTTCGGTTTCCCATTGTTTTTCTATGGGGTTCTAGAAATCTCGAGAAATATTGGTCCTAGGGCTTAGATCTCTTCACATTTGAGGACTTATTTTTGGCGCCAAATTTGGCGATATTTCGCCAAAAGTCGCCAAGCTTGGCGACTTTTTGGTCATTTGGCGCGATTTTCCCAATGGGGCCTGGAAGTTGTTTTTCCTGCATTAAAAACGCATAATAACCTAACATTTCTCTTCTATGACGTAATCAGAAGTCCCGCTTTATCTGGAATCTTCGAGGAATATACTTTTCTAGAAACTGCTCGCAGCTTCTGCCTCGGATATATATAAATTCCACCAGCGCGCTGCCCCGACAGTTCAGTGCGAGTTGAACGCTCAATGTGTGAAGAGCTCTCAGTACGCTTTGTGAATTGATAGTGCTATAGAAGCTGTGTTTTAGCTTGCTTTATGAAGCTGTTTTTAAAGTGCTGTGTGTACATTTTTCATCGCTGAGTCTTGAGAGACTGTTAGTGTTATTTCTCGTATATTTTCACTGAATTTTTGCCTGTGAATGTGACTTATTTTGTGTGAGAAATACAGCATTTGTGAGAGCTTCTGACCTAAGCGGATTGTTAAAAGCACGTTACTGCTAGATTGTGCTTGTGAATTGTGTACAGCTGATTGTTCTACGAAGTTCTAGAAGCAATAAAGTTTGTGTTCCATCCTGACAAGTGACTTTTTACTTGAACTTTTTACACCAACTGGACTTTAGAACGACGAACCCCAGGAGTAGCAGAGTAATTCCGCAACAATACGTTGTAACCAAATCAATCTGTAATTGTTGAAGTAACATCTGATATATAAAGTGTAAAGTATCGATTAATAGAAACATGAAAAATCAGCTAAATGATTGCGATGAAGTAGAAACTTTTCAACTTAACTCATGCGATAGATTAGTGAAGAAATTAAACAAAACAGCAAAGGTAATTTTTTCCTAATCTTGTTGAATCAACATGCAATTAAAAGTTTCATTTGATTTTGAAAAGATACTTGCAATTTAGTAACATCAAAAGGATTTAATTTAATGAAAGACTAATTCTTAGTCGAACAATTGAAGACAGACAAAAATTGAACTTTGATGTTTGAATGGACAGAAGAAGAATTCCTTTATCACTCTATCACTTCTGCTACTTCTGTCAGCAGAAGTTACATAAGTGTTGTGATCTACATATGTGTTCTAAATGCGATTTCATTGTAAGCATTGGTTAGAAGTAACAAAATAGTCTCACTTCTGTAACTTCTGTCTACATTCATATAATTTGTAATAATAATTTTTTTACTGATAATTTTGCAATTTTTTTGCAATTCTTTACTGAAAAAGGATATTTTAATATCTTTTATAAGTAAAACATCATTTCAGATGTAGCATATATCCGTAAATCAATAAATTTCAATCCGTAAATTTAAGTGAGAACACACAGAAAGAGGTGGACAAACTCACAAACATTTCTCAATTTTACTGGTAATACAGACTTAACCCTTTAACGCGCAGTGTTCCCGTTCTGGGAACACCCAACTCTGACGTTTTGTCTGTTGCCAGTCACGAAGAATAGATTTGATTTCTATAAAAATAGTTGCGGGTGACATAGCTCCACGATAATCCTTTACTTTTTAGCACGTCATTTCCCGTCAAAAAATGGTCGCGATTATTTTTAACAGCACTGACATCTGCTGAAAAATGGAAGAATGCGAGAAACAGCTGGATAGATTGCCCAATGCTGAAAAAAGGGCAGCCGTTGCCATCGCTCGATTTAACCTGCACAGCTCGACTGCATCGCTCGACTTAACCTGTGCCTGCACAGCCAGCTGCCGTCAAAAAAAAGAGTCTCTAGATCTGTGGCACGCGATGAACGTTTCGATCGTCCGCCATCTTGCTGGTAGTTAAGTCGAGCGATGGCAACGGCTGCCCTTTTTTCAGCATTGGGAAAGGGTTGCGCCTCAAAGGGTTAATCTGCATGTACTAAAAGAAGCTGCAGAATAAACATTCTCTGGTCATTCATCAACGCATTGTGAATATTTTCAACATTCTGAATAAAAGCATTTCAAAAAGCAAACCTTTAAAAGTTGATTTTGCACTAAACCTATTATGTATTTACAGAAATAAAAATGTTACTCAGTCTTCATTCAGTTCTTATCGATATCTCTAACAAACATTTCTCAGTTTTACTGGTAATACAGAAACGACTTAATCTGCATGTACTAAAGGAAGCAGCAGAATCAACATTCTCTGGTCATTTATCAACTCATCGTGAATATTTTCAACATTCTGAATAAAAGCATTTCAAAAAGCAAACCTTTGTAAGTTGATTTTGCACTGAACCTATTATTTATTTACAGAAATAAAAATGTTACATAGTCTTCATTCAGTTCTTATTGATATCTCTAACAAACATTTCTCAGTTTTACTGGTAATACAGAAACGACTTAATCTGTATGTACTAAAGGAAGCAGCAGAATAAACATTCTCTGGTCATTTATCAACTTATTGTGAATATTTTCAACATTCTGAATAAAAGCATTTCAAAAAGCAAACCTTTGTAAGTTGATTTTGCACTGAACCTATTATTTATTTACAGAAATAAAAATGTTACTTAGTCTTCATTCAGTTCTTATCGATATCTCTAACACACGCTTTCTAAGCTTCCTTTTGCTGCGGGACTTTAGAAATAAATGTACTCCGCCCGAAGCGATTGTTTTAAACTCCATTGGGTATTTTCCCCATTTTATCTGGGTTTAACTTCGCATCGTGATGCACTCTAAACTAGTTGCGTCTTACATTTGAGAGCTTTAACACAGAAAGTAAAAAAAAGGAAGAAAGTGTTTCCACCCAAATGAAAGCCATCGAAAGTTGCGGCAACGAAATCCGAACTTTTATTTAAGATAAAATGTTCATTTTCAGATATCATTCAGTTTCAAATTGAAAATAGTTTTACTCCGCAGGAATACATTTTAGTAGTACTTTCGGTGTTTTTATGAGTGAATATGTTTTCTTTTTCAGTTGTATACTTCCCAAACTTCGACAACAGAATGATTGATTACAATAAAATGCATCTATACATTTTGATTTGTGACGTGGTTTTTGTGTTATGAAGGGTACAAAATATGCAAATTTAGCTTAACAAGGAAACCACCACAGCAGTATCACTGAAAATATGACTGGTTATCCGGCTATTCATGTTGATAAGCATCGAGTATGATAGTTTGCACAGAAAAGCACAGAACACTTTTGTTACACAGGTAAGTAATTTTTACGACGAAAAAAATCTACTTCATATTGCACAGGTAAGGAAATGTGTTTGAAGTTCGATTTTCCAGGTTCGACCTAAACCATTTCGTTACTACTGTCGGCCATTGGCGGCGGCCACGAAACGTTCTCTGTGTACTGCCGCCCTATGGCGGCATCCAGCGAAATTCTCTGCGTACTACCGCCGCCCAATGGCGGCATCCAAGAAGCGTTCTCTGGGTACTACCACCACCCAATTTAGGCAACCAAGAAGCGTTCTCTGGGTACTACCCCCGCATGCACCAAATGGCGGCATCCGCGAAACAAGTACTAACGCCACTCCACTTAAAGGTTATGTGGATATGATTACCGCGGTTGCAAACAATTCCGGAATATAATGAACCACTTTTTGTAAACGGTAATTTTTGCGCTACAATATAGCGAAGTTTTTGATTTTTCGATGAATGCCGCAAAACGCGTTTCCGTAGCATACGCTTCTGTACAGTGCAAACACTTGTGGAAAACTCCCCAGTACCACGAATATATAACCGCAGCCAGTTCCTTCGTACAGAAAATGTTAAATGGACCGACACAGACACGCATGTTTCAGGTGTTCTCCAAAAACTAACATCAAATGCAGAGGCATATTATCTTTTTAGATAATTTCTATCACCACGATGAATAAATGTGTCTCTATATATATAATTGGTGTAATAACTAAGCAAGAATGATATGCGTTTGTGGCCTGGGATATAAAGTGAGGAAGACGTATAAAAGAAAGGGGTGCGAAAAATCGAGACGTGGCTAAAAGTAAAATGAAATATAAAATTAAGTTTTGTTAAAATAAACAACTGTTTATTTATGGATGTGCGATTAAAAATTTCATTAATTACTTTGTACAATGTGGTATTTCTTTTTCACTGAAGTTTTAATACGTGCCTTGAAATTAAATTTGAATATGCTTTTGATGAGAAAACATTTCAAAATTTTTTAGATTATTTTTTAAGTTTGAAAGCTATTTATTCTGTGTAATACAGACTTTCGAAGAGAGTACTTTTATGTGCTAATTACATGTTTAATACTTAAGCAGCACACTGTACTATAATACAAAAGCAACCTAAGTTACAAACATAAGTTCAGACAGTGTTTGGCGCTGTACGATTCCAAAGCCATGAACCTTCAGCTTTTTTAAAATTTATTTTTAAAAAAAATGAGTTACCAAAATTATCATATCTTAACAATCTGTAGAAGTAACTGGCACAAGATATGACAATTACCACATTTTATGTGGTAAATGTCATATCCTGTGCCAATGTGGTAATGATTTCAAATTTACCAGATTGAACTTTGCGATAATGGTATGGCAAAATTATTACACACATCTTCTGTAGAAGTAGCTAAGAGAGAATTTTCAAAATTTTCACATTGTATGTGGACATAACTATTATTGAGGTGTGTAGAAAACTTACACACAGGAATTCCGGAATTAATACATTTTATGAAGAAATAACTGCTAGCTCGAAGCAGCTATTATCACAACACAAGTAGCTAGCTGGCAAAGAAATGAGGAATAATCACACCATATGATGAGATAATTAGTAGATATATGTTTTAATTGTAAGAATAGTTTGACAAAAAGTTTGGAATCATCATTTAGAATAAAGAACTGACTAGTTGAGATATCCATTTTCTACAAAATTGTTCAAATTACTCGTATATTGAGAGGCCGAAAATATCTTTTTTCTTCCCACCAAACATTTTCTTTCGAAGAATACCTGAAAGAAAATTAATTGCGTACTTTGTATAGCTTGGATATGTAATACAAAAGCATACTTATTTAACAGTAGGACTTTTGCATGCATTGTGAAAAGATCTTTTATAGAATTTAAGTTCTTAAAAATATACTAGAAACTTAATAAAATTTGAATTTATTTGCATTAACTTAGTGCATGCCGGTATATGGCACATACGAAATATTAAATTAAGTTTAATGTAAAAACTGCATCAAATATAATTCGTCCAAATCAGATTATAAATATTTGCTGTATTTACATTTCCCGGGTCTCGATTGCTGCATCAACTGTCAGATTTTCTTTAAAAATGATGAATAAAGTAAGCTTTTATATGATACCTTTCAGTCCTTAAAGTTCATTAATTTCATACATATTGAATAACATTTTATTCGGGAAAAAACTTGAATTATCCCTTAAGTTGAATGATTAAAAATCCATACGTCAGCATACCGCCAAATGTAGTAAACAGCAGAGTCTTTTCCAAATAAACCAAGTCCCATGCTGTCAAGCGCATAACGGGCCTTCCGGTCATCATTTTTAAAATTGCTAATTTTCTGACATCCTGGGAGGCGAGAGGTGTTTCATCTTCATCAACGACCTTCTCGTAAACGCTCTCGTATATGTTTCTTATCTCTTCTTGTTGCTTCGGAATTTCGGAAGTTCCGTAAGTAATGGATATAATTCCGACGATGCTGAAGTATAAATACAAAATCCCTTCCAACGGGTGCAAGTGTGTTAAAGTGCCTAGTTCCATCTCAAGCGCAAGACCTGAGAAACCTGCTGCGACCAGAAAGCAAAGCAGCGTGAAGATGGGGAATGAAAACACCTCCTCGTGGCATTTTACTATTTCCAGGAGTTCTTTGTGCGTTCGCGAGTGCTTAGAAATGGAACCTTCCCAAATTCTTGAATTGCGAAGATCGTTTTTTGCGTCTTCGAGGTAACATATGAGCTTGAGCGTCGTGTAGCAGAACGCCAGCGTAAAGAGCGAAGGAAACCATATGAATTCGGCGGTGTAGGCGAATGTGCACAGGAAAATGACTGCTTTGTTGACGCTATCGGATTCGCTGCTTTTGTAACCTAAAAACCACACTTTAGTATAATCAGATATTGGTGTATCCGAAATGAACGTGACGTATATGGGGTACATGAAAGGAACAACAAAAGCCAGACATGCTTGAAAAATATTTATGCAGAGGTACAAAAAATGCCTTTTGCAGATTCTGTTTGGTATGTGATACCGATCACTTGCGTTTTCATAGCAGTCTTTAAGAACAGAGCATATTTTGTGGCTTCGGATGTTAACCACGTGCCATATGCCTACCGAAAAAATACTGATGCAGACGTTAGAGAGTCTCGATTTCAGTCCATTTCTAAATGCCTCACTTTGATGATTCATCAAAAATGCAACGTTGTAGACCATTAGTAAATGCAAAAGAATAGGGAAAGGTTTCAGAATTGTTGAAAAGAACAGCTTTGTTCGCGATCTACTTACTTTTGTTTCAACTTTCCAAATACCTGTTACGTAGAAAAGTTTCAATATCCAAATATTTGCTTTTTTGTTGCAAAAATTTCTGAATAAAGAATTTTTGGGGGTTTTCATTCTCACAATCTTATTGTTTGAAAAAAACATTTTCACAGATAGTAGTAATACTTTTTATTAAAGTCTCTATTACAAATCTGTACTCGTAGAACTATAGTTTTATCAGAATTCTTAACAAGATGTCTATTTCACAAAAAGCTCTATGTTGTTGGTTTAGCTTTTACTTAATCAAGAGACATATACAAATCATATCATGAACTACAATATCTGTATTTCTTCTGTAATTCTCTATTGTCTATTACAAATCTGCACTTAGTTTTAGCAGAATGCTCAACTAGATGCTTATTTCACAAAAAGCTCTGTGCTGTTTGTTTTACTTATTGAAGAGACACATACATATCTTACTATAAAGAAATACAAAGCGAAATTCTATATTTACGAATAATCTATTCAGACTAAAATTGCATATTTTTTTACAATCATTTATTTTATTATTTGCAAAATATAATAGCATTCAGTGAAAAAACTGTGATTGCATCGAATACGAAAATGGAAAATAAAGTCCTTGTCAGATACAAAAATTAATATTTTGTCGTGTACATTTACAAAACATTTACTTTGCAATTTTTAACTTACGCTAAATTAATGAATAACTGAGTCTATAGTTTCTTTCTGATTTAAGTTAAGCAAACTTATCTGAGCTCTAAAATTCCATTCTACTCATAAAATCAATGCTCATTAAAAGTCACACTTAATTTTTATATTTACGTATTTCCTCTATCTTAGAAGAGCAAATTAGAAATTCAACGATTCTTAATGTTTGCACGGAAATTAACATTTTCTAAACATGAAGAACAAGGTATTTTGATGAATACATACGAAAGCTAACATTTTCCATATTTTACTTAAAACAGTTCTTGGTATCCTGTATTTTGTTTCTTTTTTTAACATAAAATAGTCACTATTTTATAAATAATATATTAAAACGGAGGACTGCACAACTACTATAAATGATATGAACTCGAAAGAGTGTTTCCTAAGCCGACCACAATATTTGCCCGCTGCGAGCTACTGACTCATTGAAGTGTTATCGTTTGAATCTTTCTGAGTAATACAATCGATAAAGTTATATCTAAATGGTGTAAAACATAATTTCGAGAAATGCACTAATGAAATGCCTGGACAACAGTTTCCATAAAAGCAGCCCTTTTCCAAGCATATTGCATAATGCCATTTTAATCAGCTGCTTTCGTGGAATCGATTTTTATCCGATAATGGCTTTTAGAAATTATATGTTAGCTCTAAACTCCACTTTGTATGACGAAAAAAAAATTGAAAAAATAATTAGACGTTGTCGGGTTTAATTTGGAGCCCTTTGTAGATCAAACAACTTTATGATATAGTTAAGAAAACAATAGTCTAGGTCACTGCATTTGCGTGGGTATAAATTAAAATTCCTGGTAAGCTTGTGTGCAGTATAAAGCAGAAATGTTACTGTAAAAGACTACTGCAGTCGATTTCAATGGTAATCGATGAGAAAGTTTATTAAGTATTGTTTAGGTATAGAAAGAAACCATAAAACTACATTAATGCAAAACTTAAATAAATAAGTAACAGCTCTCACAATGTGAATATGAAACTTTGACAAATGCAGTTTCTACATTTTTATAAATGACTTTTGAGCTTTTTTTAGGAAATTTTGTTTTTAAAAAATCCGGAAAATAGAGTTGGAGTATTTTTTATTTAATTTTGTTTATTTTTCTACGATTCATATTTAAAAAATTAAACATTAACACAGCAAAATTAGAAATGGGAAATTTCTTTATCCTGTTAAGATAACTAACCAATTTCCATTGTAGTTACTTATCATTTGTTATATAGAGAGATGAAATACAGAATTCTGTAAAATATATGAAAAGTAGATGGTAATAATTTTAGAAAACTACGCTTATGAAGATGTTGAAACGTAGAACAGTTTCGGGGGGACGATTAATTTTTTATTCACTGTTATAAAAATTTACTGAAATAAACGTCCATTGTCTGGCAGCATGCCTGTGAGACAATGACCATTTTCGCATTTCCGGTGTCGAAGAAAACGGTTAATTTCCTTTCACATGTTATCTTAAGAAACTGTATCTCTCCGTTATTTTCAGTCACAGAATCATGTTTTACTGTTTCCGAAAAAACAAGATTCTTTCCGTTATTTTCAGGCAGGAAATTCATTTTTTCCCTATTAAAGAAAGGTATTTTTCTTGTTTCCCCATATCCCAAAGAATGATTTTAAGCATTATTTAAAATTATAGAATCAGGTTTTGCATCACATTTGAAATGTATTATACCTTATTTTCCAATAAGCGACATTAATGGACAAAACCGGGTACTTACACACTTTCAAAAATAATTTATTTACCCCAGAATATAGTTTCTATACATTAAAAAATAGTCATTTTTGAAACCAACGTCCTTATTCATTAAAATACATTGCAATATATTCAAATAGAAATTGAAGCACTTTATTCATGCAGTTATACTACACGTGAAAAAAAGCTGTCCAAGTCCCACTTTCCCATATATATAAATATATGTAGGTAGGTGGATAAACAGCATTAACAAAGTTTTTATGCATTCTTAGTTGTTAAAATATAGAAATAGTTTTTGTAACTGCACCAATAGTTTCAATATTTTTTTTGAGAGGGGGTAGGGGGAAGTGGTCCATCTGGTTTCTAAAACACCAGGTTTGTCTTAAAAAATGTACATACATGTACATATAATGTTATAAATAATGCACAGTTAAAAATATATTTGAATTATTCGTTTTCTTCATTTTTCTATCAGATCTACAATCTATGATTAATAGCCCGAGAAAATAAATTTTAAATCAAGGAAAATAGATTACATACATCTTAATGCACTGTACAAAAATATTTTTTTAATAAATAGAATACAATTTCACTATAGTCTCTAGTTATAAAACAAATTCAGAGTACAGTATGAATACAAAAATGCGATCATGGTAAACAAGCTGTGATCAAAGCAGCAAACAAACTTATTTACTTCCTTTATGTGAAATAGTGCTTACAGTTCACTTATTTGAGTCGAAGTAATCATAACTTCATTTGTTTTACAACAGCTGCGAGATTTTTATAATCCAATCGTAAGAAACAACGTCCATTGAAGTAAAATATTTACCGAAAACATCCCCTCCATATTTAGGTTGAATTTCTTTCACAACTATGAATATTAAAAGATGCATTTGGTATTCGGATATAAAATAAAATTATCACAAACGAATACACCGAGAAGTAAGCTTCGACGTGCCTAATGCATTAACGCAGCACCCTTAGCAAAAGGACTTAGCATTCAGTAACATCCACTCCAATTATCTGCAGTGTCTATTACATGCATAATACGACGATATTTTTATACGTTTAAGGGATATAAACTTCAACTTGAACTGCAGGCAGAATGAGCGAAGAACGTATTGCATTCAAAATTGCTAAAATCAGCTTTGTGGGTATTGTTTTAATTAAGAGAGGAAGTGACTTGAAGACATTTCAGCCGTCCAAGCTCGCATAGGTGCCAGAAGGAGGCCAGAATAGGTGGCAGAGGATAGGTGCCAGAAAGTCCTTGAAGAACTAGACTTCAGAAGATTCACAGATAATTTTAGATTTTTAACAGAACTTCCGATACAAAACAGCAAAAATGCTTTATTCACCAATAAGGGATATTCTCCTGTAAAAAACAAGTAGACTTTATCTGTGAAATTCAGATTTTTCATAACAGTGTTCTAAAGCAGAATTATATTCAAATAATTTATCTTTAAAATTTGGGTAGTTTTTGGTAACACTAAATGCTGACCAAAAGGAAACCAATAAATATAATGAAATAAAATATCATAAGAAACTGCATCTGAAAATAAAGAGATATTTTTGCTCTCCCAATCAGAGTTTATAAACACATAGTAAAGTATATATTGATATCCAGGAATATAGTTTGATTAAGTCTATGGGGAAGTCACTAAAACAATTGATCGTACCACAGGAGATGAACTACAGACTCATAAAACATATTTTAAAATTCTTTACACAAATTTAATAGTCTACATGATTATTATACAAAAAGTACAAGTACTTAAAATAGTTTCTGACAGTTATTGTAATTATCATTCTGTTTCTAGAAAAGTAAACAGTTTTTGATGTAAACAATTTCGATTCGCAGTGTACACAAAATATTTCGCTACAACTAAATTTCAGAAAATTGATAATTTTTTTCCTTACAAATATACGCATTGATAATAAAATAAAAAAGGAATTTTCACAGCTACTCAGGAAAGATACAAAACTCCGTTTATTAAAATAAATATTTATTTCAATGATTGCATTGCTACATCAAATTTCTGAGGGCATATTTTATATCACAATGTAAAAAGGTGCACTAACTAAATTTCTAAATTTTATACCTAAAGCATTCTTTGTCACTTCCTGAAAATACTAAGACTAAATTTTAGGCGAGAGTACAATATGATTACGAGTACATGCGGCATATTTATCTTCAAGGACCGAATAAAACTTTATGAGTTTTAGTATCACGAAAAGCGTTTAAGCTGGTTTACGAAAATTTCACTTTCTTATTTTCAATTTTCAGAATTGGACTGCGCAATACACTAGAGCCAATTGTCTCCGGACATTCAGTTAAGTAAAACGGAATGAACTAAGGAAGAAATACTCGACTATTTTGAAGGGACTTCTCAGACAAAACCTATTTAATTCCACTTTCTATGGTGCTGGAGACGGCATCACACAAAAGTAACCCGCAGTTTTTCGCTTTTCAGGGAAATGGAGTCTTTCAAAGGGATATTTTATTTTTCAATTTCCTGCATTAAAAGGAAATTTTAGGAGCGTCTGTACACGTTATTGAAATCCGTGTTTTTTAAAAAAGAATTTCAACAACTCAGCTAAAGAAAAAAGGTTTATTCCGTGTACGGTGTTGAATTGTGTGAGTGAAGTTGTGTTTTGTTTTAAAGTTTTCCGTGTAAATATAATGAGTTTTAATCACGTTTCATTGAAAATGTATCAGTGATTTTGAAATGAAATATTACCCGCTTTTAAAAGTTTTGTCTTTCTACAAAGGAAATATGAATTTGGCTAAATTCGTATTTCCTTTGAAGTCATTCAACTAACTTGCCTGATTTCTTACATTATTATGCATAAAAGAAAAGAAAAAAGATTTGAAAAGAAGAATTGAGCTTTTTTTATTTATTAAAATAATAGTTTTCGTAAAAGTAACATAAGTCAAAACCCTGTTTATCTTCATAACAACGTATTAATATGTTAGATTATTCATGATAAAAGTTTTATGAAGTACATTATCAGGACTAACGATTATATAATAATATTGTTACTATTTTGATGAGCATACGTATATATAGTACCTTTGACCAGATTAAACAAGGCTTTTTCTGACAGTATTTCATAGGAAAGCCCGGAAGAATTCTCATCATTTCGTGAGCAGCAGAAACAGAATGTGTTTGCTGTCCATCGTGAATTTCAGATGTATAGAAGTTACGAATCTATGGATGAGCATAAATAACTTACGAAACATGATGCAACAGTTTGAAACTATAGTAACTACAACCCGGGGATGTAAAGCGGCAAAGCATGCGGGAATTGACTGTTCAACGATTTCAAATATCATTGGTTCTGAGATACAACAAAACGTTTTGTTCAGACAAAATAGCATTTTGTTAAATCAGCTTGGTTGAATCAAAAACACTTTTGTTAAATAAACAAAACGATGCTTCTATACTATTTAATCAAATATTTGTTAAATTCAAGAAATCCCTATTAAGCAAGGGACCTAGCAATGATTTTCTGGGGAAAAAAACTCTTAAATATAGAAGCATTTTGAGAATAAATGCACGACCAAAATATTTTTAAAAAGGTTTTTTTTTAATGCTTGTATGTTATAAATGAGGGTAAATTGGAAATCGAAATAACTTTATACTTCGTTTTTTTTAAAACTGAGAATTACTTCTGGTGGTACAGGATTTAGTTCGGTTCTGCTCAATAGACAATTCTGATACCAGCATTTTTTTTAATTCTTTCATTTAAAAGTTTCCTTAAAGAAATAAAGTTAATATATGCTTCAAGGGCTTTCAAATTCACTTGCTTGTAGTTTCGCAATTTTTACTGAAACATCTTTTTTTCCGCTAAATTCTTGCATTGTTCCAATGAATTATAATACATTGGGAAATTGCGCAATGGGAAAATATAGATTGGAAAAAAAATATATTTTACACCATTACATTAATCAGCATTTATATCATTGATGTAAATGCTGATTAACAATAAAAGGCTAGTTAAAAATATTTAAATGTCATCACTAATAATCATGCTGAACTTTTATACTCATGTATTAGTTTCGCACAAGAATCATAATTTTATTTTTGAAAATATTCTCTACGATTTGACTAGGGAAAAATAAAATATTTATAAAAATATATACATACATTGTATAAGTAATTTTTACAGTTGATATTTGAATATTCAACGAAAATTTTCTTTTAACATAACATCTTTGCACGTAAGACATTTATCATTAGAGTATATAATAAGATAACTATTTTCTGAACATTTTTTACAATGTACATAAAGAATGCAAGGCAAATTACCATCATTAATCAAATAGTTTCATCTGAAGTTACATTGTTTAAAAGCATTATGCAAAATAGAATATTGTTGGATTAAAACATACAAAATTGCAAAATATTTAGTATTACGTTTAGAATCGTTACAAATATTCAAAATTTACTGTAAAAAATGGGTATCATCAACAATTGTTCAAAAATAATATTTCAATTAGAGATTTAATTTTATCTTAAATTTGCAACAGGTTGAAATTATAATCCTCGTGCTGGTTTTAAAATTATGCTTTTGTAAAAAAAGAGTATATTGTTATTGTAGAGTTATGAAAACTGTTGTTGTTTTGTATGAAACGTTTTAGAGATAAATAACATATTTGTATTTATAAACTAGTAATCATTTATGTAACAACAGTTTTTAAAAATGTTGAAGCATTAAGTGAGAAAATGATTCTATAAATGGATATTTTATTTCATTATTTTATTCATTCTTTAGTGTTTAAAAATTTTTATCTATTGTAATTGCAAGAAGTACGTTTTACCTATTATAGTAAATGTTACACTAAAAGTATTCGGTTAATTACTTTGAATTAACTAGGTTAAATTGTTGAAAAATAAATTTTCGGTATAAAATCCTCTTTTTCAAATTTTTAATCAATACTCATTTTTGAATATTTAAACTTAAACATTAAGTAACACTCATATGCAATTAATGCACTCGTATGCAATTATAACTTTTGAAATCTTGATAAAGAATAATTCACAAACAAGACAGTAAAAAGTTTCAGAAAAAAAAATTTTTACTTGCTATTTTCTTTAAAAGCCAACTAATAAAATAATTCTTTTTGTAATCTGGGAATATATAGGCTTCCTCTCATTTTATTTTCAGTCAAAAAAACTATGTGTTCATCGATACCAGAAAAGAAAATTGTCTTATTCTTTTTAATTTGTTTTCAGGAACAAGCGAATTTTTAAAAAAAATATTGATTTTTTTACTATTTTTGGTTTTAGGAATCTTGTAATCGCCTTTACAACCATCATGCTTAGGAGGTATATTTTGTGAAATCACGTAGAAAGTTCAGGGCCTCAAACAATATTTACCATTTTTTACGAAATTACGAAAATGTTTTCACGGTAAGTATAACCTGGGCTGACTGTATGAAAGCCAAGGATGTTGAGTAGTAGTAGATCACATGGAAATCATGACCTGGTGAACACATTTTATTTATAGTAATTTAATTTTTTATGAACTGTCCCAAACATTAACTTTAAATAACAATTTTCATAACTTTATGTACTGTAAGCTATGCTGCATTAAATTAGTAAAACTTAAGCATATTTTCGGAGACTGGAAAGTAAACGAAAAATTGTTTAAAGTATTTGATATAAACTTCTGGGGTGTGTTAAAGGCGTGTAGAAAACATGGCATAAATTGTGGTGATCAGAACTAAAGGAAACTACTTGAAAGACATCAATACAATCGGATAACTTAATAATGAGATTGGCATGATTATTGCACGGAACTTTTGTTACCGGCATCCCACGCACTACCCCACTCGTAGCTCCAATTTTTGAACTGAAAGTTTAGCCAGTGTAACGAAATCGCAAAAATAAGAAATTGTAGCTAATAAAGCTCTGCAAAACACCCTTTTGAGGACACTAAAGGAACACACCATGCTCACCTTCCTCTACAGAATGCAAAAGAACCATTTTGATATGCAATGAACATGATACCATACTATTATGAATGTCCTCCTTGCAGATAAAAAAAAAACCGTTAGAACAATTATAAACTCTGAAGAGACTCTCATCGATAGAAAGATAATATAAACAGATAAATTATATTTTGAGATTTTCATCAGTGTTTGACACAAAAGTTGTAAGTGCATATAAGATCGAAGCGGATGGCGTTTTCATAATCTACGCGTTCTCTATGAACTGCATTTATTTTTCTAATTGTGGGAAATCGGCTGACATAAATAAGTGTCTTGAATAATTAAAAAAAAACCAGCAATAGGTAGTTATCTTCACAAAAAATAAATAATAAATAAATAAATAAATCCACACACACAAGCAAAGTATATCGTTGAGGCCCGTGACCAATTCATCCGATGGGGACCCCTCTTACTAGTAAGCTTTCTTAAGTTGGATGATATATTTTTTCTTTTTTTTCTCACATATACCTTCAAATTCCTTTTCCTAAATTTGTGCACGTACTTCAGTACATAACTTAAATCAATTGAAAATAAAGCTGCAAATTTTAATAAATGATATCATGTACTTGCGGCCGTCTCGATGTGAGGGACCAGGGGGATAGCATCTTGCCCATCCTGCCATCCTATTGCTGCACATGTGCATATCGTTTTTTTCCCCAGGAGCGTATCTCTCATTTGGTGTTAGCTCTAGATGGCAAGCGCTTTAGACAGGGTATATCATATCCATTTATCTACAACTGTTATATGTGCCCGCAAAGATTATTTAGTTCGCAGGTACTAGTAATGAGCATTTCTTCTACTTACTTATAGATACTTACTACCAAGATAAAAAACAAAATAACAGGATTTTAATGTAGTTACTTAGCTCAAAGAAAGCTAAATATATGTAACTACGGGGGAAATCCTGTTAAAAAGTAAAAAGTAATCATAAAGACATACCCAGAAAAAAAAGTAATTATGAAGAAAAAATGGAGATGAAGAGACCAAAAGCATTAAGCGTGAAAACATGGTTCAACCATGTTGCCAATTGAAGAGGAAAAAATATACGTTGCCAGAAAAAATGAGAAAAGTTGAACAATAAGTAAAAAGTAAGAGTTAATAAAATAATAATAATAATAAAATAAAGAAATAATATAGAGTAAATTTTAAAAAAATAATAAAATAAAATAAAAAAATAAATAAATATTATAAGAAGAAATATTGGAATGAGATATATTAGGGTAATAATATTTTAAAGGGATATATCTAACTACTTAAATAGCTCACTATTCGCATTATATGCCTAGAGATATTTCAGAGATTATATTAATTGAAAGAAGAGCATTTATATTTATATGATACCTGTGATCACATTAGTTCATTTGTACATTTTTTTTAAACAATAAACAAGAACAAATGTAAACTCATAGTATTGTTATATATATATATATATATATATATATATATATATATATATATATATATATATATATATATATATATATATATATATATATATATGTAATACAATCAACAGATTAGCATCTTGTGCATCGTAAATTTAAATAAAAATGTTCAGAGTAGGTAACTTTATTTTGTAGTATACTGTTGTAATTAAAAGTTAATCATTGATGCTTCCTTTAATCTCATTCTGATTTCATCCTAATAATATTATATTTGTATCTAAAATTACCCTGAATTTTGATGAATTTCTTCTCGTAATCTGGATGCCTTTAACACATTTAATTTAATTAATTTAATTAGATTTATTGAGTTCTACGTTTTATTTGATACATTTTTAAACTGAAAGGCGAAGATATATACTTATAGTATAAGTAAGAAAAAGTCTAAATTAAAAGCAAGAAAGATATTTTCAAAGTATTAGCGAAAAAAGGAAATACTTAAGCACAAAATAACTAGTTCTGTGTAGCAATTAATAAATTAATAATACTGAAATAAAAATTACTGAAAGAAATGGAATTTTCAGAGTTCTTTTCACATCTCCTTTCATTTAGAAAATTAATTTTAAAAGTTAATTAATAGTTTCGCTTTTTTACTGCTTTTAAAATATTTTAATTTGTATAAAAACAGCTTGTTATTTATCAGTCTTAAAATCTTGAGATGATTACAGTGTTTAAGAGCATATTATTATTTCACAAAGCTTTCAAATAAATGAGAAAAAAGTTTTTGTTTATGAGAAAGAAAATTTATCTGGACAGTAGCAATTATTAATGAAATTATTTTTTAAAAAACATGCCGAATTCTTTATTTTTACAAATAAAAAAAATCATTTTTTTTTCTCTTCTAATGCAATAACTAGTAAATAAATGTTTATATATACGATAAAATGAATATATGCATGTATTTTTTTCATACATGCTTATCTTCCTTATTCTGCTGGATAAAAATCTGAGCGAAAAAATGTTTTGAATATTTATTGTAATCAAAGAAAATAATTTTCATTGCTTTTATCATTCAAATTTTGTAAACGTATAAAATGTTACATTGAGTTGATAAAATTAAATTATCATACTTTTTGTACTTATGAATCCTTAGGTAATCCTCATGCAATGTAAATTTGAAATTTTTTATTTTAGATTTATTAGTATAAATAAATTGCATAGTTATAACTTATCATGCATGAGTTCAAGAGTTTTTGTTTAGGGAGCTTCCGTACTTGAATGGTGTAAATATGCGTGCATTAATTATCATAATAAGTATTAATAAAATTGACAAACACTCAGGGGCGTAGCCAAGAGGGGGGGTTAGGGGGGGTAAACGTAGGGGGGCTTAACGTAAATATCAGTTTTTGAATCTCTTCAATTCTTGTGCTTAGCAACAGTGTTATGTTCTGTATTAAATACTCAAAGGGGATGGAAAATTGCGTCATGAATTCTACACATTTTCAAAACTTATTGCCACTTGTGTGCTGCTCATTTATGAGTACATAAAATTAAATTATCGGTTTGTAAGTGATTGCATATTCAAGATATATACTGTGTTTTGAGTGACAGGCAATTACTTATAATTTAAATCTAACTACTACCTTGTCGGTGTGTACAAGACATGTTACTTTGATTATCTGATCTATTTTTTTCCTTCAGGAAAATCAAAATTCCACATTTACTAGTAGCTTCTTTAATAAATATATCCACCAAAGAATTAATCTAATTCTCCGCATAAGAACACTACGAAATACAAAGAAAGATACAAGAATATTTTTTTAAACGATGGCAATACCAACTCTCTTACATAGGAGCGAAACTTGGACCGTCAAAAAGAACGATGAAAGAGCTATACACTTCCCGAAAATGAAATTTCAAAGGAGTGTGAAAGGATGTTTCATTACGGACAAAATAAGGGATAAAGATATCAGAAAGGAACTGAAAATTATGCCAATATTAACTTAAATAAAGAGCTACAGGAATAAATGGAAAGGCAACTTGAAATGAATGAATAGAAATAGCATACCAAAGGCAGCCATGGCTTACAAGCCAAAAGAAAAAGGGCTTCAAAAGCGACTTTTTGGGGCCAAAATAGACTTGTAGCCTCAAACTATGCTGGGATGATGATGTTTAGCAGAAAATGTGTCGCATTGTATCTCTGAAACGATTAAAATGCAACTAAATTTGCGAGCGCATATTAATTATGTTCATTCATTTTTGTTGTCTTATCTGCGCGAGTTTTTTTAGTGTTTCCATCTAACTCTAAGTAAAACCTTAAACCTTACTACAACTACAGAATATATAATATATGTAGCAAACAATAAAGGCTGTTAAATAAAATAGAGACAGTTTGCGGCAAAAAATTGTAAAAAAAAATTCCTCTTCGTCCGAAATATTATCGTTAATGAATTCCGTTTTAACTGGAGAAGTTCTTATTTTATTGTTTCCTCTTCAATTACATTCATACAAACTCTAATGCAGTTAAGTTCTGAAAAATTAAATAGTTCCTATTATCTATAATCCATACTGTAAAAATATTTTCTTCTGTTTATTAATTGTTATCCTGGAATATATTAAACAACCCACTAATATGCAGTAAAAATTTATAAATATATAGAGTAAAAATAATCTAATTTCTCTTAAAACTCTATTTTTGAAAAAAATAATTTCGAAAAAATAATAAAACCTTTATTCATAAATACCCCGTAGCGCCATCTGTTAGCATGACTGGCCAACTCTCAATGATTTTCAATACAAAAACATTTGGCTCATCGCCATGTAATGATTTTGTTCTAAACTGGTGAAAACTGACTTTAATCCGTTTTCTCTCCGAGCTAACTCAGTTTTTCTTTATAAATTCATTATTTTGTATTGTTTGGAAGAAAAAAAATACTTAGATAACAATGAAACAAATATAAAAGTCGTGATGCATCTCCCCATCTCTGCGAAACAGACGTTTTTGTCATTTGCAATATATATAAGCTATCGCAATGTCCAGTCCACACTTGACCAGATTTGTAATAGGATGAAATAGCAATCTACCAGTTATTAAAAAACGATATATAAGAATGATATCTATGAAAAAAAATATTTTGCTATAATCATATAAAAAAAGAAAGACATTTCAATTTATATTTTATAAGACATTTTTCTATACTTAATAATAAAAATAAGCTTATGTTTCAAAATAAGTTTTTTTTTCTTATAATACGTTCATTTGATATTTAGATAGAATAGTTTTGTCAGCATACAAAAAATATGCTCATTTTTACATTTTGTATTTGAAAATATGATCTTTATTTACAATATTTATTATTAAAGGATGAAAATCAAAATAAATACACGAGAGCACTCTCTTTCATATTTTTATATTCTTTTTAAGGTTATGTTTGTTAAAAAACTCACCACAAAAATGATTGCATCTCTTGAGAATATTCGTATTAGAAAAATAAGATGATGAATTCAGAAGGTTGAAATATAGTGCTTTTTTGTGTTACTAACAAAATTATATTTCTAAGGTATTTGCTATCCCAAAAAAGAGACTAACATTAATTTATTAAGAAGAAATTAATATGCCGACTTGGAACATACTTCATGAACGAGTCAAGGAAAACAAATGGTATTAAAAAGGAGAAGGAAAAAAAGCGGTTGAGGCGCTTTTTCAAAAAAGTTCAAAAAAGAATATTTTTTAGGTAGTAAGAAATTAAAAAAAATATATTTATTTATTTAAAATAACGTTTTTGTTAGATTATTAAACTAAATCATACTTGTCTTAATTAAACTAATACTTAAACTTGGTCTTAATTGATTTTATAGAACTTTTCTTGTTTGGGACTAACGAGCCAGAACAAACCTCTGCATTCAAATCGTAAAGGTGACTCACAATATTCTAACTTAACTTATGTGGTGTTTATGCACAGTTATTCGTTTAAAAATCTTTGTAATTGAAAGATGATATGAAGTACAAAAGTTTAAAAAACTATACATCGTACGTCTTGACAAATTAATTACACGTGGAAAGGCATGCATTAATTAGATCGAAGCATCAATCAAATAAAATATACACTGACTATAAAATTGGGATTATTCTAAAATGTCCCTGATAAAGATGTTATTGGAAATATGAAAAGTAGTTTAGGTTGTTTTGTATACCTCTTAACGTTTAACTGTAAATATGTTTCCATAATTAAACAACCACTTGTCAGATTTGTATAAGCTTCTTTTTCGAGTGACTGGTTTGACTGTTGTTGCCACAATAAACTAGAAAATATCCTCACATTTGTGAACTGTGAAAACACGATTGTGAACGTTCAGTTAGCTTTAGCATTTGTAGAACTGATAGATTATAAAATTTTATGGAACTTTACGTATGTCATAGAAATAGAAAATCTATTTAAATCTAAACCAACTCTCTTTGTGAGATTCTTGACAAGATATTTTATTACGCTACAGCGTATTGTTGTTAACAGTCTGTCGTAAAAAGTGGCGTAAGCCAGAGAGAGGGTAGATAATAACACAACGTCAAATAAAACTGAGAATTTTTTTAGCTGACCTCCAGTTACCACATAAATATAACTCTCTGGATCCCAATTGCATGTCCCAACATTACAATCAAATCGTAACACCCAAGAGAGGTTTCATAACTCTGTTTCAAATCTTTATAACAATTATAAGTCAGTTTGTATATGCTGCCAGTTATACTTACCAGTTATCGCTGTAGATTTTAAACGAAATTTTGAATTTTTTACCACTTTATTTCAGAAAATTTTATTTAGAAATACTATTAAGAATATAGCTTGAAGAACATTAATAGTTTTTAACTGAAGTTCTTTTATTTAACATCTAGCATTAATAAAAATAATAATTTAAGTTTGAAGAATAAGGATTTAAAAAACTAGTTCAAATTTGACGTCCTTTAGAGGTCCTTTTGAGTGTAAAATCAGCGTTTGAAACAAAATAAATCACCAAATCGAACGGCAAAAAGAAGTTCAACAATAACTTACCACTTTTTTTTTATCATTTCTTAATTCGTTTCCTTGCAGGCTTAAAAAAACGGAACTATATTTGCTTCGAAGGTCTTAAAACCGATACAAACTTGTCTGGGTTTTAAATCCTTCGGAGTTATTTTAGTTCCTGAGCGAATTTAGTTCCCTTTTTTTTAAGCGTAATAGTTAAACTCGTTTCCTTCTTCATGAGAAGCACCATCTAATGAACTACCTTTCGAACATATTTTAAATTCCTTGAGAGCATCTGTATTTTAGTTCATGTGACAAAGATAGTGGCAGTACTGTTATATTGTTTATAGGGGAAATTTAGTTATGAAACAACTGCCCTACTAGCAATTTTGCTCGGGCCGTCATCGGCTGGCCGCGTGGCCGGTAGTAGCCCGAGCAAAATTGCTAGTAGGGTGGCGTGTTTATCATTCTTCTTTCATCTCAAACATTGATATATCTTAAGCATGACTAGATACAAACAAAACATGAGTCAACACATAATTTCCAATTAATCTACATATGAATATTATAAGATAATATTAGGTGTACAAGAAAGTAATGTGTTTTTTCGTATGTCAATATTTTAAATAGCCAAAACTACTGAAGCTAATAATAATAAATTAGGCAAGACATGGGCGTAGCCAGGGGGGCAGCTTCCCCCCCTAAAAAGAGCTAGTCTTAGGGTCTGAGTATGACAAACCTGGCTGTGCGCGAGCACAGCCAGCTGTCGTCAAAAAAGAGTCTCTAGATCTGTGGCACGCGATAAACGTTTCGATCGTCCGCCATCTTGCTGGTAGTTAAGTCAAGCGATGGCAACGGCTGCCCTTTTTTCAGCATTGGGAAAGGGTTGCGCCTCAAAGGGTTAATGATAAACAGTTTATCATAAAGTTTCAGTCAGATTGTCATTACGTGAGTTGGATGCGTGTTATCTCCATAATTTCTTCCTGCCAGGCCCGCCAAGAGAGAGGAACAGCAGCGGAAATTGCTCTTTGACTCGAACTCACAGAATTCAAGGGGGTAGAAAGGAAATCGCCGTGCTTTGCTTCGACCAGCAGGTCACGTGATTTTAAATTTCCCCCCTTGGAGTTGCGGACTGTGTTAATTGGCGGAAAAGCCTCTTTGCGTAATTGCGTGCGTTTAAGTTAGCAGAGCCAGCTGAGAAGGAGAAAAACAAAAAAAGATTATTTAAGTAAGATGCAAAGTGAAATGGCGTAGCTCGTATTTCCCTTCTACGTATGGAATTCTGTGCTCGAGCTATAGAGGGAGCCCGAAACTGGGTGGAAATTTGATGAGTGTAAGGTTTTGTTTTAAATAAGATAAATAAAATATAACCATTACTAGTAATCCTAAAGTTTAGCTCTATAGTGTGAAACTGAATACTGTGGTACTTAACTCTTGTCATTTTGAAGTAGAATTTATTATAAATATAGTTTGGACCTATAAAATAATTACCATAATTATTCCACATATATTCGCGTGTTAAATTATATTCAAAAAGGAATACTGGTAAGAAATAACTGTGCAATTTTAATGCAGCACACGATTGGGGAGAGGGGAGAGAAATGTGAGGACCATGTTGCAGGTACACCTAATAGAGTTAAAACGTGGAAACAACTTATATTTGAAAAACAGAATGAGACTTTAATAACTTTCAAACGTGTGTTTCGATGGGGAAAATAATGCAGTTGTTTTATTAAAAGACAAACTACAGAAGAAAGATAGCTGTATGATAAGTTTATGAATCGTATCTCAAAGACAACTGGGGAAAATTTATAATAATATCATCATAAAAATATTATTGATGTCAATCTTCCGCATTTCCCTTTGAGGCTGTTATGTGGGATCAGATTGTGAATGAAACTGAGGAGGGAAAACATTTCAGTGATGTTTTCGGAAATATCTCTTCAGAGAAAAGATATTATCGGAATGCTATTTTATATTTGGTTATTGAGAATTTTTTTTTTCTCCTTTTCTGCTCGACAAGAAAGACATATTCTGAAAAGAGAAGATTTTCTTTCCGAAAGAATAGTTCGTAAATTTCATTTCATACGTGCATTTTTTAGCGAGTATAAAAGAGCAATTCTGATCTGAAATATGTAATCTTCAATATTTTATGCTATTGAAAAGTCTATTGAGTTTTTTTTTTTTCGTGTTTGATTTAGTGGATTTTCAGTTTCAGAAGGATGGATCATGCAATATTGATGTTTTGTGATGCGGTATTGACCAAGCAATAATGATAATTACTTTTGGTTTGATTTTTCTGATTATCTAAGGATTTGGAAACAACAGCATATTTTATTAACATTTCTGTTACGTGAGAATTGTAACATTTGAAAAAAACAGCCTTTAAATCAGCATTAAGTCTTAGAACCGACGCGTCGGAGATTTAATGTAATTTGCAGTCGACTTATCTGAACTTGGCCCCAAAATCTAGAAATGTGAGTGATTTCTGGATTATGGAACTTTAATAAGTCTCTTAATGAGGCTGTTTTCTTTGTTCATGTACAACAGCAAAAATGCTTGGTAACTTACAACAGAGGAGTAGCCTGAAATAGGGATTTTGTTTTACTGAAGTTTCGCAAAGTATACAAGAAATGCTTGGATCACATTTATATAAAAAGCAAGACATTTTAAAACTGCCAAATTATACACTATCTCGTTAAAAGTATCCAGATACCTCCCTGAAGAAGAGAATCTGGCAGGTGGCGTAATTTCTTGCGTAACCAAAATCTACAAAAGTGTTGGTAATGGTTTGTTAGGTTATAATAATGCTTTTGTGAGGATTGGTGAAAGGAGCTTAGTAATTTTGATCTTGACAAATAGTAGGATGCCACCTATAGGGAGAAATCAGTTTGTGAAATTTTGGACAATCTAGAGAAGCCAAAATCCACGGTGAATGATGTAATTGTGAAGTCGAAATATCAAGGAAGTGAAACTGAAAAAAAAAAAATAACGTGACAGGCTGACAAAAAAGTAATGAGCGCAGCCATAGAATCTTTAAAAGCTGGTGAAACAAAACCATAAGTCCTAGTTTGTTTAAATCGCTCAGTAGTTCCAAAGTTCACCTGGCGTTAAGGCTAGGGCTCTTCGTCGAGAGTTTAAAAAAAAAAAAACCTGGATTCCAAATTTTTGGAGCTGCTCACAAGCCGAATATTAATTGCCAGACTAAGAAGCGTCAGTTGCAGTTGTGGAAAGCTGAGCATCATTGGACTTTAGGCAGCTGTAAAAATGTTCTTTGAAATGATGAATATCGATCTGACAGTCCGATTGACCGTGGCTGACGGAAAAGACAGGCTGCGGTGCTGACATTTGGTCACACCCCTTTTGCCCTCGAACAGTCACGCCACCTTTGGGGGGCGTGGCCATCTTACTGTGGGTATCTCGGACCAAGATGGCACACCTCCTAAGTCATATGACTCTGCAAGTGCCAAAAAGTTTTGCGACTCCACGACCCGACTTGCAATTTATTATTGACAGTGAATAGCGGTTCTTTGATTACCTTCTGCAACGCAATGCCTCCACATTTTTACCAGCTGGCGGCTGGTTACAGTTTAGGGCCACCCCTGAAGCAAATGTATGAAATCCAAATTTAACGCAAATGAAACCACAAAGTACAGTTAGTTTTTATTATTTTTGTTATTATTATTATCATTATTACTATTATTATTTCCAGAAGATCTTAGGCCATAAAACTCTACATATTAAAACAATATTACCTGTGCTAAAGATTTCGATACCAGAAGAAAAAAAAAGAAATCAAAAGATTCCTATTTTTAAACTTTATCGCCCTTATTGAAACATTCTTATGAAAAAAAGCATTTTCTACTTTCAAATTCAATTCTCCTTCATATATATTCCATATAAGTTTTAAAACTATTTCCTTTAAGGCTCGAGACAAAATTTTTACTACTTCGGCCTCTAGTGAAAAGAAGGCAAAAGCACAATCACTTACATCAGTAAACAATCCATTTACAGGTACCGATTTAGCAGCTTCTTTCATATATACAAACAAGCCTTTTCAGAAAATATCTCTTTGATCTAACAAAAGTAGCCGCTTATGTAGGACATGTAAAACCAAAAGAAAACGTCTTGATTAGAGTACTTCTAGAATCGCCTCTAGTATTGCGAAGAGATACTACATTTTATCCAGAATCTTTTAGTACTTGGTTCTCTTTTAGTCAAATTTTTATTTTGTCTATTTGTTTATTCAATTTAATTAAGGGATGAAAAAATCTCTTATAAAAGAGAAATTACGTTAGAATTTTCATGAAAATGAATATTTAATTTCAAAGTCTTTTGTAGAGATTTTGTACGACCTATTACCGTTCGTTTCGCTTTATATTTATACATTAGAGCACGAGGAAGATGTTGAAATTTTCATTTATAATCTAAGCATTTTATTAATGGCAAATTAATTGTAAAAAATACTACGCAATTCCTTTATAAGGAAAACTCTGGTTATAAATCTATACATTAATTATAGTTTCAGCAATATAAATATTAAACTTTTGCGCTATTTTTCATTCGTTTAACTGAAGTGTTAGTTTTCTAGAACACTTACCGGGTGATTATAAAAAAATGAATGTTTGCGCGTGTGTGTGGGTGTGTGTACGTACGTTGAAAAACTCCATAACCATTTGACGGATCACCCTGAAATTTGGTACACCTAAGTCTTTCGTAACGGAGAAGGTTTTTATGCTATCCATTTTCCTCTAGCTCGCCGCTAAGTGGCGCTGCAGAACATCGAATTCCATTCAACCGCTTGCTATGAAAATACCGTTTGACCTATCTTGACGAAAATTGGTATGTATGGATATTTGATCACGGAGAATACTTTTACACTATACATGTTGCTATAACCTGCCGCTAGGTGGCGCTGCAGAGCGTCGAATTCTATCCCGTTGGACTGCTTGCAATGAAAATACCGTTCACTAAATTTTGATGAAACATGTACGCATGGATATTTGAGGACGTAGAATACTTTCACATTATCAGTTTTGCTATAACGTGTCACTAGATGGCTCTTCAGAACGTCGAATTACATTCCGTTTAACCCTCTTTTTCTGAAAAGACGTTCAACCAATTTTGATGAAAATTGGTACACATGGATATTTGAACATGGAGAATATTTTTACACTATCCATTTTGCTATGACTTGGTGCTAGATGGCGTTGCAGCGCATAACTTCTATACCGTTCTATCAATCGCCATAAAAAAATATTATACTTACACATTTGGGGATAGAGAATGTATTCAAACTATTCATTTAGTTGTTACTCACCACTAGATGGCACTGCAGCGCATTATTACTTTAATTCGCCATTAGATGGCAATGCAGCGCGCAAACCCCATGACCGCACAATGGATCTCTATAAAAATTCATATACATATAGATACTTAAACATGGAGAATATTTTCGTGTGATCCATTTTGCTATAACTCGCCACTTCATTGTGCCGTAGCACATCATTACTTTAAATCGCCATTAAATGGTGCTGCAACGTATGAAATTCTTACTTTAACTTGCTGCTAGATGGCGCTGCAGCATATAAAGACTGTTCAACTAATCGCCATGAAAACTGGTTTAGATAGATATTTTAACACGGAGAATATTTTGGCGTTCTCCATTTTGCTGCCATTAAATATTACTTCAAACCAATAATTTCAGGACCATTCAACTGATCGACATTTAAATTCGTATACATAGATGTTAGAACGGGAAGAATAATTTCGCCGCATCCGTTATGTACCGTGCACCCTCGTGCTATGAAAATACCTTTTAAATGATTTCGATGAAAATTGGTACGCACGGATATTTGAGCACGGATAATACTTTTGCGTTATCCATTTTGCTATGACTTGCCGCTACATGGCGATTCAGCGCAACAACTTCAAAATCGTTCGACCTTAAAAATTCATCACCTTGAAAATTGGTATACTTACACATATGAGCAGAGAGAATATTTTTTTAGTATTCATTTGGCTCTAGATCACCACTAGATGGCACTGCAGCACATTATTACTTTAACTCACCACTAGATAGTACTGCAGGAATCAGCTTCTTGATCGTTCAATTTTGACATCCATTTTGCTATAACTCGCCTTTTGATGGCGCGATCGCAATGAAATTCTACATGCATGATTATTGAACACGATAATATTTAAGAGACATCCATTTTTCCATATCCATTTATTATGATAAATAGTAATTACAACACCTAATCTAAAAATTCTATTCATTCCCGTGCGATGAACGGGACTCCCGCTAGTATATGTGTAACTATGGAGCTATGTGCGACCTATCTCCCATACCGCGCACAGAAACCGATTAATTTTTTGGTTTAAGCTATTTTTAAGTATGCGCTCAAGAACCCTACATTAAAAAAAAAAAAAAAAACAGTCAAACTCTAATAGTTACGGTAACAGGGACAAAATTTCAAAATTTTCAAACGGCAAGATATATTATTTTTATTGGAATAATATCTTCAGAGAAAAAAAAAATATCTTTGGTACGGTGCCTGTAGCACGAAAATCGCCAGCGCTTGACAGACGAACAATATAAAACAGAAAAAACCGGTACTCCTACCAAGACGTGACTTCCAATTTTAATGACGTCAGATTTTACATTCAGAATTCGGCCCTCACCAAACTTACTTATTCTGCTTCGAAACGAGAAGAGACTTAAGTATGCTTAATTTCGTGGTTAGTCGCAAGATTTTTCGAGAGTGCGCTGCACTTGGCAGACAGAAACCCCTAAGATGTGGTTGGCATTCCGACCAAACGAGGAAAGTGACTATTGGTGCGGTATAAAAAGGAATTTCATCCTCGACCCTTACTTTTGTGGAGAGGTTACTGCCCCGGGTCTATGATAGCGAGTGCTCGCTATCGTGAAATGTTGATCAATTGCGTCATTCCCGAATTGCAAGAGCAAAATTTCCCATCTGACGTCGTGTGTTGCAAGATGGCACTCCCCTACACGTGGAGTGTTCAGTTAAACTTTTTTTAACACAAATGTTTGGTGATATTCTGTCTGTCCCGTTACTATAACTGTTGTTTTTCATATGATCCTTGAGGCCATACCTCAAAATATCTAAAATCAAAGTTTTATTCAGTTTGGTGAATGGTATGATAGTTACGGTCTCATACATCGGAATAGTTTTTTATAATTAGCCGGTATACATTTAATCAGTTCTAAGGATTATCCTTAAAAAGATATAATAGATATTGGAGATGAAATATGCGTAAAGATTTCTAGATTATAAAAAAAGTGCTTCAGACACATTCGACTATCGAAATAAATTGGAAAACCATTTTTTTTTTTATGTTTAGACTTCTTTGTTTTTGAATCGTGGGTTGAGTAAATATCAAGCTCTAGAGGAAAATTCTAAGGATAATTTGGGAAAGCAAGCTTTAACGGAGCTGAGCAAGTCTCATCATATTGTCTGTTGAGCAATGACATGTTGTCTTTGTTAAGGCAAAACATATTAGTGCTATCTGCCGAAAGGGGAGGATGTGAAGTTCTAGGTGATTCTAACGTTTATTCTTTCCTGGAGAAAACCGTTCAAAACTCCAGACCGTTAGATTGACACCCCTCAGTTGGCCTGGATAGGAATACATATATGTTCTAATAGCTCTTTCCTTTCGTGTAAGCCGTTGCCTAAACTCAAGAATAAATATGTGAAAGAGATTTTCACATATTTCATCTTTTCTAACATACCTAAAGAATTAATAAATGCTATAAAAACTAGTTGTGCTATGATACATGCATAAATTCTATTTGACATAATGTATTAAATTAAATTTTTCTGGGGCAGAATATTAATATTCATTTACTTAATGCATATGCGCAACTTTGCCTGCCGTGTGAAATATAGCTTGTGTTCTAAACATAGCAGGTTATTCTATAAAATTCTGAAATACTTACTGTTGAAAAGTGTTGCACTTTTGATTTTTGTTACACTAAAGATGTTGTACAAATTTTAACATCTGTTTAAATCTCACAGAAAACTTTTGAAACCAGTTCCTCTTTATTCATCCACATGATCAACGAATAGAAGATGGAATACTTTCAAACTTGTCTACGGACACTTTTATTAATTAAGTATTCTAAAATTTAACAAGTTTTAATTTGAAAAAGAAAAGTGCGTTTAGTTGTTTAATGAACAATTATTGTTGACAGTTTTTATTTATTATATATCATACAGATTGCTAGTTGTTTTAGTATTAAAATAGTATTAATTATTGTGGACGCATTAAAATATTAAAATTTTCTTTAAAAATTCAAAATCATGCATTTAAAACATTTTCATTGTATTTTTTTATCGCATATTATCAACTTGAATTCTTCGCAACAAATTTAATTAACCTCGAAAATTTTTTTGAATGAAAATCCTAAAGAGTTGTAGTTTAAAAAATTGACAGCTTGATTGAAACTTTAATTAAAACAACAAATTTAAGTATCTTACATATCAGTGAAGTGTTAATCAAGCTTGTAATAATTTCACAATGTAAGTTCTTCATTATATTCTATTGACGTTTACAAGAAAATTATAATGGGGATTTTTCAATTTTTCAGATGGCGTTAAAGAAAGAAAAGAAAAGAAAGATAATATTGATCTTATCACAAATGAAACTCAAAATTCTCTCTGTTTTTTGTTATTTTTTTTTTGCTGTTTCAACTATATTAAGTTTATTATGGTACAATTTAAATATTAAAATTATTTTACATAATTTGTTTATAATCCATTTTAAGGACATAAAATCATTATTTTTTTTTCTTTTAACTTAATTTTACATTTTTTGTTTTCTTAACTCATGTGTTTTTCGGAAAATTATGATAGCAAACTTGTGTCTACGTTTGTCACAAATTCAAATTCAACCACCAAATATTTTTTTGCTTAAAATTAAAAATAAAAAACACTCAAATGATTAAATGTCATTTTTAATTAAAAGTATTTGTTTAATCTTTAATATTTTGATAATAATTTTGATTGATAATTTTAATGAAAAGTATAAATATAGGGATTGTTAAATAAAGAACGAGCCACATTGTATACAGGGCATAATAGGCGTCGGTTTGTAATTGCATACTCTCAACATACTATTTTAGAATCACCACACCCCCCTCCTCCCCCCAAAAAAAGAAGAAGAAGAACGAGAAAATGTCAAACACATCGATTATAAAACACTTTTCAACACAACAATATTTTTGCTCCAAATTTGGCGATACGTTTTATTTTAATTTAGTTGTTTTGGCAAAGCGACACGAGGGCTATCTGCACAGTGAAGATAAATTGGGCACATGATCTTTTTAAGAGTTTCTGACGTGTATTCGCGTCACATCTGGAAAAAATCACCTAAAACTTCAGACTGTTATATCGACAGCCAAGGGTTAAGCCAAAACCAGGACCTTTACACTTCGAAATCTTAAGAGATAAAAAACAGCTGTACACCACTACTAATTTAATTTGGAGAGACCCTGTGAAAGAACTTTAAAATTTATTTCCTTTTTTTGCTGAAGAGTTATAATCGTTTATATACCTATTGTATTGGACTTCAAAATGATGAATGTCTCTACACTGCCATAGCCAGTAATGTATTTCAATTTTTTTGAGTGCTTCTCTAGATCTATAAACGTTGCAGACACTATTTCCGATCGAGGTCATTACTTCGTGAACTTTAAAAACATAAATGAATTTTGTTTTGTTTCAAATAGCCCAGTGGTTCTAAAACTTTCTGCTTGTGAGCCTATTCGAAAATCCGGAAGTAATTGACGAACCACTTAAGTAGAATATTTCCGATCTGTAGAACACAGATCAACAGACGGAAGGACAGATTAATAAAACTCATAAACAGCTTAGTCTTGTCGCAGGGTGTTAAAATTTTAAATATCCCTCTTAGACAACCTAAACGTATCGCACGGAGCGAGAAATTTGCTCTTGTCTAATTATCAGCATATCATGTCCAGCTATTATCCGTGTATCAGCTATCATGTTCCATGTGCTGAAGTTTAATCCTTTAACGTGCGGTGTCCCCGCCGTGAGGACACAAAACTCTGACGTTTTGTGTCCTTAGGACGTTTTGTGTCCTTAGGTTGTTATCCCTCAGGAAGTATAAATTTGATTTCTGCAAAAATACTTGAGTACGACACAGTTCCTTCAGAATCCTTTACTTTTTAGCACACCATTTCCCGTAAAAGTTGTCGATTGTTTGTAGAATTGTCAGGATTGTTTTTAACACCACAGGCATGTGATGAAAAATTGGAGAATACGATGGAAATACATTGGTATAGAAGAAGAAATAATTAGACTGCTCAGTAATGAAAAAAAAGGCCAACCGTTGTCACCGCTCGATTTAACAGCCAGCAAGATGGCGGTCGATCGAATTGTTCATCGCTTGCCACAGATCTAGAGACCATTTTCGATACAGCTGGCCGTGCACGGGCAGCCAGCTGTGTCAAGACGATTTGATCGATCGCCATCTTGCTGGTAGTTAAAATCAAGCGGTGGGAACGGCTACCCTTATTTTCAGCATAGGGAAATGGTTGCGCTTCAAAGGGTAAGAAATTGCAATTTTGTTGCATGTCATTCGGCTAAATAGAAAGCTAGTTACCCCTTTGTATGCGTCTCGCGATCACCTGGGGGTTCCAGCTGGGAGCCAGTGGAACCACCAGCTGGAAGCCAGTGGTCGAGTGGAATGTTGTGAAATATATTACTGTGATATAAAACATTTAAAGGAATTTTTTGTGGTGCTTTTTTATAAATGCACAATGATTGGCAATACAGTTTCATAACAATAGAGCGTTTTGATCTTCCATTCATTTTTTTTTATGCAAATCTAATTCAAGATGGAATCTCTCGATAGGATAAGCAAATATGCTTTATCGACACATTTCGTGACGTAACTGTTCAACAAAGGAACTAACTGCATGTAACGGTCTGTGCAGCTAAAACTTTATTCTCTGATTTCTAATTTTGATTCTGTTCTGTGAAGCAACACTGGGTACCAGGGGCTTAGCCAGAAATGTTTCAGGGGGGGGGGGTTACGACTACTACAAATCATATACATGTATACGTGTGTGTGATAATAGAGTGAAGAATATACATTTTGTATGGCAAAATATTCCTCATGAGGGGGGGGGTTATGACCCCCCTAACCCCCCCCTTGGCTACGCCCCTTCTGGGTACTAAAGAGAAATATTATCCGTAGCTTTTTTTTCAAAGATGGGAGTAAACAAGTTAAACCTTGTATAATTGTAAGTTAATCTCCGTAAAAACCCATTCCTTCTTATTATGTACGAAACGGACTTAGCTTGTTATGGAAAGATAGCAACTTTACATTTTCTCTTCTTTCAAGATAAAATGTAAAGATGAAAATGTAAAGAAGACGCCCAGAGAGTAAAAAATGTGCGAGAAATGCCATTTGAAAAATGAAACGTTTCAAATTAGCCCATGTTGATGAAAAAGAAAAAAAATATTTTACATCAAGCTGTTATTTGTGATTTTTTTATACGAAAGATACTATAGAAAAGTATGATAGTGAAAATTAGAAAACATTTTGTTCAATAGATAATAATATTAATAATATAAAAATATATTATAGTATCCATGTGAAAAGACTTACACGAATTGAAAAGAAAATATTCAGAGCTTTGAAAATATTATTTTTTCTCAAATCATATACTGAAAAATATCTTCTAAAAATCAAAGGAATTGCTTTTAGAAAAAATTTTAATGGTTCATTGATTGAAGCAGGGTTATGAAGAAACTGGCAATTTTTTCTCCTTCGCTGAATCATCTTAAAAATTACATTATGAGCATATTTACTGTGAAAACTAAATTAAAATTCTTTCCTCTGTACTCTTTCTTTTTGCATGGATTTCTAGGAAATTTCATTTTGTAAAGAGTGTTTTCCTTTACCCTTGAAAAGAATTAGCGTACATAACCCAATTTTTCTATTTTAAGAGTTTTAACGAGAATCAAAAGTTTTATAAGCGTTCAGTTAGAAATGCTTCTCACAAAGCGGCAAGTTTTTCACAATGAATTTGAAGAGCTTTAATTTGCTTCTTTTCTGCAATTATCTGCACTTTAAAGATTACTTAATGAAGACGAATCGGAGCTTTCTTTTTTTACGACCTTATTTTTGTCATGTTTTTTCGTCTTATTTTAAATCTCTTTGAGAGATAAATGAAGAAGTAACGTAGTTAAGGCGATTTCATGAATTTTATATAAATTATTTTCATTTGTATTTATAATGTTTGTTGTTTCATTTCAGATAGAATGAGTTACTTGATCCCCCCCCCCAAACCGAGGTTGGTTATGAATTGTTGGTAAAATATGAATTAAAATGTGTTACTTTGAATTTTATTAACCCATTTGTGCACAGTGTCCTCTCTCCAGTGTACTCAACTTTTAGCATTTGCACTATCAGTTGCAAAAATTTGATTTCTTCTAGATTTAATTCACAAGCATTAAATTTCAGCTCCAAAAATTTTTTTTATGGTATGAACCTACCTCCGGGACGTTTCTTTAATGTAAATTTTGTTAATGAAAAATTCATGTTTTTAATTAAAATGGGGTACAAAACGAAAAATTTAAATGCAGTTTTAATGAAATTCATTGTAAACTTTGAACAATTGCCAAATTTGAGTGAAACTTTCGTAAAAAATTGCATTTGCGCTACATTGTAAGCGATTCTAATAAATATTTTTTAATAATATTTATGCAGTACGTAACTAACATATTTATCTGTGTTATGAACCAAAACAATGGTAAAGTTCAAGTAGTTATGAAAAAATTGCAATTTTTATATGAAAACTAGCAGTATTAGTTCTTTAAAAAAGCTTTTTTAAAGAAAAGTAACAGCCATAAAAACAATAAATAAGAACAGAAATATTATATTCTGCTTCATAACACAGCTAGTAATGAGCCAAATATAATGTCAAAATATCAAATCAATATCTTAAATGCGTTATGATCTATGTCATTTATCGTAAAGTAAATTTAGAAAACGTGTTTAACGATTTTTATACTGTACAAAATACTTTCCTTCTAGTTCATTATTTCTGTATATCTTAGCTTCTAGTTATCGTAGAAATAAAAGTAAAGCGGTTTTGGAATCCCAATCGTGTGACCTATAAAATAAGTAAAAAAATTTCGAAAAGTGTCGGAAAACAAGGATTTTTCGGTAATCTCCTTAACATGACTTAATAGGATGTAAAGTTTTCAATTTTTAAACATGATTATTTAAAAAAAATTATTACTATTTCATGCAACTGATGTCAGAAATTTATTAACAAAGACAGGAAAAAGTCATGCAAACAACCTGCCCACAAATATATTAAATATACGTACGTCTTATAATAACAACAAGACATTTGAAAAAGCCACGTTGAACAAACAGAAAAAAATTAAAAATATTGTTTTGAATAGACAAATGTCCCATTTTGCTTTCTTTAAAAAAATTGAATTAATATATGTTATAAATAATAAATTCGCAATTATTCAAGCGTAATACAAATCAGCCTGGTAGCATAAACCACAGAGAACGGCAGCGTTTGTTTCAGATTGTTTTATCACTTGCAGAATTATCTAGACAAATTTATATTAAAATAGCCAAGAAATTGTGGTTTTTGATCAAGATGCTGCAGATTGATACAGAAAATTCTGCTACTTGGCAAAATAGTAATAATTAATCATGTATTCGGTACATTTTTCAGTTGTATAGATCTAAAATGTTATTCGATTTATACACAAAAGTTGAGAGTTATTCCCCTGGATCATGCATAAATCAAAGACGAAATTACCTGAATTAGAAGAACACATAATCATATCAACCAAAATCTTTTCATTTTTTTTTTAAATTCTGGTAAACATTTTTAGCAACAACGTATTTTCTGGGATACTCCATTTCTAAAATTGAAATTCTTATAAGATGTTTACATTGAAAATCTTTAAATCCCAAGAGTCCAATAAAAGTAAAGTACGGTTTCTAACACTTCAGAGTAATCCCCTCAGACAATATTGATTCTGCTGTAAAATGTCTTCACTTACAAAAAGTTACATTTTCGATATCTCTGCGAAGGAAAGCTTTGGCTTAATTTCGTTTACTGTGTCACTTTAACAAAGTTTTTTTTTCCCCCCTGACATTTACTTCGGTCGCAGGTATTGCTGAATAGATCAATTTTCGTTTTACCACTACATTTAAAAGTTAAAAGTTTATTGCGTATTATTTAATCACCATATTGTAAAAAAGTGGTATGATGATTGTCAAAATACCAATCGTATGTTTGAAGTTGACCTCTTGGTTATTTTCTTTGTAAAACAACCAAATTTTACGACATTCCACCGTTAGTAGAAAAAAAAAATTAACCTCTTCACACATGACAAAAATCGCCCATCTCAAATTAAATAACAGTCTCATAATTATTTTTAAAAAACCTATTGTACTTAAAATTGACAATTAGAAAGCTCGATTTCTAATAATATTTCGAATAAAATCCTAATCCACAATCTTTGTTTCAGTAGTAAAAAGTTGTTATAATTCAAAAACGAAGACAGTCAAGATACTTTTAAAGGTAAATAGTGTCCTACAAGGTCTTTTCAGAAATGTGAAT
This sequence comes from Cheiracanthium punctorium, assembly GCA_038373885.1. NCBI lineage: Eukaryota > Metazoa > Arthropoda > Arachnida > Araneae > Cheiracanthiidae > Cheiracanthium > Cheiracanthium punctorium. The sequence continues at coordinate 291,983 of JAWZYV010011616.1, forward strand.
TTCGAAATAAAAAACAAAAAATATTAACATATTTAACTTCGGAAATTTCAATAACATTCAAATATTCTTTTGTGTAACGGCAAACAAAAATAAAATTTGTGCATCAGTGTGTAGGATTTACACATTCACATGCGTTAAAATCATTTATTCAAAATTAAAGCATCCACTCCTATTAAAGTCAATTCAGAACTACAAGAAATCTTAAAGAATCATTTTAACCCTTTAACGCGCAGTGTTCCCGCTCTGGGAACACCAGACTCTGACGTTTTGACTGTTGCCAGTCACGAAGAATAGATTTGATTTCTATAAAAATAGTTGCGCGTGACACAGCTCCACGAGAATCCTTTACTTTTTAGCACGTCACTTCCCGTAAAAAAAATTGTCACGATTATTTTTAACAGCCCTGACATCTGCTGAAAAATGGAAGAATGCGAGAACAGTTGGATAGATTGCCCAATGCTTAAAAAAGGGCAGCCGTTGCCATCGCTCGACTTAACTACCAGCAAGATGGCGGACGATCGAAGCATTCATCGCGTGCCACAGATCTAGAGTAGAGATGGGGAAAGAATGAACACCCTGTTCTTTTGAACCTGTTCTCAAGAAAGAACGGGAACACCCTGTTCAGTCATCACGGCAAAAATATGTTCTCAGTTCATTAAGGTCCGACGCTTCAAAATTTTATGGCAGGCAAGCGTGTTGAAAAGAGAAATTTTGGAAAATGCCTTAAAGGTGAAATTTCTCATTGAAAGGCACGATCAATATTTTTTTGCTAAGAAAAATTTAAATTCTGGGGGGGTGCAGACCCCCTCCTCCCCCACATTGGCTACGTATCTGATGGTGGGGACAGAAGTTCACAATTTTAGCTTTATCAAATTCTAATTGTGGAATCTTAGTTATTTTGAGAAATAATGATAACGAAGATGATTATCTGGGGGGGGGGGATAGAACTTTTAACCCAACCTACCATAATTTTAAAGTGGACCCGGGCAAAGAATAAGAAGCTTTCTTATATGTTCAATACGAAATGCACTCACAGGATTACAATTCGTCAATTTTTATTATTCCAGCCAAACTACTCAATTTGAATCAAAGTAAAAAATTTAATAATAAAGAAAATGATAGTCTGAAACACAAACAAATCGAAAAAAATATTTTATCAACGTCAAACAATAATATAAGCATTACACTATCTCCATATAAAACGCGCCTTCGCTTCATACGCTCTTAGCCATCTCTTATTGGCTGAAAAAGAACCTGTTCCGGAGCAGCCTCTCCTATTGGCTGAAAAAGAACACGTTCTTTGATCACGACTCGAGGAGTTCTCCGAGCAGTGAGCGGGAACACCTAGTTCAGCGTTCTTTTCCTGAGCTGGAGTTCTTTTTCGGAACGGAGAGCTAAGAGCGGGAACGGGGTAAAAGGCGTTCTCTTGCTGAACAGGTTAAAAGAACTGTTCTTCGGTGAAAGGTGTTCTTTCATTAAATCTGTTCCCTGTTCTTTTGCTTTAATTAAGTTCTGAGCTAGGGTCAAAGTTGTAGACTTGGAGTCAGAAGCAAGGCCGTACTTAGACGGGGGGGCAAGGGCGGATTAAAGGGGGGCGGAGGGGGCGACCCCCCCCCCGAGAAAAAAGAAATTAATGTAAAAGATCCTATTTTCCTTCCAAAAAATGGATGTATATGTCAATCCTCTAACTTACCGCCCCCCCCCGACAAAAATGCATTAATCCGCCACTGGGGGGGTCCATGAGTTCGGACGCCGCTCCCCCGAACTTATTACATTATATGTACATGGTGTATTTATACAGGGACGTAGCCAGAAATTTTTTTCTGTGTGGGGATGGTGAGGGGCATGGGCGCCGGCAGCATAGGGCAAGGGGGGCAATGCCCCCTCCCCCTGGATTTTTGTATGCAGTGTTATCCTTTGCTTTTTTGCTCTTTCCAACATGGTAACTATACGTTGAAGTAGTCTTTGCCCCCCCTGGGAAATATTCTGCCGGCGCCCATGGTGAGGGGTATGAAATGCAGTGATGTATAAATGAACGAAATGTTTGTGCAGTAATAAAAAAAAATTAATCTTGCTAAATTAGACAGAAATTGGGTGATGGGGATATATCCTGAAAATTTTATCCCGATATACGATGCTCCCCGACTCCGAAATTATTTTTTAGGTATGGCCCTGGTCGGAAGCCATTTAATCTGGATTTTCGGAGCCATGTAATTTTATATGCCAAAGTCGTATTCATTTTCTTAAATCGTAGTCGAAGCAATCGACATATTTATACACGCGTATTATTTTTAATCTGGAGCCTGATACTTACAGCTTTTTAAACGGAGTCTTTAATTTTTAAGCTGGAGCATGTACTTTTTTACCCTTTAAGGCGCAACCATTTCCCAATGCTGAAAAAAGGGCGGCCGTTGCCATCGCTCGACTTAACTACTAGCAAGAGGGCGGACGATCGAAACGTTCATCGCGTGCCACAGATCTAGAGACCCTTTTTTTGACGACAGCTGGCTGTGCCACGCACAGCCAGCTGTCGTCAAAAGCCAGCTGCCATTAAAATATTTTTACAAAAAATTACTGTTAACATACTTGATTGAAGAAAGCCAGAATGTTGGTTGCAAAGTTTTTTTTAAACATTTTACAATTGTTGTTGTTGTTGCTAATGCCCTCTGGCAACCCGCGGGGCGGTGCCAGATCCCTCAAATAGGCAGGCAATGGGCGGAAGGGGCTGCTTTCATTTTAATGAGACCCAGTGGGAGGAACTCCGACTCAGCTTGGGGTCCCCTAATTTTGAACCAATTCCAGAGGAGGGACCCACCCCCTGAAATCGGCGACCCCAGAGGTATCGTTTAACAATTTGGAGGACATTGAAGCCACGACGGATTTTACGTGCACCAGCTCCCATTAGGGCACACTGTCCCACAGCAGTCAAGCCGAGAGGAAGTTGACCCTCCCAAGCACTGGCCAATCCGGATGCTGCTTCACTTTTCGTGTTCTTATGGCTACGGAGTTTAGTGCCCAGACCACTGCGGGTTTTACAATTGTATTAAAGTATAGTACATGTTAAAAAGACGTATATTTTCAAATTGAATCATATTTTTAAATTGAATAAAATAGTCATAATAAAGCTACCATAAATCAAAAAAAGTGTTCTCAAAAGAACAGGAAAAAGAACGGGAACGGTGAACAACTGTTCTTTGAAAATAACGGTTTTCCCCACCTCTAATCTAGAGACCCTTTTCTGACGCTGCTGGCTGTGCCGCACAGCCAGCTGTGGAATACGGCATGGAATACGTACTGGCAGATATACTTATCAATATTTTGAAATTCCTGCAGAAACCTTTTTATTAAAACATAGAAGCTTATCTCTTTTTCAATAGCCACCACTAATTTTTTTCTGAATATTTATAGAAAATTAACAGATCAAACTCATCCTTTCATAAGTAGTCAGGTTCTGCATTTCATTATTTCCCCTCATGCAATCTACTAAAACAATATTGAGTCAAAAAGTTTGCTAATCAACCAGAGCAATTTTCTTAGTATTTACTAAATAAAAAACACATATCGGCTAAAATAATAGCAGTGTATTGATGCCCTGCAAAGCAACCTATCAAAATACACATACATGACTAATAAGTTTTACGCCAAGTCTAAGCGACTCTTATTAAAATTACAAATTTATCAATGTCCTTTCAATATTTTATAATAATCTTCAAGCCTTTATTAATAGTATAATCCATTTTCCAGAATAAACCCGGTTTTCTTTTGTGCGTAACATATTTTTTGGTTCAAAATGAAAAGAAAACTTTCGAAACCAATATCATTTACATACGTACTGCTAGAAAATTTACCCAATATGTAATATTCAATTTAATTAGGTCACTGTTCATCAAAATTTTTTTAATTTACTATTAGGTGTACTTTGCCAAAAGTTTTGTACTATGTTCACGTTCACAAACATAGTTGAATATACATTTATTGTGAATCAAAAAAAAAAATTTTTTTTTGGTTTTAAATAATTATGAATTATGTGAACTCATTTATTATATGTTAGAAGAAGAAAATTGTGAAAGTATATTAGCGGTTAAAATGTTTAAATGAAATATAACAAAATTTAAGAAATTGTTGAGTTTTTATAGAAGTTGCATGTTCTGTTGGGCTGAATCCTTAAGCAGGGGTCTTTCTGGACAGTGGAATACTTCCACAGCATGAAAAGCTCTAAACCTGAAACGTGGGTTGCAAGCTGCTCTGGTGTGATGTTAGTTATTGAACTCCCCCAAACCCCTGTTTTTTCAGTGTTAGTCAATAAATATATTATCGGTCAAGTAATTAAGGGTAAATGTTGAACATACATGGGCTAACCGGAAATAATTCTTTCCAATCCAATAATTAGACTGCTTTAACAGTGTCACGATTTCCAAATTCTAACTCGATTTTGTCACGAATTTCAAATTTTAAATTTGAAGAGCAGATCATTTCCCCCTCCATTCCTAAACTAAAATAATCTTCACTTCAACTTTAGTCACCTTCAAGCATGTCCGATAGCATCTACTGCAAAAGAGCATCTGCCTGACACTCCGTAGGTCCACTGCTCGGCTCTAAAAATAGCAAAATAATAAATGTTAAAAATATAATTATTTATTTTGTATCCGAAGACAGATAATGCATAGTTAATGTTGTTTATCAAAAACACCATTTAAACTATATATATATTTTTATCTTATTATCGAGTAAATTTAGTTAAACGGATAGTTACATTACAGATCTTTCGAAAACGAAAAAAAAAATGACAAAAAAGAACATATGCTTTTTGACAACCCGTCCGTTTACGGATATATTTTAAACAGTGTAGGTAATCCGTAAATTAACTTTAAAACACTGAAAATTTGTATGTTTCTCAATTTTTACAAATTTGCTTAAGTTTGAGCTCCAGAAAAATTTTGTAAATGATTTATTCACATGTTTCAGGAATACTAATGGCATATCTTCTCCTAAATGTCTGGATCTTAGCGTCTCAAAGTATATTTAAGATTAAATGAAACAGTTTAACAGCTATCTACAACAAAACATGTCATCAAGTCTGAAAATTCAACAGCCACCCCCCTCCAAATGAATTAGGGGTTTTAATTAGCTATTTCATTCAAAAATTCTAAACTTTTAGCACCTTATTGAGGATAAATGTATTTTGTAGCTTATTTCAACATCTCAGTATCTTTAAATTAAAAAGTTTTTATTAAATTGATCATTAAATTTTTCCATTCATTAAAGTAAATCAGGAGCCAAGAAATATTTGCTTTGAAATTACAAGTGAATTCATAAAAATAAATGTTTTCTTAATTTACTTTGCGCTCGACCGCTTTTCCTGACATTTGTTTTTATAATTTTTACGTAGTATTAAATTGCATTTGACATACAACATTTATTTTTTCCTTCTTGATATGTTTCTTATGCTAAAAACTTTTATAAGGCGTTGCATAACTTTACATGTAGAAGAAAGAGAGGCAACAGATGTACAATTTTTACTTGTTTTAAAATAATTTCTTCTCTTTAAATTAAAAGTGAAAATTAAATACATAACAATATTTTAACAACTTTCCGGAGAATTTATATATATATATATATATATATATATATATATTTATTATTATTTTTATCAAGTACTCAAGTTCTCCCATCGTAGCCTTTTGCGGAGAAAGATGGGATGGGACAGCGATCGGAATACAATGGGACAAACAAAAGGGATATTAGGACAGCAGAAAACAAATCTCGTCAAATCGTCGTAAAAGTTTTTATTTATTTATTATTAATTTTCTAAAAGCCTTTCGCCACCACAACGGCCCGAAGCTATTCGCCATTCTATTATAGCGGCACCCAAAGGGCCACCAGCATTACCCCCTATGAAGGGGCGGACGAGTTAACATCCAAGTCGGGAACCGAACCCAAGTCCAAGGTGTGATAGAATGGTTCTTAAGCCACTAAACCACCTGAGCGGCGTTATGGTACTAAACCCTTTGAGGCGCAACCCTTTTCCAATGCTGAAAAAAGGGCAGCCGTTGCCATCACTCGACTTAACTATCAGCAAGATGGCGGACGATCGAAACGTTCATCGCGTGCCACAGATCTAGAGACCCTTCTTTGATGCAGGTGGCTGTGCCGGCACAGTCTGTGGCACGCGATGAACGTTTCAATCGTCCGCCATCTGGCTGGTAGTTAAGTCGAGCGATGGCAACGGCTGCCCTTTTTTCAGCATTGGGCAATCTATCCAGCTGTTCTCGCATTCTTCCATTTTTCAGCAGATGTCAGTGCTGTTAAAAAGAATGGTGACAATATTTTTTTACGGGAAATGACGTGCTAAAAAGTAAAGCATTCTCCTGAAGCTATGTCACCCGCAACTATTTTTATAGAAATCAAATCTATTCTTCGTGACTGGCAACAGTCAAAACGTCTGAGTTTGGTGTTCCCAGAGCGGGAACACTGCGCGTTAAAGGGTTAAGGAAAGGATAAAAAAAACTCACTATAGTAATCTTTTTTCTTTTCCACATGTCTCGTTTACTGAGTTCCATTTCTGAATTATTGCTCAATATCTAATCTTCAAACTCACAGAAACAACATTTTTTTTAAACATATTTCATTCATCCATTGTGCATTACGCCCGAAAAGTGTACCCAACTTTACATCATTCGAGTAAGGTAACATTTCTTACTGGAATAAAAAAAGGCCTTCTTTTCAATATGATTGAAACAACGGATGAAACAATGGCAATTTCTGCTGAGCTCCGTTGTTTATTTGCTTATCCATTCTATATTAAAAGGGATGCGTAGAACGTGATCGAGTGTATATTTGAAAGAATATTTCCGTAGGAATAAAAGATAGATATAATGCTTCTCTTAGAGTTCACAGCGCTGCTAAGCAACATAAATAGCAGTTGAAGAAATTCTTAAAGTAGACTTGTACCGTTCAGAAGAGAAAGTACGGCGTTGTTTAAACAATTTGAACAAAGAGGGAGAATTTTAAAATAGCTTCAGGCAAAACAGGCCGTACGACTGAAATCCTAACATACAACTAAGCCACTTGCATTTCTTTTTGAAAACTGCTTTTTTTTTTTCGTTACATTCTCTTACTTTCTATCAGATATTAACATCGGATCTGTTTTATATAGTGTGTTCGTTCTTTTACTGAAAAATATAACACAGTAATTTGCTTTTAATAAAGCAACCACAATCATTTTCGATTCTTCATATTCACATTTAAGTTAATAAAACAATAAACCTGGAAATACAGGGTAACCCAAAAAGGTAGGGATACGGTTTAATTCTGTATCTATTAGAAATAAGAGGGAAATGTGTAAATTGAAAAAAAAAATTGTTCAAAATAAGGTAGCAAAAAAGACTAAATAAAGAAGAAATTCCTTTCGTTATTTTTCAAAAATTTACACTTTTTAAATTTGTATACGAAAATTTCATTTTCTCATCTGTGAAAATTTTCTATTTTACCATTCAAAGAAGAGTATTCAACTAAATTCTTTAGCTGTTTCCAACAAATTCATACCTTTATTTGATGCATTTATGTAAATATAATACAAAGTGAAAAAAAAATAGAAAAAAAATTTTGTGAGATTATAGCTTTTAGATGATATAAAAGTTTTAACAGTAAAGTAAAAGATTTCTTTTCTACTTACTTGCAAAAGACAATAAAATTCAGATGAAGTACGTTTAGATATTACTATTTACTTTCAATGTTCCATTTCTGAAATTGAAATATTTGAATAGCATTAAATTTAGTACCTGAATCCGAAGAGCTGAATGAAAACCAAATATATAATCTAATTCTAAAGTAATACACTTAAACTTCAACGCACAGTGCATCATACCTGATACATGATTTTATTTTATTATTGTATTAAAGTGCCGGTATATTTCTTTCACTGATACACATCGCTTAAACTCTGATACATAAAATATGCATATAGATTAATTTTTGACCATTTTCTGTTGGCAGATAGCAGAACAGATGTATTCTTAAAAGCAGCAATTGAAACTCACCATTTTATGCTCAGACTAGTATAAAATTGTACAGAATTTTTAATCTTATAGTATATATCTAATAAATACATTTTAGTATATCTTTTACATAGGACGATTTTATTTCCTATTGTTCAGGTAAGTGGCTTCCGAAATCATAAATAATGCATATGCATCAGGAAAAGTGTCTCCATACGCAATGTTCAATTCTGAAACATTTATAAAATTTCACTTTATTCTGTAACTTCTGATTTGCTATTTTTATTTTTCTGTAGTTGTATATACCAATTATTCAATCATTACAAAATCAATTTTTATTTTCTATTTTTAAAGATCATGCAGTTAAGGCTTCAGTTCTACGATTCTTCTTAAAAGGATTAGTGTCCGGATAAAAAGAAAGAGCTATTGGACGACATTTTAAAGGTTATGTCAACTTACGATGAACATATTTGTAATATTTCAGAATAATTAAATTCGAAAGATTCGTTTAGGAATTGTCTAGAAATAAAATTTTGAATATGAATTCATGAAAAGAAAATGAGAACTTGCAAATTATTTACTTCTTTGCATGTTATTAGAAAATATTTCTAGTACTAAACATCAAAGCTTCTTCGCTCAAATGCAGAAATGAAACAAGAAAATATTGGGTGATTTTTTTCAGCCTTAACACTGATAAAAATTAGTCATAAATATTTATTCTGTATTATTTTAAAACTATTCAATACAATTTTCCCTTTTAGTGATTTTAAATTCTTGTATGAGGATCTTCACAAAAATGTATTCAAACATTAATTGATAATATTTAACCCCTTAACGCTCAGTGTTCACGCTCTGGGAACACCAAACTCTGACGTTTTGACTGTTGCCAGTCACGAAGAATAGATTTGATTTCTATAAAAATAGTTGCGGGTGACATAGCTCCACGAGAATCCTTTACTTTTTAGCACGTCACTTCCCGTAAAAAAATTGTCACGATTATTTTTAACAGCACTGACATCTGCTGAAAAATAGAAGAATGCGAGAACAGCTGGATAGATTGCCCAATGCTGAAAAAAGGGTGGCCGTTTCCATCGCTCGAATTAACTACCTGCAAGATGGCGGACGTTCGAAACGTTCATCGTGCGCCACAGATATAGAGACCCTTTTTGACGACAGCTGGCTGTGCGGCACAGCCAGCATTTTTATCTGTCGTCAAAAAAGGGTCTCTAGATCTGTGGCACGCGATGAACGTTTCGATCGTCCACCATCTTGCTGGTAGTTAAATCGAGCGATAGCAACGGCTGCCCTTTTTTCAGCATTGGGAAAGGGTTGCGCCTCAAAGGGTTAAATCCTATTCTGCGTTGTCAAAATATTTACAAATACTAAGCCTATATAATATTTTTATGTGACTAATGTTAAATTTTAAATAAAGAGAAAATCAGGAAGATAAAAGTTTAATAATGTAGCATATGCTAGCCCTTTCTTAAGCTGCTCAGATGTTCTTTCGCTTGTGTCCACTGCTAAATTTTCATGTTGTATACTCATGGCTTCGCGTCAGATAAGAATTCATATTCTGTAATGCTTTCCGTAATGCATATTTTGAAATTCCTTTATGAATTTGAATATTTTACCCTTCTTAAATTCGTAAACGTATGGTCAATACTTTTTCGAAAGCTCTATTATTTTCATCACTTGCGTTTTTATAATAAAACATCCACAAAGTGCATCACTCTTAACCTCTTTTCACTGTTAATCAGCTTTCTATGCTTGGGTTTTTGTGCATATATCATTAAAAGCATAGAGCGAGTAGACAAACTGACAAAATACTACAGTCTATAGTTTGAATGGACAACACCCACTACCCGGGCCGGATATGACCCACTGCGGATTTTCATTCGGCCCTCGGAACATTTAAAAGTCCCATAGAAAACCTTATAAGCCATTCAAAATCCCATATAAATCCCAATTATACGGCCCGTTACTTCGCTAACTTCCTAAATTTGGCCCACAACTTTCCAAAGATTGTCCATTCCTGGTCTAAGCAATAACACACATCGAACGATTTCGAGCCGGGCCGTTTTAAAAGAGTAGAGATTCGGATTATTTATATAGACCTTACTCTTTATTAACCTGTTTACTAATAATTAAAAGGAAATTTCACTTGTTATTTTTTATAGGTTCAAATCGAAAACTATATATATATATACATATATATACTTGCGTACAGAAATATTTGCATATAAAGTCATACTGCTGCCTAATTAAAGCTGTATGTGCCACAAACAATATAAAATAAAGATTAGGAATTTAAAAAAATGGTTAACAGTATTAAATGTATGTTTTCCTTTATCCATAAATCTTGATTGTTAATGCCGCTCTGGCTAATCGCGCAACTGCGCCAGATGCTTCATATAGGACGACGATGAGCGAAATGGAGCTGATCCCATTTTATAGAGACCCAGTGAGAGAAAGAGCAACTTAGCTTGGAGTCTCCTTATTTGGAACCAGTTAAACAGCCACTGGAGTAGCACCCCCGGACGTATCGTTTCACTATGGAGAAAGACAATTTTATGTGCAGCAGTTCCCTTTAGCATACACAGTCGCATAACAGTCTAAATCTGGATTGTTCATGCCGTTCTGGCTAATCGCGCAGCTGCGCCAGATGCTTCATATAGGACGACAATGAGCGAAATGGAGCTGCTCCCATTTTATAGAGACCCAGTGAGAGAAGGAGCGATTTAGCCCGAGGTCTCCTAATTTGGAACCAGTCCAACATGTGAGACAGCCACTGGAGTAGCACTCCCGAAGACATCGTTTCACTATGGAGAAAGACAATTTTACGTGCAGCAGTTCCCTTTTCGGTCGCAGAACAGTCTAGGCGGGTGAGGTTCTCACCCTCCGAAGTAATGACCAAGGTCGACATCGCTTCATTCCTTAATAGACTGGGGCACTGAGACGTTGCTAGTGAATATGTTATAAGTGATAAGTGGTTATAAGAAAGACATATGCACTTTTTAAAAAAGTTTATGAAGGATAATAATAGTAAAATTGCAAATTATAAAAAGTAATTTGTTTTCTTTTAGATTAAAAAATACTCTTTAAAGCAAGAATTTTGTCGTTGAAAGTATCCATTAAAAATGTTTTCTTTTAAAATTCTTTTAGCTAATAGCTTTGAAATGTTCCTAAATGATATTCTTTTATTTAAGGCTTATATATTTCAAACCTTATTAACAAATATGTTCTAATGCATAAAATATGTACAGAAAAAGATGAAAAAAATAAAAGCATTAATTTATATAACAGACATATTTTCCTATTTCAACCCCTATTTTTTAGATCCTATTTTAACAATGCAATTTGTAAAAATGTATGTTTCAATAGCCACTGAAACGGACGATATAATTATTTTGAATCTGGTAAATATCAGCTTAACTTTATTTTTCCCATTTAGATAAAACAACTAAGCCTCCCCATACAAAGATTATTACAAAGGACTGCCATAACGTATTTCGTAATTACAAATGTTGCCATAATGCGCTTGAAATTTCGAGGTCATTAAATTTCAATTAAAGCAAAAATTGCGATGCGATGCCGTTATTGTTTGAAGAAGCTTTGTTCATTTTGGGTAATCGAGCGTATTCTTTAAAAATGATGAGAAAATAATGAAACGTTCTTTCCAAAATTACCTAATTAAAATGATCGTGAAAATTAAATACCTAATAATTTAGAGAGCCAGGTGATATAAGAGATATGCTTTGTGCTCGTAAATATTCCAATAAATGAAAAGAAGTTTTTGCATCCATCATTTTTATGGCTTTCTTTAACGAGACTATTAAATTATATTAAACAATAGAATACTTTTTTAGTTGAAACGATAGGTGATAGATATTTTTTACTGGATTGCGATTATTCGTAGTATATTTTCAAGCAGTTGGGATTTATGTAATTGAAACAGCCGTAAATGAATACAGGATAATTATCGAGTAGTTAACAGAAAACTTACAATTAAAAACGAGAAAAAAAATGATCGTATAGAATTTTAAATACATTACCTAAAACAATAATTCAAATTACAGGACTTTATTTAAAAATTCAAAAGATATAATATGACGGTGAATCGTTGTACAGAATTAAAAAGGAAGAGTGCATAGGCGTAACTTACTACTACTAATTTCTAGAAAAAACAGGTATCACCTATTTGAAAATTGTATTTTTATTTGAAAATAGTAATTTCCCTCACAATTTGTAATCCAAGATTGGGAAGGGGCAATTTTTTTCTATTGTAGATACGGAAAATTTTGCCCCTTCCCAATGTTGGATTACAAATTACGCCGGAGAAAGAGTGTAAAAACAACGTGGTAAATCATGAAGCCAATTTCAAGATAACATAAACAACAACTATCAGTAGCCACTAAATAAAATGCCAATGATCTCTAACGTGCAGGTGAAAATAATAGATGTAATTCCCCCCCCCCCCAGAAACGCTCACTAGACAAAAGTATAAGAATACTGACATGCTTTAACGAAAGGTTGAACCTTAGCGTTAAAGCATGAGAAGCATTTTAGAGAACGATTTTTAGTAGACTATAGTTGGTCTCGAAAGAATAAATTGTTGTACGAAATGAAAATCTGAAGTAATTTGCTTTAACTCTCAGAAGTAAAGAGCTTGAACAGGGAGATTAGGAATTTTAAAAATGGTTAAAGGTATTAAATATTTAATAGAAAATCGAAATACTAGTTCATAAAAAATGAGTGTTGAACTGCATCATAATAATATTAAAGTATTACGTTATTATTCATGTTTAAAACTTCAATTAAATTTGCTTGATTTAAACTAAACCATAAATATATTTTTAATAATCTGCAATTTTTTATGTCTAGATATTTATATTAATCTAATAATTTCTTGTTAAAAAGTAAGTATCATATTAACTACATTGTTTAAATAAAACGTCGTATTGAGTAAAAAAAAAAAAACCTGAAAAATACTGGGTGATAACAGAAAAAAAAATCCCTATTCATGAAATCCTAGCGGCGTATCACCGCAACCAATCGAACAAAAACAGACATAGTTGTTTGAAAATTGTAATGAATTTCAACAATGCAGAGTTTACAGAGAGAAAATTTCGAAATTTTCAAATGCAGCACCCACTTTTTTCCTTGCACAAATTAATCCGCGTACTGAAAAGCCACAAATGTTGTTAGAACGTTTAGAGTATGACGAAAATTGCGTTCAGCAATTGTAAAGAGCGTTATAAAATCTAATGACAACACAAGACATGGAAATGAAAAAATAAAAGCTTTTGCTGGAATTACTAGTTTTAAATGTGTCCACCGCATGTTAAATGTGTACAGCGCATTGATTGCATGTGGGAGATCCTGGACAACAATGCCGAACGTAACGTTGCAGGATAGATTTGCATAACTTCACGTTTTATGCCAACTTTCGGTTCTGAAACGTGGACCAGGCGTGTACATCTTACATTTCAGATAACCTAAGTACCAGAAATCCATTGGATTGCGGTCGGGGGATGGTGGTGCCCACGGAATATGACTCTATCACCAAAGTGTTGTTGCAGCTCGGTTAGAACACATTAGCCGACGTGTCGAAGGACTCCATTTTATTAGATTGTAACGAAAGTTTTCCGCCATATCTGCCTGAAAAACTAACTTCTAACTCCTTAGATAACTGATTTTGAACTTTCGGTACCATACCTGCACAGTGTCACATGATACAACAATAGTACTTAAAGCTGTACTCATAATTCGTTGATATTATGTTGCTGACTTTTTGCAACACAAATGGAAGTAAATGATGGTTCTAATCCTCTAGAGTGATAGTTCCATTTGGAACACCTTATACTTAATGATAACTATATTTTTTACAGATTTCACAACACAGTGTTATAAAGTAAGCCTCTTTCTTTCAAATGCCAAAAATCGTTTGACAAAATATGAGCAAATACGCCAACGCGAACTGTGTGCTGACGATGTTTACGGTGGCGGGAAACTTTCGTTACAACCTAATATATCCGTGCAACGATAAGCAAAGGGTGGTTAAAAAAATATCTTACTCTATAGTATATATGAAACCCCAGTGGACTATCCCCTCAGCTTATCGAGCCAAAATGTCAGACATGCTTGTTTGAAGATATACGCTGAAGATTGTGATGATTTTAAACAACGCAGAGATCACTGTTACGGTTACTGATCAGGGTTTTCCGCATGGTGCTCTGTGATTGGTGCTTGTATTATCTAACCCTGCGATTTATGCGAAGTGCGTCAAAGTCGCTCCTGTCTTGTGTTGTCATTAGTCCTTTATAATGCTCCTCTTTAAAAATGCTTCCACGAATAACGCTAATCGTCCCAACACTGTTTGTGATTTTCCAATACGTCAATGAATTTGCGCAAATAAAAAATATGGTTGTTGTCATTTCGAAAATCTCTCACTGTAACCGTAGCCATGAGCTCTGAGTTTTTTCAAATCATCACAATCTCCAGCGCATATCTTCAAACAACCATGTCTGAAATTTTGATTCAATTGGTTGAGCGTATAAGACACTAGGGTTTCATATACAGGAGACTTTTTTTTACTACCTTGTATATTAAGTAAGCAGGTTATACTTGAATCAATTATATTGCATAATATAGAGAAACTATGCATTAGCTAATAAATATTTCTTTTTAGATTTATCTAAATTCGATTGCACATGCCTCAAAAAACCTCATATATCATATAAATATTTAAAAAGGGGTGTGTGTGTTTTTCAGCAATATTTAGTTAATGTATGATAGCAAAATTAACGATGATATAAATAATGGAAAATAAAACAATACATACTTCAAACATGTTTCTAAATAAAAGACAGCCTTAAACACAAACACATTTATAAAATATATTGCTATAGAAGTATACTGGATGATAAATAAAAAGTTTGCGTAAGAGAATACATTTATTTCACAAATAAATAGTATTTCTTTCTCACATAATTTTCTCTGAAAGCCTTATTTTAAAAGTAAGTTTCAGCACCAGATATTAGATAAAATATATATTGCAATAAGTTATTTTAAGCGAAAATACAATTGCACCCAGCTAAGAAAATGAAGAAAAAAATGCTTTCTATTTTTTCTGATGTTTTCGCTTCTTTCGTATTCTAAGCATTTACACTGAATTTGTAAGTTATATAGTTTTCTTCAAGATATGTTGTCCTTTTCTAGCATTTATAGACTTTTTCTTTTTTTTTAAATGTAGACACATTACTGCTTAAAATGTCGGACGATAACAGTTTTACCATCGCCTTATTAGATTTTTTCAGCTTAAAATAATATATGCATATATATATATATATATATATATACGTAATAAATATGAAATTAAACTTTTTAAGTAGAACCGTTATTTATTTAATTTCTTTTTTAATGAAGAATTATGTTTATACTTTTAAGGCAAAATAGTGTAGCAATGAAATATTTATTTAAATTGGATTTGAAATGTAAACGATGCATTGCAAAATTTTAAAATATGCGAGTAAAAGGAGTAATAGCGAGTGGTATTTACCAAATTTCTGCATTTTTTTGGTTTCAACCAAAAAATTAAAAAAAAATTCAAAGTAGTTTGTATTTAAATATATTTGAGTTGTTAAAATTATTTAAGAAATTATGAAAGAAAACAATGGAATTTGATTAGTTTGATTATTTCGATTTCATTATTTTAAAATTTCACACACTTTGGCAATGTTAGAATGCACGGAGAATCATCTTTCTGATTTTTTATAATGTATAATCTATGACTTCCTTAAAAACTTCGAGGTGGAATAATTTTATTTTTTTATTTATTTTTTAAGTAACGTAAAATGACTATTGTACTTGAGTGTAACCGCTAAATTTTAATTTATATCATCATTTATCAAAGCATAATAGCTTGCACTTTTAATTTCATTATATTGTACTTACTTGAGTAATTATTTTAAGAAGTAGATTATTTATATTTAATTTATGCTGTTAGCATACTAAATACTTCAATCATACATACATGAAAATCATATTAAAACAGTCCCTTTTTAATGCACTTGTACTCAATCGAAATTAAAATGCTTATTCACTTTAAAATAGCATAAATACTTCTAAAGGGATTTTTTCTGAAACTTAAAACATTTATTATAAATGAATTTTATTTCTATTTTCAGTTATTAAATTTCAAAATTTGTCTTCTTATTGTGAGCCCTATCTCCCAGAATATTTTGTTAAAACAATTTAGATACACCCTGTATATCCGGGTATTCTCAGCATATCGAGCAAGATTCCGCAAAATGGTGAGAAAAACAGGATTTCTATCAACAATATTTGGCTGATTATGAAAAAGTTGGAAAATGAAAAGCTTGAAATATGTTAAAAATTGATTACCCTCAAATACTTGCTTCTTCAAAATACCTTTTAAAATAGAAAATACCCGTTTTTCGAGGAAGTACCCGCAATCTGGGAACACAGCCATTTATTCCCGACTGCTTCCTTCTTGATGTTGTCTTCTGCAATATTTCAGAATTGCAACATCGTGTGGTAGTGGCGTTGCTCCTATCCAAATGTAGGACGATACGCCGATTAGACCAACCGGCTTCTTTGAGCCCGACTGCATGTCGTCTCTCATATGCTGGCATCTACGCATATTGTTCGCTTTATTGTTCATCTGAGAACAGAGAATGAAATTCAGAAAGAATTTGTGACTTGGAATTGAAATTTATCCTCTTTAATATCCGGCCAATTATACAATTAAGATGCGCTGCAGCCAGGGCCCTTGCTGCAGGGGGATAGGGGGGGATTCTCCCCTCCCCCCCACATTAACGCTCGCAAAATTCTATTAAACTCGGCAAAATTAAAATTAGATACCTAGTTGGCAAAATTGGTGAAAAAAATTTAATGAAGGCGATAATTTACTTTCTGTTTCTGGTACACTTGGCAAATTTATGCAAATCCATTTGGCAAAAGTAAAAAGTTAGGAATATAGTTGATAAGAAAAATAAGTAAGTTGGTAAAATCTGATAATTGACTTGGCATTTTATCGATATCTCCCACTTCTAAAAAAGTTCTAGCAATGGCTGTGGCTGAAGCGTATGTGAAAACATGGGATTGCTTGTAAGGGGGGGGGGGGAAGACCAAGTCAAGGATCTTTAGATATTTTATCTGGTTAATTTTGTTTCTAAACTGGAATATATGCTTTAACTTTCATTGTTCCATGTTCTATACTTTGTGTACATATTTATTACGAAAACACTTCATATTTGTTGGAAAATCTCCTAACCAGTCTGAAATAGAGTGTAAAGAATCTGCACCGTTTAGAGAAATATTTCTGTAAAATTTAAGTAACAAAAACTTTCAACAACAAAGTACCATTTTATATTGTGATAAAAAATAACAGTATGTTAACTCGTAGTAGGTCACTTTATTTGAATCATAAATGCAATGTTTAGATGTGCGATTTATAAATCATTATTCCCTCTTATGTGTCTTTATTATATGATATATTACCATAATAAAACATTATATTGTTTTACTGTCAAAACTGATTTCCTCTAAACGAAAAGAAGAAATTTTGATGTATACATATATATCCAAAGATATAAATATACAGAGTGCCCCATAAATACCGCCAAACTCTGCACAGCCAGATTCCTCCTTGGGAGTATATAAAAAATGCCCAGTGAACTTTACCTGAACGACATAGTTTTCCAAAAAACAGGAGAAACAAAGTATGACTTCACATCCCGTGCAAGACCCTGGCTCCTGGATCGGGGCCGCCATAATCGCCAGATCTCACACCGTTGGATTTTTTACTATGGGACCATCTGGAGGAATTGGTATCTAATCCATTCCAGAGCGCGCTCAAGCCTCCTCCATATGCACGGCGCACACTTCGAACATCTGGCTTTATAATTTGCAAATACTGCTGCTGATGTGCCAAATAATTCCATGCACCGGATATGACTCATACTTTGCTTTTAGTATTTTTCTTGACAACTACGGGAGGTGCAGGTACAGTTCTCTGGGTATTTTTTACGCCCTCCCTACAAGGAATCTGGCTGTGCAGAGTTTGAACGGGATTTTCGGGACACCCTGCATATATATTGTGTATGTATATAATATATATATATATATATACTATTTTATAAATGTTTTGCATTTATATTTTTAAATTTTGCAATGTTTTCTGATAAAAGAATACCTTTCTTATTCTCCTGCTTCAAACTGAAAAACTTTCATCAAACCCTTGTTATTTTCTGTTTCTTGTTTTACAGGTCTTTTCGTTAGGCTTCATCTTTTTCGTACAGACTTAAATTATTTTCGTGGACAAATTGCCATTGTAAAGCAAATGTTCCGTGTCTAACCTGAGCTTTTTCCGAAGATTTATTGATCGTGTTGGCAAAATTATCTGCGTCAGTTTAGAAAAGTTTAGTAACATCATGAATCACCCAACTGAATTTGAGTGGTTCTAAATATTGCAAATGTACTGGAATTTCCCTTTTTCCTTTTTATTTTGTTTCTTACTTATCAACTTGGGGTTCTTTCATTAAATGGGTACTTTTTTAATTTTAAAGAAAAGCAATTTTCAGGTTAATACATTATATATGATACTAGAGTGCCTGGTTCAAAACCAGGTTGCGTCCGCTGACCTAGCCGTTCGGAGTTTTCCGTGGTTTCTTCCGAAACACAGCGTAAATACGGGTTAGGGCTCCTTAGAAAGGACCCCGCGATGAGCACCCCACCTCTCGGTCTAGACTCCTCTTGCAGATAGATGATTGGCCGTAATTCGACAGCAACAGCAATAACAATAACTTCATTAATAACGTTTTTCCATGCAACACATAGCGTTCCATTTGTGCAAGTGTTGTGTTATACAAACATAAACAAAAGATCTCTGGCTATATTATTAGCTTAACACGAATGAAATTTTTGAATAAAATTGTTAACTTAATACATATTTGTTATTTTTAATTT
Source organism: Cheiracanthium punctorium (assembly GCA_038373885.1). NCBI lineage: Eukaryota > Metazoa > Arthropoda > Arachnida > Araneae > Cheiracanthiidae > Cheiracanthium > Cheiracanthium punctorium. The sequence continues at coordinate 310,969 of JAWZYV010011616.1, forward strand.
TATGATTTTTTTTTCCTTATAATATATTTGTAAACTTAATACATCACTTATTAGAGATATTTTTTAGTTTTGCTATGCAACCCTTGTTCATAATCGTATCTACATACATTTTCACATGCATTCATCCTGTTTTCTTGTATTTTCCATGTCGAAATATTACTACATTTAAGGTTGGTGTTGTATTACCAATAATTTTCTAATCTAAAAGTTTATATTCATTTTGAAAAACTTTTAAGCTACTTTATTTAGATACTTAAATAATATGAAAAAAGTTAAATGTAAGAAACTTTTTTCAAAACCGAATTTTAGACATCAAATATAAATTTATTTTTAATATAATGGTAGATTTTTGTCCAAGTGATCTAAAAATGGTTCAAGAACTTTGAGATTGGAGCATCAATCTTAGTAATGTGTATTTAAATAATTAATTATAATAGTGGGTAACACTTGTCTTGAAAATTATCTTCTTCTTGATTGGAAACGCTGTTACATGCAGGTTGCCAGTTGTGACGAACACTGTTAATTTATTGATGGATTCAAGCCTATAGTTCTTTGTGGCCATGGAAGACAATCATTTTAAGAAACGATCAAGAGTCTCTTATCAGTTGATACGGCTGAATTTAGTAAACTGATACTAGCTAGTAGTAGGTTATGGCATGGTGTAATCGGAGTTTGTTAGGAAGTCCTAATTAGAGTAGAATCTTGAATCTTTCTGTTGGTTCAAGCCATTGCACTTGGAATACTGTTGCTGTGGAGTTTTAGTACAGGACAACAACGGACTTAGCCATGTTGTTAATAATCCTGTCTATCAGGTTCACTGAAAACAAGATTCCTGATGCGTTAACGTTTCCACCAACAGAATAACTCGGGGGGCAACCATATCTATGGCAGAGGGGGTTCATCCCCCCATTTCGCCTGAATATATATATATTACCGTAATAACATCCGTACTAGTGTAACGCAGATGTAATTCAACTCTAAAATACAGAATAAAAAAGACGAGTTGAAAAAGCGACTAAACGTTCACTGTTGAAGAATAAATAACTGAATGTATGCTGAAAAAAAATGTGAGGGGGGCGCCACCGTAAGTTAGCCGTTGTTGGGGGAGGGGGCACGATTTTAAAAGATTGGGAACCGCTGGTTTAGATTTTTGTAGAGTTTGAAATAAAAACCCATGTCGTAAGCAAGCCTGAGAAAAATTTCAAGGATTCAACATATCTTATTAATAGTGAGAGATTCAATAACTTCATAGGAAAGTGTCACGATCTTTCAAATTTAGCGATCAACACTAATAATGAGAGATTTTTTTAAAAGTAAGTTAGTTTAATTTAAAGAATGTTAATGGAGAGACGCCACATACGGCATTTGTATTCTGTTTTTGTGAAAAATAAATCTTGTTCGATTTTAAATTATTTCTAATGTTTCGCTGTAAATTATGGCAAACTTTTCCACTTTTAGTCACTGATTGGATAATTTTGACCATTTTTATGTAGTTTTGTTTCTTGTATAAGACGCAAAATCGATATTTATAATCTCCAGAGAGGCTTTCCTTGAAGACAAATATTAGGAATAATCTGGAAAAAGTAAATACGACTTGTATCGGACTGATGCAAAAGAGGCCGAGGTTCTCTTTATGTCGGAATCAAGAATGATTTATTTGTTCTTTATTACACTAACACTCTGCTTGGCTCGAGAGAGGTCGCTTGCGTTACAAAGCGATTACTACTGCTGAATGTATTTCCTATCATTCAGTATCATATTTATCAAACAAGAAACACCACATCGTACATCATTATAAAAGAATCATGCTTGAAGACGGCGTATTTCAACTCTGTTCCTGATGGTTTCCTTTGATGTATTTATGACTTGAAGAATCCACACGTCCAAAATCTACAAAGTTATTCTTTGCCACAACAACGAGACTTATTTTTCATTCGTTTGAAGTAAATACATCTTTTTAATACTTTTCAAATAAAAACAAAATAAAAAGAATATTCCGATTTTTGGATCATCCGATATAATACTATTGCTATCATCAAAGACTTCATTTAATTTTTCTTAAAAATACAGTTGCTTAATGCAGAATTTGACCCCTTTTCGTACCGAACTATTAAATTCTTTGGAGATCGATTTTGGTAGGAGCAAAACTTTTCAACAAACAAAAGATAAACAGCTTCCAAAACGATACGCTGTTAATTTATTGTTAAGAAAAGAATGAAACACACAAAAGAACGGCCATCTCTTGCAGTTATTGACAGTAAAATCACAGCCAGTTTGTCTCATAATAAATTAGCTAATACCGCTCCAGTTAAAATGCGTCTCAGAAGTAAAATAATTTGTTTCATAGCTATTTTAAGAGTCTTTTCTGTTTAACTTTAAATAATTGGGAAGAAAGATAATTTTTGTGAATAAATGAACTGTACTTTAACAGAAAAAAGGGTAAAATATGTTTTGATTCATTGATCAGATTGATTTAAACATGTATTTTGCAGTAGTTAGAGAATTTTTTTTATTTACACAGTATTTATGAAATGATTTTTGTGTCTTGTACCTTTTTAGTTTCTCTTGTACACATGCGTGAAGGGAAGATTATTTATAGAATATATTTCTACAGTGATAATCTTAGGTAACAATTCAGACTTGTAATATATTTTAAACTTAATCTCAGCTCAATAAAAAATTAATTAATCATGAAAAATAATGTCAAACTTACGTTTTGTTGACAATAAGATATCCATACATATTTAGATGTTAAATTTACCTTTTTTCTCTCACATAACTTAAAAATAAGAGACATTAATAAAGTGAAATTTTACCTCTCCAAAACTATTTCAATTTCGTTTCACTGTTAAGTACAGCATGTATAAATAATTTTATTCTGATGAATTGCAATTGAAACTTATCTTTCTATTCGATGTATACAAGCTTTCCCGAAAACACTTATTTGGCCTTTTATTCATTAAATTTTGATCATAGACTCATAAATTACAAAATTACAGAATAAAGGTACACAATTTGGCTGTATCGATTATTTTTCCAACAAGTTTAAATTTTGATTTTTCAATCTCTTTTGAATTTGAAGAATTTGAAGAATTTGAAGCTTACTGAAGTTTTAGTAATTGGCTGGTACTTAATCTTCACTAAATAATCGGTGGCTCTTTTCTGCAACTTTCCTAAAGGTGATAAATGCTTCTGTCAATGCGTTATTTTCTCGGGGAAAAAAAACATTAACTCTTTAGCATGAGTAAAAGCTTGCACCCTCTTTCTAAAAATGATGTCCGCAATGTTAATGCTGGAATGATGAACTGCGAATTTTTACTGTCCCAAGCTGAAAAGGTGACAGGTACGAGCATCACGCTGTTTACCACCGTTTTAAAATTCAAAATATTCCATGAGTTTCCCATGTATTTTTACCCATAAGAGGATTTGAATCAACGTTGACATAATAATCCCCAAGAAATTATATGCAATACTTAGCTCGTTAAGAACTATGAGTATAAAGTCACGATTAACGCTATCATAAGCTAACTTGAAATCGATAAAAAAAAGTAATGAACTTCAATTGAAAAACTATTTTTCGAGAATTTTGTGCAGATTGAAGATCTGCTACAAGTTGATTGGCCTTTCCTAGAACCACAGTGTTAATATCCCGTTATTATATGTAAGCATAACGTAAGGAAAAATAGTATCAATCCCAAAGCATAAGCTTAAGGATAGTTTATTATGATTATAGTTATCCTCTAATCACTCTTAATTGAAATGACTGAATGAAAAACGTCGTTTAGCCGGAATTTAAAAAAAAAATGTGCACAAATTATTCGAATGATGAAAATAATAAAAACTAAATCTCGAGTAAATGTAATAAAGAATATAATAAAATCTGTGCACATTTTACGAAGAAGAAAATGTTTAATTTCATTTTGTTAACTGTTAACATCCCTTAAAATCTGAGAATCAACGAAAGAAACACTTTTGAAACATTTCAAATTTATTAAATTATGAAATTTACTATAACTTACCTATTAACGATTATTATACTCCATCTGGAATATAATCGAAAAAGTTTTCTCTTAACGTTATATTTTGTTTACACTATTTAAAAGCAGTTTAAAATGTTTGTAAAACAAATGCCTAATATTGGATATCTGTCATCTTGACAGCGAATAGTTTGCTTAAAACATTATGGAAATTAGTTTAAAAGCAAATAATTGCTTAGAAGTATTGGCAATTATGTATTAATGTGAAAAATTTCGTTTTGAAGTTTTGAAACTTGTGACAAAGGGTATTTTTCAAGCAAGTTGGAGAAAACCAGTTTAAATATTTATACAATGTCTTCTAACGAAATTAGTAAATTCTGAAAGTTTCTCCACTAAACTAGTTTTGGCAATACTAATTTAATTAGAAATTTTGAGATTTACAGTGTTAAGTAGAGAGGTAATTATTTATTTTTAAATGCACCCACTTTAGTGGAAAATTAAAATTTTCTCAAAACTATTGTGAAATAAAAAAAATAGAATGAAAATGAAAATTTATAGGGCCAACCATTGCAAAATGTCTTTCAATCTCTTTAAATTTAATGACGAGAGGATGTAAAAGCACGCAAGAACTTGTGCACACTTGTCAATAAAAAAAAAGAATGAATAGTTCCGTGAAGATTACCTTACAGCAGGGCTCGTTCGGGTCCTTAATTTGCTAAAATTCAGAACTTTAGAAAAATTGTCCTACTATGTCCTATTATTTACGGTACTCGATAGAACTTCTTTCGTATTTTATAAAAAGAAAGAAGACCGCTTTTAAAATATCAGACCATTTTAGGACAATATTTTGAAAGTTCGGAACTTTAGCAAATCTAGGATCCGTACGAACCCAGTTGCAGATACTTTACGCTATAGATTTATAGTGCATGGTAACTTTCATGCATTATAAATATATCAAATATGTATTAATACCATGACTGCTTCATAGACTTTACGTTGTAGATTTATAATGTATGGCAGCTGCAATACATTATAAATTTTTTGGAGACAAGTAAAGAACATGGATTCAATAAGCATATAAAACAATACTTTGTTTCCAAATACAATTAATACTCAAAATTTTTGATGAGTACAAATCTTTGCTAACTAGTGTCTGAAAATAATGGTAAAAAGAAAAATATTATTTCAAAATAATTTATATTTCGTAACATAGAGGAAACACCTATACTCATTTTACCTCACCATACCGTTACCATATTAAAATGCGTTGTAGCACTAGCAACATTCATTAGTATGCAAGCTGAGTCATTGATGATGCGACTCATTACTAAGCTAAGAAAGAGACTTAACGACTTACTTGGTCTCACACGGTTAACACCCAAAAATGACGTTTATATGTATTTTCTTATGTGTTCATTCGTTTACATCAATTCTCGTAATCACTTTTCGAGCGACAGATTTGCGATTGTTAAAAATCGTGCCAACACGTGAACATTTACATTTTTGTTTAAACTTTTCATCCTTTTTCTCTCTTCAGTTCAACAATTTCATCAGCATAAGTGATGGTTAATTTCAGTGAAAACTTACTAATCATTATAAAGTTGCAGTTCTTTAACTAAATTATGCTCCAAATTAAAAAAATAAAAATTATTACTTCTAAATTCAGTGAACATTTCAAACAAGAGAGTGCGTACTTATCTTAGATATAAAAATATCACTTATCTGATATTAACTATGGCCATCTGAGGCAAGAAATTCCGTTTTACTAACAAACGTTTAAAATTCGTTTTATTTAAACAACGTTATTTATGAATTTTGAGTTTCAAATATGTTCGAAGCATTAAAAGAGAGTAATCATATTTCCAACATTAAAAAAAATGTAATAACATCAGATTCCAGTTGATTTATGATTTTTGAATCTTATGAAGTTTAGTGTATTTGTTTTTCTACATTATTAACTTGTTTTAAAAAATTCTCCATAAATTTCTTCCAAAAAGAAAAAAAATCCATAAAGTCATATGTCGCAAACTTTTGTATCTACTCCAGTGAATAGCTGTTAAGAATAACGCGCAAAGAGAAGCACTTATCAACATCTGGTCTAGATAGGTGAGACAGAAGGAAAAAATAGTTTCTGTTAAAAAATGTCCAATGATTATATTTCATTCTGACATAAACAAGCATTTCTTTCAAGACTAATAAATACAGCCAAGAAAAATAAGCTTCGTTTCATTATATTTGTTTCATAAAAACTCAAGGAAAAAGTTTTCTTATCAACAAATATTATTCCTGGTGTATATCACTGCTCTAAATGTGAGTAATAAGAAATGTTGTATTGCATTTAATTATATGAAAATTGTATAAAAGTTTTGTTATTTAATACAAATGAAAGGTGGACTTTAATGATGTTAAATTTGAAATAAAATGTAAATACTGTATGAATATGTTAAACGAAATAAATGCATGCTTTAAAAAAAAACTCCACGCTTTGAATACAGTGTGTTTCACGAAGGACCCCTGACTTTGGAAATAAGTAACTCATTAACGGTGATGGATAGATGTATGAAACCAGTGGTATCTTTATTTTTTTTAAGTAGGAATTTAATACAGAAGGCACACAATTTTAGTTACAAATTGCAGAAATAGATGGCGTTGTAAGAGGATATATGAATGCCAGAAGGAGCGTTTAGACGCTGAGAACAATCGGATTAGAACCATTTCAGTAGGTACACATTTCACGCTACACACTTCCGCAAAGGAAGAAAAAAGTTTTCAGTAACTCTCTGCACTATGTTACCAGAAATCGACATACACGTCTGACAAATAACCTCTTCCGCTCATAAAGTGTTGAAGGATTTTAACCGTAAAAGATGTCCTTCAATGCGCCTCACAGAAAGTAGTCGTAGGGAGTGAAGTAAGGGAAATACGGAGGCCAATCCATGCCTTTTCCCTTTACAGTTGAATACTTCAGTGCAGTAACTCTACTAATGTTCTAACAAATGTTCAACGCAATGTAAGATAGTTCAATCGTTAGAGTTATGTAAAACGGTCAATTCTGAATTGTACAGAACAATTTGTTTGCCGGAAGTCTTCGGTGAAATAAGGAAAACCAAAGCAGCGCTGTTGGATCAATTTATCACGACAATGCGTGCTCTCAACATCATGTCTAACAGTCGAATATTTGAACACACAAAAATAAAATGAATGTGGCATTCATCGTAGAGTCCTCATTTAGCAGCTAAAAACATCTTTTTGTTCCGAACGTCATAAATAAATTGCGATTACAACGATTTTCGTCAGCAGAAGAAGCCGTAGATGTTTACAAAAGCCATATTCTGGAGATATTTTAAATGGAATTGAAAAAAAAAACGCTTTAACAAGTGGTTTGGGCGCCTTCAAAAGTGTATATATCATAAAGGCTAATATCCTGAAACAAATGAGTGTTATTTTCAATGACAAATTAATGTCTTTTCATTATTAGCCTCAAAACATAAATAAAGTCTCTCGTATTCAGCATATTTAAATACCTAAATTTTCTGCGAACACGTTGCAGTGAAACCACAGATACCTAAATGCCTCGAATGCTGTTTGCGTGTTCAATTTTCAACTCCAATCCTCTAATTTTCCAGGCTTTTTATTTTACGGTTTTCTTAATGTATTTCTTTGTTTATTTCTGTAAAATTTTTCTTTCCAGTTCACTTAGTTATTCAGACGGAGAGCCACCTTTAGGTTAAAAATTTATTTCTTTTTCGGTCTCGTTAAAGTGATCAAAATTAATAAATGCAATACATGCAATGTAATAGCCTCGTCAGCAAATTTGAATTCTAACTGCTTTATGGAAGGACACAATCGATGGACACAATATGAAAAGAAAATGAAACTGCTAAGGTGTTAAATAATTAAGCGACTTCGTTTTTACCTTTTCATTTTTCTCAGTATTCATTCTCTTATTGAAAAGTATTTCCCTGCCTAAACCTAGGCCATCGTGATTCTACCGGGCCTGCTTGTGCACTCCCAAAAGAGGTCTACGGACGTTACCTCATTGGTTAGATTCGGCCGTTAGAGGACGTATCTAAGTGCTGGAACCAATAAGTGAACATCCGAAGGCCTCTTTAGATGACTCATCGGAGTGCAGAAGCAGGCCCGGTAGAATCACGATGGCCCCGCCTAAACTCTTTAAGACCCTATCTCCACACAGGGACGTGCTTAGATTTATCTTGGGTTTAGGACTGTATTAGGGTTTAGCGGCTCTGGGAAAAATATTTATCGTCCCTGGACAAAAAGTAATTGCAGGTCTTATCAAATTTGTCTACTTACTAAATTGCTGATCTTGACCTGCCACCCCTCCCTCAAGTTAAAACTCGATTCTGCTAACTCTAATTAAGTAAATTTGATTAATTAATTAATATTTTAACGCAATACGTTTCCATAATGTAAAAGCTGCATTCTAGATATTACCATGCTGCACATTTGCAAAAGAAATCTGCACACGAAATTACAAATTCTGTATTTTTTCTCGGCTTTTCTTACTGATGTACAGTTTTCAGTTCTAGGCCAGGAAGTTTACAAGATTACTTTATGTCCATGAATTCGACAGTTTTTTTGCGGTCTTGACCCGGGCGGTTGTCCAGTTATCCACCTCCTCAGCACGGCTCTCTATCTACAACTGAGAACATACAAATTGCCTATACTGTCGAACAGGATGAATGTCGTAATTTGTGCACGTAAAGAAAAAACTAGCTTTCCTCGGAAATTTAATAATCAGGTTTTTAGATTTTTTATATCTAATTCTGAATTTAATCTTTTATTATCAAAATAAAAATTATTTAATTCAAATAGAAATTATTTAGTGAGGTCTGAAAGGAATAAGTGAACGTATGATACTGCTTTATATCTTTAGTGTCCTTTGATACAAGACAACCCTGTAAACTATACGTTATTACACATTTTCATGTTTTTCCTGTGGGTATAAATGCAGACGTTATTTTGAAAATTAATTGCTTTTAATATATTGAATAATTAATTAGAATTTTAACCTAACGTTTCTCCAGCTCTATTACATAGAATCTTTACTAGGAATAAAGTGCATTACCAAAATATTTTTCGGCATTCAAATCTTGTTTTTCATTCGGTGTGGAGTTCATTTTATATACTTAATTCCCCTTAGATATATTCTAACATTAAAATATTGGAATGATTTTATTTTTATTTAAATTTTTAAAAGAATAAATTAAGCATTTTTAGTGATTTCTTAGCGGCGTAAATGGAATATATTTGCCTTCAAATTAATGAAATTCTAATGATTTTATTATCGTTGTGATATTGTGTGAGTTATTGAGCTCTTTCACCTAATAGCATTTGATGAACCGTTTACGCTGAATTCATTTTCTCTTAATTTGGTCTCTTTAAAATATGCCATCATAAATATATTCGTTTTTAAGTGTTATTACTATGGCATCATTTATGAAATTTGATAAATGTGAAGGCATAATACAAAATTATTTAATTCGTATTCACTTCAATGAAAGATTAGTGAACTTTAATATGGAGGTTCTCATAAATTAAACGACACTATTTTAAAGTTGCCTACAGACGAAACTATAGTTGAGAAAGTTTTGAAATTGTGTAGAATATAATGAAGGCATGGAAATGTGAGTGAATAATAATTAAAAAAATCTGGAGTGACTCCGCTCGACTTTCCGAACACTTACGATTAAGATCATTACCAAGCACTTAAATAAATTTTAATTGATGAATAATTCAAACATATATACCAAATTGAAACTCAATCGAATGCACCGTTTAAACGCTTGCGCACTTTCAAGAATTTCTCCCCATATGCCATTATGCCATAACACAAAAGAAAGTTTTGTCGTAGCCCTTTAGGAGAACTATAAGTCCTATACACACCAAAATCAATACCGGTCTTAGGATGGTGGTTTATAACATGTATACCGAATTTGAGCTCAATCGAATGTATCGTTTAAACGCTAGCGCACTTTCAAGAAATTCCACCCATAGGCCATAATGTAAAAGAAATCTTTGTCGTAGCCCTGTAGAAAAACTATAAGTCCTATACACACCAAAATCAATACCGGTCTTGCGACGGTGGTTTATGACATATATATCCAATTTGAGCTTAATCGAATGCTCCGTTCAGGAGCTATCGTGTTCACTCACATACACACGAACACACATACACACACACACATACACATACACACACATACACACATACATACATACATCTCGTAAAAATAGCATAAATGGATTCAGAAGCCCTCAAAACGTGTAAAAACACCAAAATCTCGAAGTCGAATTTTTTCATGATTACAATACTTTCCTTACATGGTACATGTTCGGAAAGTAAAAAAAGGTTCAAATGTTTGCCACCAGGTGGCTTTCTTTTAAAGAATCACACATTTAACACATATTTATGATAGTTTACGAATACTGTTGCAACAAAACATGTTCAACATGTCGACACATCATTATCAGCAATTACCTAGAATCGTAAGAGAGCATTTTCCACAGCTGACAGCAGTGTGTTCGGGGAAATGTTACGAACATGTGAACTGCTGTCTTTAAGATCAGACAAAATTCTTGGATTATGAGGACTTACCAAATGCTTCAAACTCCGCCAAAGCCAAAAGTCGCATGGATTGAGGTCTGAGAACCGAGGAGGCCGTGGAACGCCCCCTGGTGGTGAATATTTGAAGTAAAATTTTTATTCGCTCAAACAAATTCCCATACCTTCACTATGTCCTACACAAAATTTCATAACATTCTCAACTGTATTTTCGTCTGTAGACAACTTTAAAATAAGGTCGTTTAATTTCGGACAACCTGTACATTAAATGTAATCAATTTTTATACATTTATAAGATGCATCTGTAAAATATTTTTAAACAACCATTTATAATGTTATGGAATTTTCATTATTATGTTTTTCGTTGAAGACAGATGATATGATGGTAACCAAGCTTCTAGGATTGGACGCGACCCGAAAAATTGGGATTTGTCGTCACCCAAAACAGTTGTAAAGCTTTCAAAGCATAGACTGTCTCGTCTTGCAAAACAGCTGCAAAGCTTCCTCGTTTCCCAAAGCTCCTGTATAGCAATGAGAATAGACCTCTGTCTCTTCCCGCATTACATCTGCATATCTCTCTCTCCAAACATGACATGCCTGAATCTGAAAAGAAATAAACAAATAGATCTTTTTAATACAATTCTATATTATCTAAACTAATTTAATGAAATTAATAAGATATTGAACATTAATTGCAAATAATGTAAGCTATGCATTAAAAGGTCACGACCCAGAATGCCCTTTGCAGGTCCTTTTTCTTTTCGATTTCTGGGATGTCGGAAACAAAAACATGCATCTATTAGTTGTTCCTTGGAAATTGCTGTCAGTAGAATCCAATCTTTAAAAAAGATTTATACCAAATTTGATATAAGTGCATATCATGTAGAAATTTTCTTAAACAGTCGTTGGATTACACTTTATCAGCATCAAAATAGCCATTGTTACGAATTGTCGGGGCAACCAGCTGATGTGGAGTTTAAAATAGTTAAAAATTCGTATTCTACTCGTCAAATAGTTAAATTTTGCTTTTCCTTCCATAAAAATCGATCAACGAGAACCGGAGATACGGAGGTTTGGGTTTCCCCATTCATTTGTATGGCGTTTCTAGAAATCTCGTGAAATATTGGTCCTAGGCCTTCGCTAACCTCATTTTTAGGGACTTATTTTTGGCACCAAATATGGCGATTTTTGCCAAAAGTCGCCGAGCTTGGCGACATTTGGGTCATTTGGCGCGATTTTTGAAAAGGGGCTTGCAAAGTTAGTTTTTCTGCATTAACATTTGCAATAGCCCAATATATCTCTACTATGACGTAACCAAATTCGCGCTTTATGTGGAATCTTCGAGAGATACATTCCTCTAAAAGCTGCTTATAGCTTCTGCGTCAGCTATATATAGAAGCGGGCGGCCCCGATCTTGTCAGTGTTCATCGAGCTCTCTTTGAGTGTGTTTGCTGCGTTATGCTTTGTAACGACACTGTATAAGCGGTGTTTTCGCTTGCTTTTCGAAGCTGGTTTTTCAGTGCTATGTGTAAATCTTTCATTGCTGAGTGTTGAGGGACTGTTAGTGTTATCCCTGGTACCTTTCCACTGAATTTTAGCTGTGGAAGTGTTTTATTTTGAGTGAAAATTACAGCATTTGTGAAAGCTTCGGTACTGAGCGGACTGTTATAAACGAGCTACTGGCCGTTAGTGCCTGTGAATTTTGTACAGCTGGCTGTTCGACTAAGTTCTAGAATCAATAAAGTTTGTGTTCCATCCTGACAAGTGGGCTCTTTATTAGAACTTTCTACACCAACTGGACTTTAAAACGACGAACCCAGAAATTAGCAGAGTATTCTGCAACACTGCGTACATTTTAAATGAGAATAAATTTTTAACTCATAAAGCATGTGTTTATGATGCAGCTAGTTCTGTTTTTGTCATTCTAAAAATAATTTACATATTGGTCAATAAATTGAAGTAAGAAAAACTTTAAATGAATTTTCACAATTGCCAGTATGATAGAAATCATTATTACTTTCCAATACATACCTTGTATTTAGAAGATAATTTTATATTGATAAGCCATATAGACTCCACGGCATGTTTATGCTTAGCAATTAACATTTTATGAAATGTTTCAAGCACCACTAATAATATGTTCGCATTTAAAGCAGCTTAGTTCTCATTTTTATGAAAATTATAGTTACACTATCAAAATTTGCACTGTAGTGTATTTATGTAATCACTGAGCTTGTCAGCTTGCTTTTTTTTCCTATTTTCTGAAGGAATTCACTTATTAATATTTTGGTCTCAAATATCCATACTTATAGCTTCTGTACAGTTTAACCCTAAGAGTACTCTTAGTAAATAGAGAAATGAGTGAAAGTAAAGTTATTTCTTTTTTGAGAGAGTCTGCTAGGAGTTTATTAACTATATTTATTTAACAGAAGCCTACATCCTTTGAAGAAACTCTCGGTGAAATATTGCATGGAACAAAAACATTTGATTAACGATTCATTGAAGGTAATATATTCTTATCATGTGCGAAGACATCTTTATACACAAGAAAAATTGATTACACTCTAGAGAAGTATTTTCAGTTTTTGGTAATATAAATTATTTTATGCTTTTTTTAGTTTTTCCTTTTATATTTTTGCTAAATAAGACATCAGGGCTTATGTATACGATAGAGTTTAAATATCTTTTTTCGAAAAAAGTAAAATATAATAATAATTGATTACTGTTGTATAATTAATTGGTACATTTTCTATATTTTAGATATTTAGAGGATACTTTTACCATTTGTAGTTTATAAACTAAAGAAAAGCGACATTAGGACAGTCAAATTGTAGTAAATGCTTTTTATTTATTTATTACTTATTTTCTAATAACGGGCGAACACTTGCCCATTAGGCATTTGCCACTGCAACGGCCAGTAGGTATTGGCCATTCTATTATAGGGGTACCCAATGGGCGGCTAGCATTACCTCCTATGAAAGTATGGACGAGTGAACTCCCAAGTCCAAGATGGGAATCAAACCCTGGGCATATGTCAATACAGCCCCATAAAAAAATTAAGTCGATTTGTGTCTGCATCATGAAACTATGCTCAATTGAAAATGTCATTTTACGAGCCAAATTCTGGTTATTTGGGACACTTTAGTTTTCTAATCAATATGCTTTCAATGAGGTCATTATTATAGTAATAGAAAATGTCGTGAGTGCAAAATATATATTTCTGCAAAAAAAAATATCTCATATATTTATGAACTAGAAAAATAAGTTTTTTGTGTGTTTTTGCATCTGAATAACATGGAAATTGATTTATGAAAATGTATCTGTTCTTGCTCAATAGTTTTTAATGACGCCCTGGACCAAAATAGGAAGCCTGTGTGCAGTGCACAGAAAGTTGTTCAATCGAAAGAAAGCAGTTTAAGTCCCATTTGTCACATTGGGTAAACGACCAGTGCAGTCTGATACTGAAAGAGGCAAAATTGATGCTTATCTAAAATTTAAATTTGTTCCTCAAATTAGTAAATCGCTTAAAAGATCAGTTAGTATAGTAAATAATTATAGGAGATACCCTGTAAATCCCCCAAAAACTAATAAAAAGGGCAATCCACGCTTGGCTGAAAAGGGCAGAGAAAAAGATTCTTCAAAGTGCGTCGCAAAACGGCTACAGTTTAAAGCACATTTGTTCTGATTTATGCCTTCCCGTCGCTTCAGAAAAGCTAGACAAATTTTAATCTCTTCACAGCATTTGAGATGTTCAGAGTGAAAGCTGCTTTAACCCTTTAACGCGCAGTGTTCCCGCTCTGGGAACACCAAACTCTGACGTTTTGACTGTTGCCAGTCACGAAGAATAGATTTGATTTCTATAAAAATAGTTGCGGGTGACATAGCTCCACGAGAATCCTTCACTTTTTAGCAGGTCATATCCCGTAAAAAAAATGGTCATGATTATTTTTAACAGCACTGACATCTGCTGAAAAACGGAAGAACGCGAAAACAGCTGGATAGATTGTCCAATGCTGAAAAAAGGTAATCGAAACCTTTATCGCGTGCCACAGATCTAGAAACCCTTTTTTGACGACAGCTGGCACAGCCAGCTGCGGCACGTGATGAACATTTCGATCGTCCGCCATCTAGCTGGTAGTTAAGTCTAGCGATGGCAACGGCTGCTCTTTTTTCAGCATTGGGAAAGGGTTGCACCTCAAAGGGTTAAAGTTGACATGTCGTCACAAGCAACTGCGTTTGCTGTATTCTGATAAATATATGAAAGTGGGTCAGAAATGAAAGAATGTAAAATTTTCTGACGTAAAAAAATTATTTTAGATGGTGCCGAAGTTTTTAAGTACTGTATAGGGATCTCATGAGAGAACCATAATCTTTCTTCAGTAGAAATTTTGTTAGAGGAGATTTGACAGTATGGTCAGCAATTTCTCATAATGGAAGAAGTCAAATTGTCTTTTTAGAAGGTCGTCAAAACTCATTCGAGTACAGCTTAACCTTAGAAAATTACCTTTTACCGCTTGCATGGGAAAATAATGGCTTCAGTTTCGTCTTTATGCAGGATAAGCCAAGTATCCGTGCTTCAGATGATATGAACAACTCATTTGAAGAACAAAATATTGATCTATTAGATCATCCTCCTAATAGTGTAGATCCTAACTACATGGAAAATGCTTGGGCAGAACCTGTTCTAATGGTTTATGTAAATGGGCAAAAATATACAACGGTTACAGAACCGACAGCTTCAACAAGTCAGAAGTGGACATTAACTAATCAGAAATATGTTCCCAATCTTATTTTAACCATGAAGGATAGAAGTGAAGACACTCTGATGGAAAAAGATGTTTTTAGAAAATATTAGTTACATTTTATTTATAGATTCCATAAATCAATTTCCACATATAAAATTCAAAATGTTGAATATCTGTTTTTATCTATTAATGTGAATGATTTCTCATTGTTTAAATGATTGGTTATGCATAGAATGTATAACAAATGAAATATGAAGCATTTCCAATGAATAGAAATAAAGTTATTTAAAAAAAACTATGATTTCATATATCAATTTCCACCACTGCATTTATGAAACTAATTGCTTACTAGAAACATTTAGATATGTGTAAATTTCTCTTCTATGTTCATCTGTTCTTTATGCTTCGTCATCTTGTAATGTTTTCCCGTACATGTGGTAATTCAACAAGTGTCTACTTTGTCAAGGCTAACATAATTGTTCAGATTTTATTACGTGTATTTTTGTTGTTGTTGTGATAAGTGCAATATTTGAGCTTGTTTTCGGCAAAAAATGATAAGGGAAGGTGTCCCAAAATAATCCCAGCGGGCAAAACGATCCGCATATGTTTTCGTAAATACAGGTAGAGTTACCTACCAGGTAATACATAAACTAGTTGTGTCAAGTGAAGAAGAAACAATGGCTGCATTCAAGTGGTCACAGTATTACGTTCGAAGAATTTTTTTTTTAACTAGTTTATATCATATCCCTTATAAGGTAAGATCTAACTTTAATTTTTATTTAGAAATAGAGTCTTTAATGCACAGAAATACGATTTGGTTTACTGAATAGAGTATGTTTTTGGATGTAAATTACGCTTGTTTAGTTTGTTATGTTTCTCGGCGTGTTCCAGAAATATGACCTAAAGTTGACAGCCATACTGCCGGATAAAATGATTGGTCGACTGAAAACACTCCAGTATCCGTTCTTAGACATCACAGCAGGCCTACAACCGTTCTTATTAAAATTATTTAATTTATTTCTGTGTTTATTGTAGGCCATCATTTTTGAATTAAAATTTGGAAATGTTCGTTTTATTGTTTGTGACCCTTTTTTATTTTAAGATTTTCATTAAAAAAATATGCATGCTATATTATTGTAAAAATTATTTTATTTAATTATGTGTAGTTGTAACTAATTTTACATCTTTTATTTTGCCAATAAAAAACACTTTACAATTATTTCCAAATGATGAATCATTTTGCTCTTGGGTGCGGGTAAAATGATCCTTTGGACTCTTTTTCAAAATTCTATTTTTTTCGTTACTCAGTTCTGATTTAAAATATTATAAAAATATCTTTATGATGCAAAATATAGTGTAAAATATCGTGGAAAAAGGCCAAAGGTTTGTTTAACATGCATGTTATTTTATGCTAGTTTTTCCCTTAAGGGGATCATTTTGAGTCACCTTCCCCTACATTCTATTAAACTTCATATTAATCGTACAATTATTGCAATTTAATAAAAAGTAACCATGGCATTGCATTTACAATATTGCAATGTGTTATGAATTCTAATAAAATTAGGATATTTTTCAAGATTATTTGTTATATTTAAAAACACTATCATACGTATACTTTTTATCTTCTTGTTCGATCAGCATTTAAGAAAGTGATGTAGTTTTATCTCTTAACATTTTTGTTGCATTTTACGTTTTCCAGATTTCTTTTCTTTATTTTTCTCTTTTTTGAGAAGGAAATAAAAAAACAACAATTCTTTGCCTAGTTCCTTCCGAATTTGTCAGAGAAGCTTTGTCACGATTCTTTTGTATCTGACCTTTTTTAAACACGCTCCGAGATACACTTTGCAGAATCTTTGACACTTAGAACAAATTGTAAAGTACCGATGACTAGGTGATTTATTTACTTATAGCAGATAAAGGTTTCGTTGTCAGCATCACTTCTCATCTTGAAGTATGTTTGCTTCGGCAAACGTAAAGTTTTTCGAAGCAGCTTTAGGTATACTGCGAATTTTTTGAAAAACGCTGACTTTATCCTGTCTGCACCGAATGAAAAATTCTCTCAAGATAAGAACCGTTTGTTGTTTCATATTCAAAGCATTGCATAAGTTTTGCTGAAATAGTGTAGGGTGATATGGTACATATAATGTGTGTTTTGTAGTGTGGTATAGATAAAAGCCTATTTTAAAGATTAAAAAAATGCACGGGTAGAAATATATATATATATGATTAGGTATTAAAATTAAAAATGTATTCACTCATTCTTCCTAATTACTGTACCAGCTTATTTTCACAACCACTAACCAGCTGCCAAAAAGGCATCTAAACCGCTTATAACAATTTTTAAAAATCTCCAATTAAAAACATAATTAAAAATTCCCTACAAAATACCTTTTTTATTTGAATTCCCGAATTCCCGAACGATCAATTGAATCACCTGACATTGCAACTTACCACATATCGCAAGAAGGGTGGTGGAGTTGTACAGCCAGATACATGATACTACGACTTTATCAGCCATTGAGCCTCAGACAGTCAGGGCTATGATATAAACTATTTCGCACATACTGCATCTTAGAAGGACGGAAGAGAAAAAAAAATAGCTATAGACATTTAAAAGTAACGAAAAAATACTAAACATCATTATTTAAAAAAATAAATAAATAAGTAAGTAAAAATAAATAAAAATAATGGTATGGTAAATGTCCAATACGTATGATATAATTCTTTTAAATAAAGGAAAGTAGGCTAAAGTGTAGAAACTCGCCATTTCTCTGACGCAATCAAAATTAGCAGCTATTTTCAAGGCGATTCCCATGTCCTTAGTATTGAGTTTTGAAGCCCACTATTATTAATGTTCTTCGATATCGCTTTGTGACTAGATCCGACTCAAATGTATTCCTGTAAATTTTAAAATTTTGGACTTCACAACGCATGAAATTTCTCTCTCTCTCTCTATTACGGTAAGTTAAATATTTTCCTCAATAAAAAAGTTCATTATACAACTGCTAACGTTAAAAATAATGTGTCTTATAATTTATT
Organism: Cheiracanthium punctorium; assembly: GCA_038373885.1. Classification (NCBI taxonomy): domain Eukaryota; kingdom Metazoa; phylum Arthropoda; class Arachnida; order Araneae; family Cheiracanthiidae; genus Cheiracanthium; species Cheiracanthium punctorium. Next base: position 329,316 of record JAWZYV010011616.1, read on the forward strand.
TACGGTAAGCTTGAATATTTTTAAATAACTTTAAATCTAAAATGACAATGTGGGGTAAGATGGCGAGGAGTTATAAGATAGCCAGAAAGAAAAAGAACAAAACACGAATAAGGTAAAAATCTTGGGCACATGATCAATGGCCCTGATGGGATTTGAAGCTTAAGTTCGTCATCTTACCTCACTTTTCCCTATAGTGAGAAATAATTTTTTTGGCATTTAATAACGATTAAATAGTCTAAAAGTTGTTTTTTTCCGAAAGTAAAAAAATCAGTACAAAGACAATTTAAGTACGATGTTGAATTAGAGGTCATTTGAAAAAGCATTCTCTGGATTTTCAGATGTTATAAGAAATATAGTTTTAGGATGAAAGTTAACCTTGCCAGAGCATAAACTATAGCATATTGCGTATCAATTGAAATGCTGCATATCTTTGGATTTTCCATTTTTGGGTAAACTCTCTAAAAAGAAGTACATTTTTCACACTCACCCTCGTTGAGGGAATAGTGAAAAATGACCTCTATATAAGAAGATAATGATAGAAAGACTAAAACCTGTCTTAAATAAGAAATTTCCACCCAAAACTGGGCTATTTCAGCATCTTTGTCTCTTTAACATTATTAAAAACGACGAAGTAACGATTTGTCAAAAACAAAGTGGCAGCTTTAGATTGTCCAGTAAACGCTCCGGATCTAAGTCCCACAAAGAATCTGCGGCTCTCTGTAAGCATAGACTCCAAAAAATGGATTGAAGTACAAAAGATATCTTCATTTGTTCAGTCATTGAAGTATGGTATAAGGCTGAACAAACTGTCAAAAATTTTAAAAGCCCGATGTAATCTGTGCCTCAACCCGTAAAAGAGGTTCTTAAAGCGGAAGAAAGGACATATTCGATAATGATTATGATTGAAATGTATTAATTTTCCTAATAAACTTCCAATTATGCGTTTGATTCAATTATTATGTATTGTACGCGAAAAATCATTTAACTAGAGGCAAAACAAAATAACAAAAAGTAAAAATCTGATTATTTTTTCCAGCAATATCTGTCTCTATCACTTGTTCTGCCTGCAGATTATGGTCCAGCTACAGCGAACAGTCTGGGCAACTATAGCAAGCATACATACACACACATAGAGAGTGAGAGATACACCAAGATACACCAAATGTCTTTATATACACAGATATGTGTATGTATGCGTATTTAAAAATGTCTACTGGTGTACAATTCATATTGGAAAAACATGAAAAATATTTTTTCCTTAATTTATTTTTTTTTATTTTTTATTTATTTATTTTATTTATTTCATAAAAGAAATGCACACTACAGATTGAAATCCATTTACAGTGATGCATAAAAGGACAAATTACAAAAGACAAAATTAAAAAAGATAAAATACTGAGATAAAATAAATACCAGTCATGACTGCAAAAGTTCAAAACACCTAACTCTAAAGACTTTAAAAGACATGTTAAAAATATCCAAATCCAAAGAAAACTTATTATAAATTTTATAAAATTTATATAACGAAAAGTATATGTAATTATATTTTATAATTGGATCCACAAATAAATGGCTATTACGAAGAGACCTGTTCGGTACATTTACACAAATACTTTGAAGAATATCACTGCAGTCTACCATATTATTGACAACTTTATAAAAAAATAATAAACAAAATAGATCACGACGAGAACTTAAACTAGGAAGACCAAAAATACTTCTCAAGTAAGATGAAGAAATATTCGGAATGAGATTTACGAGAATAACTAAGAATACTACATTTCATAATATTAAGAAGTAATTTGTTGTCAGCGCACCATTCATATAAACTATTAAGATCGCTCTGTAAAAGACAAGCATCAGTAACAGACCGTATCTCTTTAAATAATTTCAGATCATCAGCAAATAAAAGATACTTAGAAAATTTCAAAACTGAACACAAATCATTAATAAACAAAATAAAAAGTAAAGGTCCCAAATTAGAACCTTGGGGAACACCAGAAGTAGAGGTAAAATTCTCAGAAACAGCACCATTAAAATACACACAAAGCTGTCTATTACACAAGTAAGAAAAAATCCAGTCAGTAAGATTAATGTGAAAACCCAAGCCAATTAATTTCTTAATAAGAATTCCAAAGTCAATAGAGTCAAATGCCTTGGAAAAATCGGTATAGATGACATCAAGTTATAGTCTTTGTCATTATTACGAATAACGCTTAAGTTAAAAGAAAATTACATTGTACTCTTGTTTTATTGGGAAATAAGTTAACTTTCTCAATATTATTTAGTTTCGCATTAACTTAAATTCTCATTTATTACTGGACATGTATCTCAGAAATTTTCAATAAACGCATCTATAAAGTAATGCATTTCAAAATGTTCTGGGAATGCATTTCCCTCATCAACTGTTACTGAATATATGTTAATAATTTGTATTCTTTCTTTATACTCCGTCCATGATAGTCAGTTACAATAGGACATGTTCAGAAGAATATCCGTCAATGTAGCATCATGTACACCTAATGTGAAGATAAGAATCCAGTGATCTTCAACTGTTTTCCACTAAAGAGCAAGTATTTCTGCGATGGTCAGGTGACGGTCCGGTGATCTAACGATATATAATATATTACTGTAGAATAACAAATCGATATGAGCTATAGTATTGTAAGACCAGTTATCTTTCCCTAACAGTAGAAATTTTCTTCATTCTGATGCACCATTTACAAGCCCTTTACAATAAGAAAAAACTAAAATTGAATATGCAATCAATATTTCATTCAAACAAATTTGACTTTTGTAATTGCTGAAAATCAAGCCTAACCTTTTTTAAATAGTGTGTCTGAAGGTATAGTGCAATAGTGCATATGTTAGATAAAATTTCCTTTGCAGTAGCATTTTAGAGCAAAAATACATGTATTTAGATTTTTTTTTCAATGAGAACCAACGTTATTTGCCTTTATTGTAAGTGGGTAACTGTTTACCACTTTTTATCTGAAACTTTAAATTTATCTCCAGACAGCATATGATTAACGCAGTTAATTTAAGAAGTGTTTGGCTAGTTTTATACTACAATACTTATTGAACAACAGAACGGACTAATTTAATGACAAACATACATACAAAAACTGTTAACATTGTTTTTAAGATCTTAAGCACTAAATAAAAAATTATCCTTTTCTGAAAAACTATCTATTTGAAAATTATGTCACTTTAGTAACTCTAAATACAGTGCTCATTAAAACTGAATATCTGAACTTCACATTAACCCTGTTATGCCTATGCTAGCAAATATGCTACCATCCTTTAAACGCTATTCTTTTTCTTACAGAAAAAAATGTTTCAAAATATAATTTTTAAGTCATAAAACCATTAACTGTACTTTAAATTAATAATAGTAGTAATTTGGGTCCACAAATGTCAGCATTAATGAATGAAAAATATTAAAATATTTTACAAGCAACAAGTTTATACTCTTTCGTTCTACCTGCAACATGCATGTTCTACTGTTTTAATAATATTAAATATTAATAAAAATTAATAATTTTCATTTATATGTAAGGAAAAGTGTGCTTTTTCACTATATATAATTTTTAAAATTTCATTCACAATGTTTAGAAGAGCTTTAAAATCATAGTACTACCATTGAAAAAATATATAAAAAATAACATTTTTCACAATTTTTTATGATATTTACGTCAGTTGACTTTAAAAAATTTCTCAAAGTGAGAATAACAGAGATATGGTAGATCCGTTAAAGGTCTACATTTATAACACATTTTTGTCACATAGCTCGTATTATCGATATTTAGAGTAATTATAAACGCATCTTAATTTATTTCTGAAATTTATCGCTGAAAAAATACGTACATGTATATATTAAACTTATTCAATTATATTACATACATATTTCGAGAATCGACCTGAAAGAAATTACTCTTTCTGTTCTATATTTGATTATAATCCCACTGTACTTAAAATTACTACATCATTTACTGAAAAAAGATTTTGCAACTGTTATGTCTTTTCAGTACTATGTGGCAATTATACTCTTGCAACAAACAATACCATCATGTATCTTCGTATTTTTTTTTCGTTTTCTTGCTATTAAAGTGCACATATTGCCAGCAATTCCTGGAAGCAATGAAACAAGTCCATCTCACAAAAGAGGCCTATGTCATAATTCTTAACCTTTTCCTGAAAAAAAAGCTATGTCATCAGAAAGGCAAAGAGAGTGCTTTTGACATGATGATCCTCTATCATCGCGTGCCAAATAATAGAATATCTATTTACTATATTATTGAATATTTCAGAAACGTATCTTAACGCAAGGTTGATTCTGTGAATACATATTTAGATAAGTTCTTTTAAAAATTTCCTGTTATGTATGTTAAAGAAGTTACATGATTATCTAAAGAGCTCTACTGTTGTCATGTTATGGACACCTGAATGAAATACAATTGTAGGTTAATTTTTTAAGCATATATGCTTCAGATAGGGGCGTAGCCAAGGGGGGGTTTAGTGGGGTCACAACCCCCCCCCATGAGGAATTTTTTGCCATACAAAATGTATATTCTTCACTCCCTTATCACACACACGTATACATATATGTGAGTTGCACTAGTCGTAACCCCCCCCCCCATGAAACATTTCTGGCTACGCCACTGGTTTCAGATATTTACATTCTTATTATTATATAAATTTTGCATTTCAAAGTAGGTTTTCGTAGTTAAAGATATCACTATTTTATTAGCGGAAGTGTACTAAATGTTTAAAAAAAAAATTATCGGAATAGCATCTAATAAATAAATAAATATCATGATTGGAAATTAAATAAATTAATAATATGGGTTTTATTAATTTTAGACAAATAAAATTCTTCATATCAGTAAAATGAACGAACAAATGATTATTCTGTGATAGGTTGGTATGATATAGGTGCTAGCTAAATTTATATTTTGATTTGTATCTTCTAGATTAATATTTGAATCGGTTTTTACGAGAAACTGAGAAATGGGCAACAATTTAATAACAAATGTTTCTTATTGTAGTCTTACACATGGAATGACACTATAATAATAAATTGTTTTAATTTTATGCCATTTCATAATATATCATTCTAATCTTAGGACAAGGGAGTTACTTTACCAAAAGAGACTTTTGAGGTTTACACCTTTCAGTGTCATCTGCCTCGAAACAATCAGCGTTTGTTATGCATAAATGATCGATATATTAAAAAAATCAGTACTTCGAAAAATCAGTTCATGGGTTGCTTCTTTTTTAAAACAGTATGAGATTAAATAGAGGAAAATGAATAGTCCTTCATTTGAATTCATCATAATTTAAGCCAAGTTCTGCTACTACTCAAACACCCAAAACAGTTACTAATCAGTTGTTCTGAGATGATTTTCAATTCTTATGCACGAAAATTTTTTTACATCAAAATGTCCAAAACCTTAAAATGAAAGCATGCATTGTATATACACTTATTTTTATAAAATGTTCTTTAAATAAAAATATAGGTACTTTTTGACCGTTTTCTTCCATGACAAAATGTCGGTAAAGCGTGTGAACAAACATTACAGGTACGAATTGGGTTGTAGTTTGCTTTTTTACATAGCATTAGTAATATGCAATTGAATTACGTGAAAGATAAATTTGAGATCAATAGTTAGCGAATTTTCTAGGAAACTCACGAAATTGTACATACAGGTACATAATGGTAACTCAATACTATATGCAAAAAAAATTGAACTGTAATTAATCGTACTTCATCCTGATAAAATTGCTTAAACTTTGAAAAAATGGAAAAATGCGCATTTTCACCCTCCCAAAAAACGTCATGTAGGACCGGTGATAAAAATCTAAAAATGACATGGTTCGAAGCTCTTATACTGTACTTTAAAACAAAACACAAACCGCCTTGTTATTCCAAAAGACAGAGGATATACACGCTTTGAAATGAAGCAAAAATCACTCTTGCTATTGAGAATAGGTTGACTTTTCACCTCCCAAAAAGTCATGTGGGACAAGTGATAAAAATCTAAAAATGACATGGTAAGAAGCTCTTATACAGTACTTTAAAACAAAATAAAAATTGTCTTGTTATTCCACAAGACAGAAAAGATGCACACTTTTGAAGATTCCATTTGTGTTTTGGCGTTCGGAAAGAAAATGAGATTGCCATCATGGCCCCACGGGGCTCCGTCCAGTGATACCATTTTACAGCGAAAATGGGTATATATCTATTGTCTGTAATTGTTTTTGTACTGCTGCTTCAAAGTGTGTATTTCCTCTGCCTTTTGTAACAACAAGACAATTTTTGTTTTTATTTTAAAGTACAGTATAAGAGCTTCTTATCGTGTCATTTTGAGATTTTTATCACTTGTCCTGCATGAATGATTTTTTTTTTTGGGGGGGGGGTGGTGAAAAAGCACATTTTTCAATTTTTTGAAAATTTAAGCTTGTTTTTAAGGATGAAGGACCACCAGTTACAGCTCATTTTTTTTCTGCTTATAGTATTGATATGTAAGTGTAAGAGGAAAAAAATATGGTTTGTTACTGAAAGTCTTTCATTGTTTTTTAAATGCCTAAAATGACAAAAAACATTAGTTCGTGAAAGACTATTTGATGTCCAAAAAACTTTATTTAGGCTTAACATGAATCTATTTTATCATGCGCAATTACAAGTCCCTTCTTTAAGCTTTCCAATAAGCCTATCTGATCTTCCTGCACTTTCAAATAAAAATTCTATTGCTTTTAGGAAAAGAGCCTAAAATGGCGATTTTTATTCATTTGCAGCGAAAACAAATGGCTATATCTCAAGAACAAAATATTTTTATGAAATAAAATAACTGCTTTGGGATACAGAAGATAGGTAGATATCACCTACAAAATTTTGTGAAAATCATAAATGGTGCGACACAACCCATTTGTCCATTTAACATGGAATGACGCTATAATATACAAGTATGGATTTTTTTTAACCTTTTCTAATTACTTCACCATAACGGAAAATTATTCCTATTGTAAAGTAGTAGAGTTCGGGAATTTATTGACATGTATAGAAGATATTGCTAAGCTGGACACAGTTTTGTTAACTTATTTTTCGGAGCCAAATATGGCGATATATTATGAGTCCCTAAAAGTGGTCAGCCTTATTGTTTTTCAACATGTTACCACGAACAATACTAAAGGCAGTCCTTTAGTTAATGGCTTAAAGCACGTTTGTCCGATTTTCTAATATCGAACCCATGGTAAAATATTAAAGTTAAGCAATTTCTCACCAAATGTAGTATGTATTGCCATGCTGTATTCAGTTTTGGGAATCACCAGAAGTGGCCAACCTTGGCGACTTTCGACTTACAACTTCCACGTTTTCACTGGCAACCCTTTAGGCAATGGTTTAAAAACATGGTACTTTTTTCCAATTTTCTGTTTGAAGATATCATCAGAACTTGTCCAAATTAATACGGGGCCATACATATAATATCTCATTTTCAATAAAAAAAGAATTATTTAAATCGGCCCGCATGATAAAAGTTACATAAACACACACACCTATAAAAAGATTCTGACAGTATTCATGATTTACTCATTTTTGAAGTCGGTTAAACAATCAACTATTTAACTGCAACTAAATTCAAAGACATTTTCTTTGCAGATAGTTAAAGTACAGTGTGATGCAAACTTCATTCACCTAGTCATGGGGTGAATGCAGTCCCAAATTCTAAATCGTTAACTAAGCCAATCCGACATACAGAAGCCGGAACTATGGTGATAATTTACACCATAAACGTGCCCTATATCTCTCATTTACCTCTATATTACAAGCTTCAAGAAAATGACTAAAATTACCGTACGGACCTTCACGCCAGAAAAAAAGAGGAAACCCCTTTCGAGAGTTATGAGGTGATTAACATTGTGACAGTGGCAACAGAAAGTGGGGTCAAGGAATACAAAAATTGGCATTGTCATTCTTTGTGTAGGTGGAGAATTCTTATAGCTCAAAAGATTAATTGGGGTACATCCGTAAGAGGATCACGGAGAAACGGAAGAAGAAGGTTAAAATACATCTTTCGGAAGTGATGAGTAATGCATGTCCATGTGGATTTTTCTCGCACTGTCTCATTATTTTCCTTAGCTTCTGAATGTTTTTCTAAATTCATTTCGATATCAGCAGATGGACATTACGTAACGTAGAAACGTGTAAGTAGGCTGGGTTTAAAGTTCTCGAGAGCTAATTAAAAAAAAAAAACCTTTTTATCCTGATTCCGGTCCTAGAATGAGCACTTAAATAAGTTAATAAAATATGTTTTTTTAACTAATTGAATGCTACATTTTTTTAAACTAATTGAATTATTTTATTGGCAAACCTAAAAATTAAGAAAACAAGATATAAGGACCCTTTGAAAGCCACTTTTTAACAAACATTCCAAAAAATTGTAAAGAATTCAATGCTACCTGATTAAAATTATTTAAAGTTGTTAATCAAATGCTTTTCGAATTTCTGGAGCGTTTGCTGAAAGCTAGCTCTTCTAGAGAATGTTGATGTCTTGTTTCTTTAGTTTCTAAGTCTCCATTAAACGAATTCTATCATTAAAAAAAAATTTTATTTTGCTTATTTCTTTAACAAAATAAGTATAAGCATATAATATATTATTCTTAAAAGCTAAATGTCCATATTTTCTCTCCGAAGATTATAAAAAAAGATGATACACATATAGTGTTTAATTACAGGCATCATCAACAAGTTGGAACTATGCGTCTATCATAGAAATAAGAAAAGGAAACTGTTTCGAACTAGAGATCTTAGGGAGATTCCAGGAAAGATGAACCAGTCAAATATTTCGTTAATGCACCTCTTTATAGATTTCACACCAATCTCAGTCAGACACTGAAGGACATTTTACATGGTGTGCCAGTACTTGCTTCTCAGAAAACATAATATTTTTTCAGATAATAATCACTGTTTCTGTTAGAAAGTCAAATAAGGGCTTCATATGGTTATAATTATATAGTTAACCCCTTAAATGACACGGGCGTATATATATTTGCTTTGCGCAGTCGATATTTTAGCTGTGCATGTGAGTACGCCTTTTTTAAATAATACCTTCATTGACTTGTTAGTTGTATAAATACTCTCAGTTTTTTTTTTTTGTCATGAAATAACGTCAGTTTAAACAGAAATTTGCCCAAGATACAGCTCATTTCTTTGAAACGCGAAGCCGGGTTTCCTTAAACGGCATTTAAGCGGTTAAAGATTTTGTTTTGCATATGATCTATCCAGTTTTCATGATGTAATCCCGAAGAAAATACAGATTTCCAAATAAGTTAATATGGCGACATGAAATTCACAGTGTAGTGTCAGGTTGAGTTATACTTCATACCCAGACGAAAAGAGCGATGAAAAAGGTTTTCTATCAGTACAGATCAAGGGCGAATCCAAGAATTTTCATAATGCAACGCTTGAATATCAATTCAGAATTGTGTAAAATATGTATTTTTAATGAGAAAACCTATTTTATCTGGTGTAAATATATTTATCTAAGAAGGGAAGCGTGCTTTCCGCACCTTCCCCCTGGATCCAACCTTGGGAGAGACTGAGCATACAATCTTGAATTTTTCAATTTTCAGGATGACTATGTAGAAGATTGTAATGAAAACGAATGTGTGTGTTGGAGGTGGCAAAAACTACAATGAGAAGAAAAGGGAAAAGTAGATTATGATATATATATATATAGTATGTATCTTATTTGCTTTGCCTTCATGAAGAATGTTTACGTTTTGAAGTAACATGCGACTATTGTAAGAAGAAATTAAATAACAAAAAAGAAGTTGTACAAAACAATCTGAACTTACAGAAGAGGTAGTCATACTTAAAGTAGAGGTGTTTAGATCCCGATTAAGATAAAACTCTTAGGTTAAACAACTAAATTTGCAATAAATACTAATTACACGATAGGTTATTGATTTAAAAAATAATAGTTCGGATTTTCGCCATCAGGAGCCAACGTGGCGTTGTAAGGTCCATTTTCGAAGTAGAAAAGGGCTAGAAAGTACAGAAAGTTAGCATTTTACAAGCGTATTGATATCGACATGGCATATTATATTCACCTTTGCATTTTCATCAAAAGTTTTAGCAACGATTCTCATACGCAGTAATTCCTTGTAGTGAATATGCAAATTTACACGGAGAAAAGAGGGGGTTATGCAAAACCTTACGCAGGTTTTAGGCAGCTGACGCTATCGACATTGTTATATAGTACCAGGTTTGGGGATTTAAAGAAATGAACAGAATATGTCGGAATCAATGATGCGCTGCATTTTGACGATCGGGCTTCGCAGTTAAAAGTTCGTTATGCTAACTTTACGTGATCGTGCTTTGATAGTAAAACTTTACTCATGCTCCCCAAGGTTGGGGCTTGGTGGGGACCCCTGGGCCCAGAGCCCGGCCCTAGGGGGGTGGGGGTGAGTCCAGCTCTGCGCAGTTTCAATTTTTAATAACTATAGCTAATACAAACCAGAAAAAAATTTAATAAGTTTTTCATCCAACGAAATTTTAGAAGACTACAGCAAACTGTAGCTTAAAATTAAAAAAGAAAACATATTTATGGCAAACCGTTTATCTATATAAATAAAACAGAGTGTAAACTGTCCGTTTGTCTGTCTGTCTGTCTGTCTGTGTCTCGCGTAGCTCCGAAACGGGTGATCGTAGACCTACCAAATTTTGTACGGAAATTCTCCAAGACGGGTCTCGACACACCTCGAAGCGATTTTTTTCGAAATTCGAATTAGAAAATGTTTTATTTTATGTTTTGTCCGATTTTTAGCGATTTTTCTTGCGTAATACATAATAACGCCGGTAATTGCGCTCGCAAGAAAACGATATTTACATCATCGTATAGAGGAGAACATTTTCTTTTAAAAACTATTTGTTCGGACTGTGTAACGTAATTTGCAGATTTTTGGGAATTTTTCAAATAAAATTAAATTTGACGCTGACTTTCGAAAAATATTTTTAAAACTGCTGCATCTTGAACTCTATCTGTCATAACTTTTTTATATTTGGGCAAAAGACGGAGCACACAATTAATCCACTTTTAAAAGAAGAACGGAGGAAAAATATAAATTAGGAGAAGTTTTACGAATTTTTAAGTAAAGAAGGATTTTCATTTCAGTAGTACCTGCGTATGAGTTTCGGTTTCGATATCTTGCGGTTTGGTTGTCATGGATACAGTAACAATGATTAAAATTGCCAGTTGAAAAAAATAAATAAAAACGGGTCCCGGGAGCAGACGATTTCTTTGCTTGGCTCGATTTCCTTTTATAAATACTGGATTTATTTGTGAGAAGAAAAATTAAACTGCATAATCTAGAAAAACAATTTAAAGCCTTTATAAATAGCGCAGTCTTATCTCTTATCTCTTTTCTTTTTGTAAAGGGTTGCAAGAGAGGGTGACGTATTTTTAAAATAAAAAAAAATGTCCATTTCATGTAGTGTCTGAGGTATTTAACGCTAAAACGTGAACCTAAAAGACAGCATGTCTGAGGAAATAAGACATTTTGAAAGTGAGAAGTTCACTGCAAACGGTCCATTTTCACTTTTTTGATACCGAATGACGCTGACATAGTTTTTTTTTTTGGTGTGTGTGTGCGTCATTATATTGCAATGATCTCAGGTTATTACATATATGACGCAAATTTTAAGTCAAGAGTGAAATAATTTTGCTTTTTCTAGATTCCACATCACTGGAATTAATTCGAATTACACATGTGAGGAAATTTTTCGTTTCCTACCGTGCGTAGAACGGGCACGCAGCTAGTCTATTTATTAAATAAACGGCTAGGACAGCTCGCGTCACTGAATGTGTCGCTTAGAGCTACATATACGTCCTTCCCGGAATTTCCCGCCACAATTTGGAACCTCATCAGAAGGTGGGGGACTTCTGAATATTGGCACCCCTCGGAAACTGCTAGCGACCACCGAGAGGACTTTCGGAACCACGGATTTAACGTGCACGTACACCGCATGTACACGGTGGTCTTTAGTGGTACGCCGGTATCGAACCCGCAATCTTCCAGTTACGAGTCCAACGCCTTAACAACTGGACTACCACTGCCCATGCAAACCGTTTATCATAAAAGTTTAGTAAAATTGTCATTGAGTGAGTTGTGGTTGTGTGAACTTGTGTGCGCATTATCCCCATCCTTTCTTCCTGCCAGGCCCGCCGAGAGAGATGGACAGGAAGGGCAATTGCCCTGGGCCCGGGCTTTAAAGGGGGGTGGGTGGAGCGTAACTGAATAGACATTTTATCAGGTATAAGGTTTTGTTTTAAATAAGATAAGTTAAATGTAACTATTACTAGTAATCCGAAAGTTTAGCTTTTTTCAGTATGAAACTGAATAAATACCTTCATATGGTATTTAACTCTTGTTATTTTGTCATTTTTAAGTAACATAATTTTATAAATAAATTTTTGCTTCGACTTATAAAATAGTTAACATAATCATTCCCCATATTTGAAGGTAAATTTACATTCTAAAAAGAGAATGGGTGAGAAATAACAATGCAATTTTAATACAGCACACGGCTGGGGAAAAAAAGGTGGTTGGGGAGAATAGCGCCCTTCTCTGGTCCTGGGCCCTGGGCCCGTAATCGAATGCGGGGCCATGACTTTACTACCAACGAAATGTAAATGCTTCTTTCGTAGCCAAGTTTCTTTTGGTCTGCATTTCGAGAATATCAGAGATCTAAGGAAAAGTCCAATGACTATCTGAGGTTTGCGAAAAAATAACTATGCGTTTTGAAAATTCTGGAACTTTACAAGCATTACAAGTGTTAACAGGACCTTCTTTACCTTTCTGTAGTTTTTATGTCCATTTTACTGCAAAAATAGACTTTACAGCTCCCCCGGATGGCGAAAATCTGAACTATTTTTTAATCCATATCTCGTGACCTCAATATATTTACTGAAATTTTGGTTCAGTTTGGCAGTGCAGTTTTCTCATAATCGGGCTCTAAACACATCTACATTAACTATGACCACCCTGTATAAAACATATTCATACAGTGTTTAAATCTGTTAAGAATTCAAGAAATAGACTTTACTTTCATATATTTAAAAGTTAGGGACTAATTCAAGTAAACTTAATATTAAGTAAATTAATTGAATTTTTATGTAATGAAAATAAATAGTAATAGGTTAATGTATTTTTAATTATTTGATTATTCTAATATGGTCCATTTCTTGCATTTACATGGCCCATGACTGCATTGTTAATTTTTAAAAAAATCATGAAAATATTTCTTTTTATATGGCCTTATGCATTGGGATTTTTATAAGACACATTTAACACTATATGCATTGTCTACATTGATAAAAACATACATATATGGCTTTTAGAGAATACAGAAAAACGTGGTTTATCTCTCCGGGAATTAGTCTATCCGTCGCGGTTCAAAGCGTTAACTTGAAGCCACCGCTGAGTGGAAATGACTAACGAAATTTTCAGTATAAAATCTACGAATTCATAAAAGTAGTGCCGTAAAGGAATAACCAATAATCCAACTTAACATAAAAGCTTTCTTCTTTTGATTTCTATATGTGTGATCATCAGTTATTCTTACGAAGGATAATTGAAGAACTTGACAGAGTTCAAAAAAGTGTTGATCACAAATTAAACTATCAAGCCTATAACGAAGTTAATTAGTTAGGCTGTTTTAAATTATTAAGACTGCGTTGTGACACATGAAAATCCAGGTTTGATACACTTAGTTGCAATATAAAAAAAGACGTTAAATTCTTAAAACTATTTTATTAAATAAGTTAAACAATTAAGAATAATGCATACGGGAAAAGCAAATATACAGATTTAAAAGCCGGAGTGACCGAAAAATGAGAACAGAAAAGATTTTGAATACATGATTTTAGATAGATTACATTAAAGAAAGCCAAATTAAATGATTATTAAAATTAAATATGTGATCTCCATCACAAAGCCCGGCAAAGTGCAATGTAATAAAAAAAGGGTTCTAAAATATCGATTTCATGAAATATAATTTACAAATATTCATACAGAATAAACTCTGGAGAAAAGCTCTTAAATGTATATTACCACTCGGTATTTTGTATAATTATACCTTCTGTACACACATGTACACAAAAATTGGCAATCGAGGAATTATTCAGTATCGTTCCTTGTTAATAAAAAATAAAAACGCATTAATTAGAAATTTATTAGTTGCAATTTCTCGCAAAGATTTTAAAAACTTTTTTTTTCTCCAATGGCGGATCTCTGTTTTGGAGGCATTGGCCACTAATAAGGCCGGAAATGTTAGCCTTTTTAATATAGGGTCACCTAGTAGGTGGATTAGCGTCGCCCCTCTGAGATCGAACCCGACGGCCGGAGATGAAACCAGTTCGCACGGTCGGTTATCGAACTCTGACCGCTAGGAGTTGAACTCTACCGTTACCTAATATACAATCTGGTCGGCAGTTTTTTAAAATTTGCTTGTAACATTTTAATGCACTAGAATGCGTGATTGACGGATATTGATGAGGTGAAAATGAAGCTCACAAAAAATTATAGTTTAAATAAAACTATGCTACTTAAACATGTTATTATTTTTTTAACAGAAAAGTTGTTTTTTAATTAATTTTGAACGCAAAATACATTCTTTTAAAATTAATGAGTTCAGAAATGTATCAAGTTTTTTCTATATAACATATTTCCTTAGAACTATACTAAAATAATGTTATTTGAGTGCGTGTTCCTTAAATTATAATATTTTTCTTCGATTAATGGTATTTTATACTTTCTATATTTTTATAAAATATTCTTCAATTGGATCTAATTTATTTTATTTTTACTTCGTTAAGCTTTTAATTCATTTCTTAGAAAAAGGGAACTACAGTTTAACGTATAGTTAATTCGCTTAAGTTGGAGAGTTTTTCATGAAATATCTTTAATGTTTCCATAATATTTTTCTATTTCAGTACACTAGTTAACGTTTTTGCAAAAGTATAAATTTCTATTTCAAGTAGAATATGTTTCTTTTAGCTTCCTTAAAAAAGTATGAATACTTATTTTGAATAATTTTTTATACTTATTAATGTCCCGTGCTTAAACCTCTATTATATTTACCTATCCTTACTATAATTGATATTATAAGAATCTTAGGCACTTTATTGTGGGGGAGTAATGTAGTTGTTTTAAATATTTATTTAAAAATTTAAATTATTTAAGATAAAGAAGTTCGAGGCCCATTTCATTGAAAACAGACAACCATTGTGAATATATTTGCATTAATTTAACACGAATTTAAAATTATCTAATGGAAAGTTTGTTATCTTGTCTACAATGACTATTTTTCTATAGTATATTTTGTGAAACAGAGCTAAATGTTTGGATGCTATTTCATTTAATATCCTATAAATGTTCACAGTGATTTTTTCCCATAAACCCATTCCCAGTATATAAGCACAAAAATAACAAAGAAAAACTATTTTCTTCATTTTTATTTTCAAAAGGAACCATATCTTACAATGTTATTTCCGCATGGCATATCGCGCATGCAGTGTTGAGTTGAGCTAATCTCTACCTGAAGTAGAATTTTTTTCGGTGATTATTCCTCGATGGTAAGACCGATTTCGGGTTTTCTTTTTTTTTAAGTGATCAGCATCGTGACCTTGACCAATGTCATAGCTTCAATGAGCGCGCGGAGTGAGTAATTGAGAAATAGAATAATTCTTCTAAAATCTCCATTGAAAGTTAATGGATTATTCCTCAGTGGTCAACCCCGATTGGTTTGATTTCAGATTTATACCTTGCCACCATGGGTACCTATAACCAAATGCCAAATTCGAACTAAATCGGTCAAACGGTTCAGGAGGAGAAGCGTTACATTGAAATGCTTGAGTGTAGCGTAAGAGCTTCGCTGTCTTCTCTCAGCTCAATTAAACACATCACGTTTAGTAAAGAAACGAAATCTCTTTTACAAATATTTCTTCAAAGGACATAACAAAAAAAATATGTGTAGAAACGATAGTGATCATCTGCAGATTATTTAATAAATGCGTTAATCTTTTGTGTCGCAATAATGAAATACCTTTTACATTTTCTAAAAGTGTGAGATAAACATTAAGCTAAGTTTGAAGTGATTCATAAGAAAACCATTTTCATAATTTACTTCTAAAACTAGAAGGAAACAATGTCCCGGTATATCTCTAAGTAGATATGTATTCATAAAATTCAACTGCACACTTGATTTTAACAGCATTTCTCGTATTTCATCTATCAGGTAGTTCTTTACAAATTCACAGCGATAGCAAAAAGGGGCCTATCATTCAGAAATCTCCTTTTCTGTAATTTTAGCCGTGCCAGATTTATTCTTTTGCCTACCACAATCTGTAGGGCACACATTTAAATAACTGTACTTCGTTTGATTTAGTTGAGGGCATTGACCTCCAAGCAGCAAAGTTTTGTATGTACACATAAAAATCAGTGAAATGCACTTATGCACTTTAAAATACAAAATTAGATGCACGCTTTTTCGCATTTCATTTCTCACAATTTTCCTCTTGTGATAAGAAATAGCAGTTCTCAGATCCCCCAATTTAATTTTATTTCATAATACGCTTAAAGTTAGAGCAAAATTCTTGCGCGTTCGAAAAATAAATTAATTGCAATTTCAGAATCCATATTAAATTTATACTGAGCAAATCGACCTTGAGTATTCAGTTTATGTGCTCATTAAAAGTGAATGTTATTAGAAACTGATTTCAGAACCAAAATTTAATTAAGATTCAGTTAGCAAACACTTTAGTTATAGGAGAATTTTGGTAGAACGTAATGAGATATCAATTACTGAAATTTCTCCTATATGCTAGGATTTAATTAAAAAGGTTTCGAAATATTTCGGGGCCGCTGTTGACACTTAAAATAATTTCCTTAAAAATTACTTGTTTGATATCAAGTGTTTCACGTTCATAGATTGAAAATATTAAAACTTAGTATCAAACAGCTAGTGCGTGAATTGCAATGCCCATTAATATATTTTGGAATGCAGTAGAATCTGTGACAATATTTTAAAATAGAAAAGTCAGTGTTGTACAGGCGAGAGAATATTTTGAATTTCTAATGGTCTAATCAATGAATTTATCTGTAATTTTCAAAATCTTGTTCCATAAAAAACTTACATTAAAGCTTTATAAAAAATGTATTAATCTAGGAATTATTGTTTGTGTTTCAGCATTAACTGGAAGTTGATAATATCCGGAAGATACGATATGCAAATAAAGAATGCACATTTTCGTTAATACGTGTTACAGTTTAGAAAAAATCTTGAACGTTGTACTTGCGACAGTAGAAAATAATGGAATTAACGTAAGTTAATTAATTCTGGCATCAGTTGTCGAATTCTTTCGTCTTCTTAAGCTAGAGCTTTATTAATAAACAGATACTAAGTTTCCAAACACTGGAAATGCATTTCAGTCAATGTTTTGACAATGATGGTTTATCTATTTTTATAAAGTTCCTGTGATGGGATAATTGCCATGCTACACAAAACAATGCAAACAATGCAATGATTGTGAATAATTTATTTAATTCTAATCGTAAGTCGTGCAATCAAATGAGTTTTGCTAGAGTGAAAGATACAATAAGCGTGTTGTTTTGTATTGTATATAACCAAAAAAAAAAATTCAAGATAAATCTTGAAAACTAACATAGAGCTCGCAAAATAGTCTTCTTTCACGGATTTAATAATGTTTGCATAAACTTTTGTTTTATAATTTGTTTGGCACAAAACATACGTGTTTACATTAATAAATAATATTCCAGTAATCTTTTACCTTCAGACAGTAAACGAATTTATGATGTTTTATGTCACGCCACTAGATGTAGAGTGATTATAATTAAAGTTGCAATTTTAAAAATCTGAAATTTTAAAACTACTGGTCAGTATGACGTGATATTTTAACAGAACAATCGTGAGGCAATGGGACTTTGTATGGCGAAGAGAGAAAATAGTTCCAATATGTGCCGATAGATGGCGCTGTCAAGGTTAACATTTTCTGAATACATGAAAATTACTAATGCAAGACATGCGCACCGCAGACATTGCTGCCATGAAAATGCAGAGCACCAGCTCCTTACCTGAATGCTTCATCATGACTCTGACTATAAAGGATCGCGCTCTGCTCTTGAAGCCTTTTTATCAGAACGATGACTGTGCGCTTACAGCTATTAGGAAGTTTTGGACATTAAAATCCATAAAATCGGCTGCAGTATCCACAAACGGTCTGCAAAAAATGATTCGCTAAATTTGCTCTAGATTTGCTAAATTCGAAGAGACCGGCTCATTTGACTTGAAACGAGATAGAGGAAGGAAACCAGTTTCGGCTGCGGAAGTGGAAGATGTGGCTACAGCATTACAAGAACAGACTAACAGTGATTCTGGAAGCAGCAGTACACGGGGAATTGCCCGAATGCTGGATATGTCGAACAGCACGGTGCATAAAGTCCTACGGAACACTTTGCGGTGTTATCCGCACAAGATAACTCATATGCAGCAGTTGTTATCTGCTGACCTGGAAGCACCTGAATCTTTTGCACTACGATTTCTTGCCCGGATGGAAGTGGACAATGGATGGCAATGGATCGTTCTGTGGTCTGGTAGGATCATAATCCGCCATTCTCCAACAACGTGGCTGCCATGTTCCCCCCGATTTAAACACGTGTGATTTCTGGCTTTGGGATCACCTGAAGAATGTTGTTTACATCGGGCGGATTGCAAATCTAGCCGACTTGAAGGCACGTATCACATACCACATCCATTGCTGCAATGAATGATGCAATTTGCATCATTACAGGTACCCTCCGATCTGTGGAGTATGCTATTTTGTACTTCCAATTAGTAGCAGAACACGGCGGAGGGCCTATCGAACAACTTATGCCTTAATCAGCAGTAAGGTGTTTGTTCCATGAAGCTCTTGCTTTTTCTTTTTTGTTTTGTCATTATCACTGTTCCCGCTGTACACAGTATTCTGGTCTTTTCGCTAATAAGTTTGTAGTAAACCCATGAACTCTTCCATGAACTCCATGAACTCCATGAATTGTTTTCTTTAGCTAACAGTATTCCTGTGTTTAACGAATCCATTTTTGGTCTTTCTCGTGACATTACCCTGACAGCTCCATCTATCGGCACATATTGGAACTATTTTTTTTCTTCGCCATACAAAATTCCATTGCATCACGATTGTTCTGCTGAACTATCACGTCATTCTGACCAGTAGTTTTAAAATTTTAGATTTTTGAAATCTATTGAACTTTATTTATAATCACCCTGTATATAAATAAGGGCATTTACATATTCTCCAATTCAGTCATATCTATAACTATTAACCTAACTTTATCTGTAACTATAACCATATCTATATCCGCTTGCAGTAACTTTTCTGCAACTTTTATTGATCGAATTATCATGAATCCTATTTCTACCTTAAATGCACATTGGAAATCACATTAATCCAGTGAAAACTAACAGTTATGCTTGAAATTTTTATTTTTTGACAGGAGACCAGAATTAATTAACTTAGTTAATTCCCTTCCGTTTTACTGTCACAAATATTACGTGCATTTTTTCTCTTTTTTTACTGTAACACGCTTTATCTAAAATGCGTTCCTTATTTTCTCTATGAACACCATTTATTACAGTTAAAAAAAACCATGATTGTGTAAATTAATGTTCTGCGTTCAAATGCATATTTTTGATTACTTTCTTATTTGTATTCATTAATAAATTTTAAGCATGCCATAATAATACTGACTTAAGTCACATTATCCCTTTTGCAATCACAATCAAGAACACGCACTCCATCTTTATTTTGAATTAAGAATCAAAGCTATGCAACGCTTTCATTAAAAATTTAGGAATATTAATATAATTATAAAATATCTTTCAAATCAACTTACTAAGTGAAAATTAAAAATTCTTCTTTGTTTATTATGCACGTACAACAATTAATAAATAATGCACTTCATAATTGGTACTGTAAATAATAATAACAAAGCAGTATATATAGTTTAAAGAAAATTCCGTGGTTTCCAAATCATTAAAATTGCGACTAAGGTAATTAAAAAATCTAATTAAATTAAGAACGAGTAAAAAGTAAAAATATTAAGGACTCCTCCGAAAACTTCTAACGATGAAACTTTATTTAAAAATTCAGGAAACGCTGCTTAAAAGTTAAACCGCTTTCACAAAAGGCTTTGAGTATGATAACAATAGAAATATTCTAGATACTCAGTGCATGATTAATTACCAGCAACTAATTGCATCATCTCCAAAACTAATTATTTTCTAACGCTCTTGAGCTGAAAGTTTTATTGATTAAAAACCAAAGTTGTTTACTTGACAAAATAATTCCTCTTGGCATCAAAGTTATTTGGGATGTATGCTTTTTTTTTAAAATTGGTGATTGTTAGATATTTTGAATCTGAAAGAAATCACAGTATAAAGATTTGAAACAATTTGTTATCATAGCTCAAAGATGTGTTTAGTCATGTATCTAATGTTACTATAACGATCTTTTTACTTTCTTGTACGAAGTAAAAGAAGAATTATAATCAAGGAAAATTTCGGTATTCATATTTTGATTACAAAATCGATTTCGGCTATTCCTGAATTGAATTTGAAAAGTTACTGCATACGTCTACAAAAGCTGACGTATTTATGTATGTACGTAATGTGTGGTTTATTTTGACAAGCCGTGAATCCACTTTTACTACTTTCGTCATGAAGGTCTGCGCGTACGTGTATACGTTCCACAGACTTGCGTATTTATCTCGCGTAACTCGAGAACGGTTATCCTTAAAATGTTGAAATTTTGAATATGGAACTTTAGTAACATCTAGCTGTACACTTTCCTTTTTTTATTACAGTCTACTATGTTTACAGTGTCACCCAAAAGACTGCAATACATTAAAGTTTCTGGCCAGTCATTGTGTGGTACATCCAATCTCGCACTAGTTCTCACCAGACTTGAAAATTTTTGGCAAAATATTGCCAAAATACGCTTGAAACTATGAAAATATTTACTACGATTATTAGCGTACGTCTTTAATTATCACCACCATTAGGTTTATTATTTATTTTGTTAATACATACTAAATCTACCCTAAATATTTATACTAGATTTAACTGGGTCTGCAACGAATATGCAGACTAAACACATGTGGTATCTCAAAAGCTTGGCGCAGCTTGAATATTTCCCACCACGGAGAGATGAAATATTTTATGGGCAGGCGATTTACGCGCATGCCCATGATAAATAATTATTTTCCATTATGGCTGCCACTAAAACAGTTCTCCATACATTATCATGCATAATCTTTGGCAAATTGGCGTATTCAGGACTGCGAAATAACCATTTCGCCATGGTGGCAAATATCCAAGCTGTGCCAAAACTTCTCGCGTGTTTTAAAATTTGCAGTAGAAAATTTTACTTTCTCTCACTGAGAAGACAGTTTCATATTCCATAAATTAAAATCATATGTTGGGCATAATTAAATTTACTTGGTGTTTCATTTTATTATTTCTAATTTTATTAGGAAGTAAATTTTAAGTAACAGCATTCATAACGTTGAAAAATGGTCCTCTTAAAAATATTATTCTACAATCTTACATTATATTAAAATTTCAGTCTGATTTTAAATATTTCAATTTGTTCATTAAAAATTGCAATTAATTCTCAGTTTCGTCGGAAGTAAGTTACAAAATTTTACTAGAAGCCATTCATTCAGGTTTCAAGGCTACTGTAATTAAATAAACTCATCAGTCATGTTTTAATAAGCTTTCAACATTAATGTTCCACCAGTCTGAGGTGATTTAATTGATTAAATTTATGTACATAGAGGGACAGAATTTCACTTGGATTATTAATTATTACACTTAAATTCCACTTATTTTATAGTCCTTCATTAAGTTATTAGGCAGCATGTAATAAAATTAACTTCGAAGCTTAAATAACGTCTGAATAAATATTCCTTTAAACGTATTCAGAAATCCGAAGTAGAAAGTTTGCTTTCATTAAATGAAAAGTCAGTTTTGTATTCCATTAGTGACATCATTTCGAAGTTCTTTGCATTGTACAATTTGTTCAGACCGTGATGCATGTAAATTATTGGATGCTGTGGTATTTGCAATATTCCCATGAATCGAGATTGAAAAAATTAGTTACGATCGTTGCAAAAAATTCAACATCGGTATTTTTCTTCAGTGTCATTGTGTCCACACATCTCATTTGAATGACTCTTAGTATCTAGTAATGTATTTAATTACTTCCAATATTTTTCGTTCAACAGCATTTTGTGATTCAGAAAAGTGACATTTTTCGTTTGAATACTTCTGCAGCAGTACGAATACTTGCCAATACAGCAATGATATTCCAAATCCTTGAAAAACTGCTTTCTCAGCGACATCATAAATATAAAACACGGAACGTTTTTCAGATTCTAGCCACACACTGGAGTGTGGTTCTTTTTCCCTCTAATATGCACCAGGAAATGTCAAAGATAAGTTTTTGAGAAGGTAGTTTATTATTTTTTAAAACAACTTTATGAATCTGTAAAATGACACATCAGTAACAGATTTCGCTGTAACAAATCTATCAAAAATTGTTTTCTTTTACTTTTTATGTCTTTCATATTGCCCTATAAAAAGGATATTTTCAATTAAAATGAAAATACAAGTGAATTTTACTTAAAAAACACTCAAAATACTGGTGGTAAACGATAAAATAAAAAATCTGAAGTGACTCCACTCGACTTTCCGAACACTTACGATTAAGATCATTACCAAGCATTTAAATAAATTTTAATCGATGAATAATTCAAACATATATACCAAATTGAAACTCAATCGAATGCACCGTTTAAACGCTTGCGCACTTTCAAGAATTTCTCCCCATATGCCATTATGCCATAATATAAAAGAAAGTTTTGTCGTAGCCCTGTAGGAGAACTATAAGTCCTATACACACCAAAATCAATACCGGTCTTAGGATGGTAGTTTATAACATGTATACCCAATTTGAGCTCAATCGAATGTATCGTTTAAACGCTAACGCACTTTCAAGAATTTCCCCCGATAGGCCATAATGTAAAAGAAATCTTAAGTCCTATGCACACCAAAATCAATAACGGTCTTGCGACGGTGGTTTATAACATATATACCCAATTTGAGCTCAATAGAATTTACCGTTTAAACGCTAGCGCACTTTCAAGAAATTCCCCCCATAGGCCATAATGTAAAAGAAATCTTTGTCGTAGCCCTTTAGAAAAACAATAAGTCCTATACACACCAAAATCAATACCGGTCTTGCAATGGTGGTTTATAACATATATACCTAATTTGAGCTCAATCGAATCTACCGTTTAAAAGCTAGCGCACTTTCAAGAAATTCCCCCCATAGGCCATAATGTAAAAGAAATCTTTGTCGTAGCCCTGTAGAAAAACTATAAGTCCTATACACACCAAAATCAATACCGGTCTTGCGACGGTGGTTTATGACATATATATCCAATTTGAGCTCAATCGAATGCTCCGTTTAGGAGTTATCGTGTTCACTCACATACACACAAACACACATACACACACACACACACACACACACACACACACATACACACACACATACATACATCTCGTAAAAATAGCATAAATGGATTCAGAAGCCCTCAAAACGTGTAAAAACACCAAAATCTCGAAGTCGAATTTTTTCATGATTACAATACTTTCCTTACATGGTACATGTTCGGAAAGTAATAAAAACTTTGTGAAAAAACACACATAAATGTTACTTAAAATACGAAAACACACATAAAATGTTACGTATTTTAAGTAACATTTCATGTGTGTTTTTTTTTCACAAAGTTTTTATTTATTTTACAAATAAAATTTGTTCATTTTGTTTTCATCTAACAAAATAGTTACCAGTACATAGTAACCAGTACGAATTCAGTGTTCATAAAACGGATGCAAGTGAGTATGAATTATTAAAGTCTGCTCATTCATCAAAATGTCGGCAGTAGACCGATTCTAATCAGAACTGATTTGCATTTAAAGCTGTATAAATCGCTGCAAGTATAGGTATAGGTGTATCGCAATCTCGATTATTCATATCCAGGTTATGATTTGAATATTCAAAGGGATTAATGATAATATATGATTCCAGCTGGATTTCACATCGAAACTTCAATATATACATATTATGAAAGAAATATTTTGTATAATTTAACTATTATAATACGAGATACAAGTTTTTAAAATTGAAGTTGAAAATTTCATAAAAAAGGCTTTTTTTGTCTTCTGAATAAAAAAAAGCTTCTCGAATGTTCTATCATTCATTTTCTTTTTCGAAAAGCGGCACTTGTCGATGAGGTATTCGCCACTACTACCACCTAAAGTATTGGCCGTTTAATTATGGGGTGCCTTTGTGCACCCAACCGCTACACTCTCCGTTTCACTACGACCTAAAAGACGGAAAAGTTAACACACAAGTTTGAACCCTGAATCAAGGTGTGATAAAATGGTTCCTTAGCTACTATACCACCGGGGAGGCTTTAAATTTTTTACTATAATTTTAATTTATATTTCATCCTATCTATCTTTAGCGAGATGTTTTTCTTCATTTTAATAATAGGCAATACCTAAAGAAGACTACTTGTCTCATGAAGAACTTGAAGCACTTTAGAGTTGTTTATTTCTTGGAAAAGAAATTCATTGAAAAAAAAAAATTTATTTCTGAACCCGTTAAACTTTAGAAATAACGCACAAGCCAATATATTTTCTTGAAATGCCTTACTCTGTTTGCTAGCTTAACTTACTTGCATCCGCTTCAGGCATATGACTAGGAGAACGCCTCTAGAACATCGCCTCGAATCAAGTATCAAAAACGTAGATGAAACTTGCATCACAGCTGCTGGAATTTAATTTTATGCCCACGAAAAAATAAAGCAAAAAGTGACATATACTGTAAATTTTTTCAATTTGTCCTTAGTTTATATTTTCGTAATTAAATAGTCTGCTTAAAGTCACTAGCGATCAACACTGAAAACTTTAAAGTCCGAAAAAAATACCCCAGTGAATATTAAAGTGGGTATACCCTTGCTCACTGCTCAGTCCACTTTGAGTATTCGCTTTCTGTCCAATGTCCCATCAAATTATACATTTCAACGAACCTCCCAGGGTCCGCACAAAACCCACGATCATTCAGTTGTCCGTTAGCAGTGTAGTTTCAATCACCTGCGCACGTATAAAAACGAATGTTGCCATTCTCAGCCCTTAGTATGAACAACGGAACATCAAAGTGTTAGTTAACAAGCCTACAGGAGATGAACCGTTGCGTACCACCTGAATATTGTGCGCACGCATCTACAAAACCCGGTACAAATCTAAGAACTTGCTGCATTTACGCTTGCAAGTGCACAGTTTTTTTTTTTTTTTTTTTTTTTTTTTTTTTTTGAGAGAGAGAGAGAGGAGGCGGGATTATTTTTCAAAATTTAATATTATTTTGCGGATATATACTCAAGAGTAGAACTTAAATTTTAATTTTTTTGTTTTATCTATACAGCCCTATAAAAGTATCTTCATGTCACTTCAAAACTTTTTGTTGCTCTATGAATAATGCTAATGTCAATATCTTAATAGGTGCGAATCTGAACAAACATGTTAAAGCTTCTGAAATGGCGCAAGTAATAAAAATATGAAATAGAATGTCAAACGCAGTTGACATCTGCTGTTTCTGTTGATGTGCAGCTAAAAGAGGGTCTTCAATTTACTTCGGAAAATATGCTCTATTACCTCTGCACTGAATTTTAAGGGGTCTTAGACAAAGGTTTGAAAAGTTCATAGAGAAACACTGTTTCTTTCTATTAACAAATTATAAAATAAACAGAATTTTAGAGCTGTTTTACGATCTGTTAAAGAACTAGAGAGCAGATCCATTAGAAATAAAAGATATATTATGTCTATAGAATTTTCAAATTTTGAGGCGTAGCGTTTAAATTTTAAAAATGCATAAAATGAAATTTGTTCCAAAAGTAGTAAGCAAAATCCCAATGATAATACATTGTTAACTATGTCCTTTCCTATAGTATTTATGAACCATTAAAACATAAGTAAGAACATATGTTTCCATTAAAATCATAAAATCACTACAATTTAAAAAATGCTCCAAGAAAAAATTAAATGACACTTTAAACAGAATTTTTTTTAAATATTGTCTAATTAATTTTAAAAAGGAAAAAGAATTAAAGAGCTTAAAGAAAGTCTATCCTTTATTTTACCATTCTCAGAATTAGCCAATTTAACTTTCTAACATATTAACTTATGTGAAGATTCAAATCTCAATCACTAATGGGAAATTTTCGCTATACTTAGAAGAATGAAATTTTCCATTCCGAGAAACAAAGCAAAAATCGATTGAAACAAATGTAATAATTGTTTGAATTATACATCTCAAAGTTCAATTAACAATAAATATCCAGAATGTAATTTGAAAAGTAGGCCGATATGTAGGTAGATAGCAAGCATTTTACCATAAGCATTAATCTGAATGGCATTTAAATGCTAAAAAATAACTGAATATATTGCTTGCATTCGGATTTATAGGTTTAAATTCGCTGTTCTAAATGAATATTCATCTATTCCATATTTGAATAAATTCTTTCATGGAAATTAAATATATTTACGAATGTAATTAATTGGCATAAAAGAAAGCTTTCTAAATATGCTCCTAAAATAATGGTTTTAGTACGTATCACGCACATTATAGAAAAAAGTCTAAAACAAGATCTTCAATTTTATTATTTTTTTCTTTGCTGATTTCAATCGGAATAAAAACGAAATCTTTCTATTTAATTCTTCTATAAAATCCGTAAACTTGTAATAAATATGACAAAAGTTTCGGCTTACGTTGATTTAAATTTAATCAAATGATTCATTCTAAAGAACTATTTCTGAGAATTTCGTACTTAAGGGATTAACTTTTCATTTAAAACACGTCGACTCTTTCTACAAAATAAATCCGGAACTTTTATCTCTTCCTTACAAGCTAACGAAAAGGCTCGGTGAATGTTCTTATTTAATCAGTGTTCAAAGTGGCTCTTCTGACAGTTTGATTTAATTGATTATTGTTCCAGTTTCTGGTTATTGATCCACAGAATGCCAGCTTATATTCAATTGTATTACTTCGTTTATATTTAAGACATGTAATGCTGCACTCGATAAGTAAAGCTACATATGCAATACTATGTAAAATATGTGATGAATGTGCATGTAGCTCTCTACGCACTTATCTGTGTACGTCCTCTCATAAAAGTATTAGAGTATACGTTAGATTTTATAGGGGAAGGTGGCCTAAAACGATCCCCTTCAGGTTAAAATTCGTATAAAATAACAAAGACTTTTAAATAAAACTTTGGCCGTTTGCTATCCTATTTTACACAATATATTTTGCATCATAAACATATTTTAATAATATTTTTAAAGTACCACGAGTAATGAAAAAAATAGAATTTTTATAAAATGTCAAAAAGATAATTTTACATTCAACCCAAGGGCATACTCATAATTCATTTGAAATAAATTTTAAATTTTTTTTAGTGTCAAAATAAAAAGTAATTATGAAATAAAAAGTATTATGAAATAAAGTAAATTTTACAATCATATAGTATGATTGATTTATTTTATGAAAGTTTTAAAATAAAAAAGTTTGTTTCGCAATCACAAACAATGTCACACATAGTCACACATAGTAATCACAAACAATGAAATGGAATAATTTAAAATTATAATAAAAAAATTATGGCGTACAATAAACGAAGAAATAAATTAAATAATGTAATAGGGAGTCACGAATTTTGAGAATGGTTTAAAGCTGACATGACGCCTAGGACGCGGTACTGGAGTTTTTCAGTCGAGGGATCATTTTAACTGGCTATATGGCTTCCCACTTTAGGTCATATTACTGGAGTATGCCAAGAAACATAACAAACTTAGCAAGTGTAATCTAAAAAATATACTCTATTAAGTAAACCAAGTCATATTTCTTCACATTAAAGGCAGTATTTCTAAATAAATAGAAAAGTTAGTGCTTACCTTATAAGAAAAATGATAAAACCTATTTTTTAAAAGAATTCTACTCTCATCGATCGCTTAAATATCGCCATTGTTTCTTCTTGGCTTGGCACAACTAGATTATGTGTTACCTGGATCGTTTTGCCCGCTATCATCATTTGCCCAGTTTCCCCTGTATAAAGTGTTGTTCATCATAAAAGATGGATCATGTAATATATAACAATTGTCTAATTTCTTTTGAGTTGTATGTTTTTAAAAAAATATTATCAATTATTCACAAAAATATATGCAGTGAACTTAACTCATGCTTGAGTACTTTTTGAGTGGGTGTATGGCAATATTTTAAATATATACTATGTGACTGCAGTATTCATATTAGAATATTTAATTTTGTTGACAAGATGAATTTTTCTTGGCATTGGTAATGGTGAACGCATGCAAAAAGTGTTTCCAATAGAATACCATATTTTTCTGCACCACGCACACGGACAGTTTAATGGCTTCATTTATAATAAATTGTTTATGAACGTTATACTTAACCTTATTGATGTACACATTTCCCAAATGAAAGAATGGAGATTTAGAACGAAATTTATAACCTTTTATAGTTCTGATGCTACTTTTCTCAAAAAAAAAAAAAAAAAAAAAAAAAATTCAATACGATTATTAACTATATTTTGAGGTACAGCATATGTTTAATTTTCAATATGAACAGTGAATTTGATTGGCAAATTTAAATTAAAAAGAATGCTTAAATATTAAATGAAGTAAGGATGATTGAAATAAACATTACTAAAATGATGTGACTTCTTTTTATTTAATTTAATTCTTAACCTTACATAAAGAATAAAAAAGTGTTCTTAATAATACTCTTTTAATTATTTATTTTTATTTTCTTAATATTTCCTCTGTCTCAATGTAACTTTTTTTATAGAAAAATATACTTGTGTATAACATACAAATTCTTCGAAAAGAAAATCCTTTCAAACGTTTAAGAATTTTTAGAATTATTCATGTTAATTTAATGTACCACACTTGCACATCAGCTAGTTAAAATGAAACCCTATATACACTATAATACCACTCTGAAAGACCATTTTTCAACTTTTCAGTTGAAGGGTAGGATTATTTCACTGAGGGATATCTCAACATTACTCTTCTGCCTGAAAAGTTAGCTGGAGAAAAAAAGGATTGTTGCCCCCTTTTACCGGAATTGTCTGTACAAGTGTTGTTTTTTTTAATAAAGAAAGGAAAGGTGTTGTCCTGATTCCAGTTTTATCTCAAATTTGAAACTTTTTCTTTATAAGAGATTGTCGCTTGCCGAAGGTTCAAAATCTTTATTTAAAGCTGTATAGAAATGGCACATAGTACATTAATTCGGCGAAATATTTTTGTAGCATATATGTTCCATAAAAGTTTCTTTTTCTGATTACCTCTATTAAAATATCGCACCTGCGAAAAAATTCAGATTTGTCTTTTTAGGGAAGTTTCACTGTTTTTCTCTTTTCTAAAAGTAATAATAACCTGAGGGTAGGTATCGAAATACATGTCTCACACTTGCTGCTGAGATTTTTTTTCACAACTCAGTTACCGTTTTTTAGAAAATTTTCACAATTTACAACATTTACCAGAGTAATCCAACTCTGCCTCTGCATTGGAGAAAATCTTTAACTGCAGAGAACATGATTGATTTTTTACATCACAATTAGAGTGATTGAGGAGAAGATCGGTGTAATTAAAAAATTTCTTAGCGTGTATCAAATCAAAAATAGAAACAGTCTCTGAATTTGCTGCTTAAGCTATAATATGAATACTTATTTCTTCCATTTTGAAAGGCGTTGAAGGGATTTAACATTGTATTAAGCAAACATGCAAAGGTATTTGTGAAGATCAACCATGTTACTCTTTCGCCCTCAGGATTATGGATATGATATCTGGGGAAATACATGTACATAATTTCACATACAGATCACTAATAAAGTACCTACATAATTGAGAATCAGCACACCATTCATAGAACCAAGTACACAGGCATTCTATCCACTTTTTCTTCTACTATCATTAGAGTACAATTAGGTCTGCAGCTCTCACGGTAATTTACGGCAGGGTTTCGTAAGCTTTTTGGTGCGAGGGCCCCACAATGTGTACGAAAATTTTGTGTGACCCCATAAGCATTACGCAAATCCAGTATACACGTGAGTGAAACTGTGAGGTTCTTTACTTGTACTGTAATACACTATTGCAATTTTAGGTCATTAAATTTAATTTTAGAATATAGAACAATGTGAAAATTTTAAATAAGTAACAGCCATTAAAATACAGGGTGACTGCTAATTCATGGTACAAATTTTGAGGGCTGGTACAGGACACTGTAACAATCACATTTTGTATGGGAATGTATGGTCAAAAGTGAAGCTTCGAATCACAAACACAGGAAAGAACAAATGCAGGAGACGGAGGAGAAACGGAGTTAGTAGTTGCTGCCGTTGTCGGTAGATGGCCAGTAGGCGTTGATTTTAGGAAGAGAGGCCATTCTCGTTTCAGTTTTCGTCCATTCACCATTAAAAACCACATGTGATTTCAGCATGATGGGGCGCCAGCCCACTTCAACATAGATGTTCGTCAGTACTTAAATGCAACGTTTGGCATGCGATGGATTGGACGTGGTGGATCTATCTCTTGGCCAACCCGATCTCCCGATTGGACGCCCCTCGATTTCTTTTTATGGGGACATTTGAAGAATGACGTTTATGCCACTACAGTAGACTCCGATGAAAATCTCGTTGCTCTACTATCCGTCGCTCTTGCATGTGTGCGTGAAATTCCTGCTATCTTTCAAAGTGTTCGTCAATCGCTGCACCAACGCTGTCAAGTATGTATCAATGCTGATGGACTCAAATTTGAACATTTATTGTAAATTAATTTCCACTTTTAAACGAGGTTATGAAAATAAAACGCTTTCCCTATCATTTGTTGTGTTTTTGCTTCGACGCTTCACTTTCGACCATACGTTTCTACACAAAATGTGATCGTTACAATGTCTTGTACCAGCCCTCAGAGTTTGTACCATGAATTAGCAGTCACCCCGAACAATCTTATAAATAAAAATGAAATTCTGTTTGTTTGTTTGTTTGTTTGTTTGTTTGTTGATTTGATTCGTATACAAATCCACAAAAATGGACCTATCGGCCTGAACACACACAACTTAGCACAGATGTGTAAAATAATATAGAATAAACCACTGTCCACTTTAAAACTTTGAAAGTCCACCCGTTCCCGGAATTTAAGAGATTTTTTTATGCTCTTCACGCAAAAATCTTTCCGTAATTGTAACCCCTGTAGTGAAAAATGTGTGAAATAAGGATCGTGGTTGCCATGTGTGGCGATTTTGCCGAATAAAATGTCGTTCGTATACAAATCCACAAAAATAGACCTATCGGCCTGAAATTTAGCACAGATATGTAAAATAATATAGAATAAATTGTAGTCCACTTTAAAACTTTGAAAGTCCACCTGTTCCCGGAATTTAAGAGATTTTTTATGCTCTTCACGCAAAAATCTTTCCGTAATTGTAACCCCTGTAGTGAAAAAAGTGTGAAATAAGGATCGTAGTTGCCATGTGTGGCGATTTTGCCGAATGAAATGTCGTTCGTATACAAATCCACAAAAATGAACCTATCGGCCTGAAATTTAGCACAGATATGTAAAATAATATAGAATAAATCGTAGTCCACTTTAAAACTTTGAAAGTCCACCCGTTCCTGGAATTTAAGAGATTTTTTATGCTCTTCACGCAAAAAGCTTTCCGTAATTGTAACCCCTGTAGAAAAATGTGTGAAATAAGGATCGTGGTTGCCATGTGTGGCGATTTTGCCGAATAAAATGTTTTAAATTCTGAAAGTAAAAATAAAAGAATAATAATGATTTTTTTTTTGTTAGTTTATATTCGTATAGTTATTTTTTTTTAATTATAATATCGTGTGCATGGGAAATCAGAGCAGGAATGTAATGCTTTACACGCAAAACAATAAGAATTGAAGATTTCCGAGGCTAAAGTGTAATTTTTTTTAGTTTGGCGAAAAAATAAAATGGCTGAAATATGGATTTTGAGTAAGTGAGTTCTAGCGGTTTGCCCAGTTTTCGGCTTGGCGCAATTTATTGAGAGCTTAAGGAAATAGATTTTTGAAAACAAGTGCAAAGGTTTTATTAGAATACAGCGTTAAATTTTAATGATCCGTGAAGAAATAATGCAGTTATTAATGGATTTCAAGCGAACTATCTTCAGAATTCTCGCCAATTGAGTACATAGATTTAAGTTGGGGGAATTCCGCCAAATTTCAGAAAATTGAAATATTCTCATTTAGTACATCCCATTTTCCTATAACTTGCCACTAGATGTCGCGTCAACACATGAACTTCAGGACTGTCCAGCCGATAGTCATGAAAATTCGTATACATCGATATCTGAATGCGAAAAATATTTTCGCCGTATCCGTTTTGCTAAAACTCGCCACTAGATTGCGCTACGCCGCATTGCCTTCTGCACCGTACAAACGATTGCCTTGCAATTTGGTATGCATGATTATTGGACACAATATAACGCGATATCCACTTTGCTATATCTGTTTATTACAATGAATAGTAATCACCACAAATCGTAATATCAAAAAGTCCATTCATTCCCGTGCGAAGAACGGGTACTTCAGCTAGTACAATTATAAAAATAAATTCAATCACTTATGTAAATTCAAGCATTAAATATATAGTCCGTGCATTAAGTGTAGCCACTTGGAAGATCACTACTGAGGAAACCCACTTACTTCTAACATCGCATATATAAGGATTAAGTATCAACGGGAAGAGTGTGACTGTTTATTTATAATTATATTATCTTGGCAAAATAGTCGACACCGCATTACATAGCACTTCTTCAGTAGCCTTTAGATTTGATAGACGCTATGATTTTTACGGTGGCTACAGACGAAGATATCTTGAAATCATTATACTAAGTTAAAGAAATATCAAAATTGCTAATGTTTTTGGTGATTGTTACTGCCTGCTGTTTTGGTGACGAAAGTTCTGCATCAGGATATCAGGAAAAAGTTGTGTCCTTCGAGATTTGTGATGAGGGACTTTCATATAGGACGATCATCGACCATTGTAAAAGAGATAGATGAAATTTGCCTGTAAGATGGCTCTGTGAGTCGTAATTATTAATTTCTTTGTTTTGCGCATGTGTGCGCTGGAAGTAGATTGCATCATGAGCAGGCTTGGGAGCTGTTTACGCTATGCGGCGCCAGAGATCGCCTATGTCGCTAATCACTAAAGCGGGGTCGTAGTACTTTCTTTTGAGAGGCTGGCGCAATTTCGCCGGTCTGCCGCTTGCCAATTATCGTCCTAGAACTCTTAGTCCGTGTTTGTGATGCAGGTGTCTTCAACGGGGATTGTGATACAATGGCTGAAGGGATCCGTTATTTTTTTCTTACTAATGGCTTTTATTGATATGAATGTACTTGCCTTCACTTCTGAGACTGTTGTGACACCACCTCGAATATCATATAGTAGGAAATGTGTGTGTATGTGTAGGGGAGGGCGAGGGGTGCTCATCTTTCGCATATGTTTATCTCACTCTGATCCTACATGAATTCATTTCGAATAAATTAAATCTGGCGTGAAATGCGGAAAACACTGAGATTCTATTGTATTGATTTTGTTTATATAATTTCTAAGTATCTTGTTATTATTAAAAATTTATTTATATTTCTATAAAATACCCTTACATAGTACCGAATATTCTGTGCACTTTAAACTAAAGCTGCTTAATAATTAAAATAACAGCACTTGGTTTTTTTTTTCTTGTTAAGTACATCATCCTGCAGTTTTTAAATTTTTAGAGGCTCAGGTGAATAAGATTTTCTATAATCTTTCACGGCTTCAATTCACGGCTTCTCTGGAGAGCAAATTTGTCGTGTATATAATGAATCGACTGCCGTAAAGTAATCTAATCCAGGTGCACGTTTTACATAAAGCTCCCTTGATCCACCCTGTCATGAAAATGAATTGCAGTTTTAAAGAACAAAGTTGGCTTAAGGTAGTTCTTTGGAGTTTTATATGTAAATTTATGATAGTCTCCCTGCATTGAGACACACAGAAAGAAACAGATAGGTAATAAAAACAATATATGAACGATGAACGGTTAAAATATTACTATATCTGATTATTCCCGGAGAAACCGAAAGAAACCTCTGATGTTAAAAAATGCTTAAAAAGGATATTATGTTAGAGAAAGAGTAGCGATTAGAAATAACGAACAAAGAACGGTTAAAATATTACTATACGTGATTTTCTCAGAGAAACCGAAAGAAATCTGTGTTGGTAAAAGATGCTTAAAAAGGATGTTATGTTAAAGAAACAGTAGTGTTGAGAAATATGAAAGTAACATTAATTTTGATGCTTTACTAGTCTTACAATTTCCCCATTCTGCTGTTTATCGTTTTAATGTTTTTAAACTAAATTGCCTAAGATAATTGACAGAAAAGTTACAGGAAAACTAAAAGTTCAGGCAAAAATTAAAGTAAATTTTAAAAGCTGAATCTAGAGCGACTACCATAAAGCTTAATCATAAAATTAAATCAAATATGTCAAAATTTTCAGAAACAGCAAATGCGTTTGAAATGTTAAAATTAGTATGTTTTTTTAACCACCATACGGAAAAACTAGAACTTTATTTATTTTTACGGAAAAAATAGACCTTTATTTATTTTTTCTTTTTCAGAATGAGGCATAACCTATTAATGATTTGTATACCCTTCATTTATTGACTTTTAATCTTATAAGCTTTTTCATAGCTAAACAAAATAAAAAATACTTTACGCTATAATAATATAATTAATAAAATAATTATAAAAATATAATTAAACCTATATTCTTATTATTATCCATAATTAATCTTCTGAAAATCAACACCAGACGAAGTCTTATATGTGAAAAAGCAACTATAAAATACATTAAAATTACAAAATGAACCATCACATCCGCACATCACAGTTAGGTGTAATAGTACAAGACAGATGACCAATGCTAAATTTGCCTTTTTCATAAGGAATACGCAATCAGGTTTAAATATTAAGTCATTTTTAATCAATTTAAAGTTATTTACAAAGTAAGTATATTTAAGTAGGCGTTTACTTCGACTCGACCCATTCCCCGACATAGAGCCAATGACACTTCTTGAAACAATATCAAGGTTTCTTTCCAGAAGAAATTTGTAACCAATCATAACCTGTCTTTGCATTTGGTTTTATTAAATCTGTGTTCTATCTTTAACTGTTCAGAAAACTTAAAAGCAATCATTTCTCCAATTTTTATTCAACGCATCATAAAATTTTAAAATAATCAAATGCCACGAGTAGCAACAGATTTTCTGTAGTATTTTTTTATATATGTAACAATAATAATCAGGCATTAATTAAATGAAAAACAACATAAACTAATATGGCCACCTTAATCTGACTTCATGTGGTCATCTTTTCTTTTTGAACGGGTAAGATGGGCATATTTGAAATTAAAGTAAAAATAAGCAAATCAGCCACCATTTTGAGGTTAAAATAAACATAGAAATATAAATTATGGAATTAACTCAAGAAAACACAATTAACACCAAGTGTAGTGTTTTCCAATGATATATGACTCTATAATAAATTTTTAGCAGTACCAAGTAAAATCAATGCTTATTTAATTATTTTTCTATTCAAATTTCATTCCAAATTTTCGTTCATATGCTGCTCCCGATTGTCGTTCAAATTAACACATCTTCAATAAGTAAATGTATCAAAAAATATTTCAGCTAGTCATCTCTGACTTAGAGCTATATCTATAGGAATTACCCTATGTCAATATTTGCTTGAAAACGAAACATAAGAATGCAGGTTTACATTTAATAGAGTAAAAGAATGCAATCAATGCATTTAATGATTAAATATAAGAAACAAGTTTATAAACTTGAGAATTAACTACTTACTGTGTAATTAATTATAAAAAAATTGTGACGTTGTCTTATATAACTCTTAATACAAAATCAATAGTCTCATGTAATATACTTTTTTGTTCAAGGAAATCTCTTTGATTAATGTTTGAAAAGCCATAAGATTTCAATATTTATGAAATTAGAAAAAGAAATATTTTTACATAAACTGCTTTTTTAATTTCGTATTTTATTTTTACAAAAAAGAAGTCATATTTTTCCTTCACAATAAAAAAATGGAGAGAGAGTAAAAAAAAAAAAAAAAAAAATGCATGCACCTTTTTACTACCTTAACATGATCACCATACAATTGATTATTCTTAGTAATTTAAGAGACTTTTTGAGTTTTTTTTCACAAGTTTTATTCTTATTTCTTTTCATATATTTTTTAATCAATAATTAAGATGCATAAAAGTAAAGTAAATGTTTACACTATTTATAGTATCCTAAAGTTTGTTTTTAGTAATAATGGTTTATTCTTTAGTTTAATTATGTTAAGTTAGTGATACATATATGTACTTCCAGGTATTTGTTACAATTATCAATGATTATGAATTTAAAAATCTACTTATAGAAGGAAAATGTGATATCTAATATAACTGATTAAAAGAATGAACTATTTTTCTTTCTTGTACACAATATGCAAAGTGAATGGAAATCATACAATCTTTATAAGTATTCTCTTTCTATTTTCATATACTGTTGCATTCTGGTCTTGGCAGTGAATTTTTTTTCATAAAAAGCTATTTAAAATTTACCCTAAGACAAAATAAAATATGATTCTGCCGTCGTGAGACCACGTTGATAGGTGGTCTCAGCACCCTCCGTGACTGTCTAGTCCAGTTAAACTGATTTTGTGACTGCTCGCACGTGAAATGGATATCAGAGATTCAGATTCATCATTATGGTCTATCCTACGTGCGGTTGTGACTTCAGCTGTGATGGGCTCACAGCTCCCCTTGGACCGACTATCATTGACCTCTGTATACTGGCAATCAGGTCTGCTGCGGCGTCAGGCACATTCACCCTGGTATATCACTGACTGAAGTAGAATTGTCTTCAATGATGAGTCCCGCTTCAATTTGAGCCTAGATATCAGAAAAAGTGTCTGTAGAAGCTCTGAGAAACTGTGGGATACCAAGCTGATTGGCGGTCGCCATACGGCCAAACAACCAGGAGTTATGGCTAGGAGTGTCATTTCAATTCATAGCAGGATCTCTTTAGTTCTTATCCGTCTTATCAGAATTACAGCACAGTGATACTTCGACGATATTCTATGCACCACTGTGGTGTTTTCGTAAAACGAGATCCTGTTCTTACATTTCAGCAAGATAATGCCCGGCTTCACAAGGCGATATTTTCTACTGCTTGTATCTAAGCTTGTTAAATCCTACTTAGGCCAGCAAGTTCGCCTGATCTCTGCTCCAGGGAGAATGCTTGCGCATTATGGGCAGAGCCCTACGACCAGATCAGAATCTCGCCGATTTAATGCCACAATTGTACAAAATTTTGCACCATATCTCACATGTCGACATCTGCAGGCAGGAAGGTCTATCAATCAATGCGAAGTCAGATAACTGCTTGCAAAAGGGCTTGTGGTGGACAGCACGTTACTGGCTTGCTCACTTTGTGAAGTTATTGCTCTGGAATCAACTATTCAATTTTTATGAAATTGTGTGTTTTCTGTACGTGTACACCACATATACCGATTTTCGTGCCATTCGGACAACCCCTTCTATGTGCAATTTTTGTTTCAATTTTCATTCTTTTTTTTTTTTTGGTCTTGTAGTATTTTTAACGTATCTGCTTATTACTTTGTATTATGTATGCTTACGCGACACAAGGTAGAAATCACAAACTCTTCTGAAATTTAAGATTTTTTTTCCCTGAAGGCTTTTATCTATTTTAAGAACTTAAATATTTAAAAAGTCATTTCAATGAATGCATTATCTTTGATTTCATGGAGACATCTGCTTGTGCCTTCTACGTTACCCATGCAACGAAATACAGTTGTCTGTTACCAAAATTGAGCTCTTTGAAAAGCTGAAGAACACTTTAGCTTTTCAGCTTACTAAATGCTTCACAACATTTAAATGTATATATTTTAAATTTTTAAAAGAATTCAAATGTTTTGTTTTTATTTTTTAATAATTTTACCACGGAGATGTAAAATTCATACAAAATTTACTCTGAACACTGACACTGTCCCACAAGTATTTCTCTGGTTCAATCATGGAATTTGGTTCGAATTCTTTATTTGTTTGTTTGTTGGCTATGTTTCATAACTTTTTAGACTTATGTGCTTGATCTATTAGATTCCGCTCTATCTTTCTGAATCCAGTAAGAAGACGAAACACATCAAAAAGAAAGAACATTTTTGGTTGGTTTCTCCCCAGAGCTCTTATTTTCTCTTATTGGCATGTATCAAATATGAAATATTAGGCAAATACTTTGACGAAAATTGATATTTGTTGGGCTTTGAAACCAGATTTCCAAGCCCATGAGATACGCCACTGGTTGAGATATTTACTAGAATAAGGAAAATCTTATATTATTCAGCAACTAAGTGATCACAATAAATTTTCAGCCACTAAGAACGTTAAAGATAGAAGATAAATATTTTCTATAGTGTTTTTTATGCATGAATATGAAGCGTTTCAAGCTGACCGTATTGATGGTGCAGTAGAACTCCAAATATCTGAACTCCAACTATCCGAATCGCTGATTATCCGAGTCGCTTATTATCCAAATCGCTTTCAGAATTTCAGAAGAAAAAATTAAGACGGAAACTTACTGTGATTCGTAAAATAATGATTTTGTCTAGGCGCGCTATTGCCCTTCCCTTCGCGATACGTTGTACGTACGTACATACTGTACTTACGTACGGCACTTGTAAGTACGCTTAACACGTAAACTTGTAGCCTTTTCATTCAATTAATTAAAGGCTCTTTTTCTTTAATAATAGTTTTTTGTCTCCCATTTTCAACATGCATACACACCTTAATTAATTAAAATGCTTACTAGAAACTTTTTTCAGAAAAAATCCAACTATCCGAAGTTTTTATTAACTGCATGGGGTCCGGTCCCAATTTATTCGGATAATTGCAGTTATACTGAATGTATTTTATTAGTTCTTCTTCCTTTTTGGAGTATGGGAGTAAGAGTTTTATTATAGAGTGGAATTGTGGTTTCATTTTAGAAAATTGTGACAGAATCAGTGATCAGGGTAACTATGGGTTAGGCAAAGTTGATTGCAATTTTGGATTAACTAAGTTAACCCTTTAACGCGCAGTATTCCCGCTCTGGGAACACCAAACTCTGACGTTTTGACTGTTGCCAGTCATGAAGAATAGATTTGATTTCTATAAATATAGTTGCGGGTGACATAGCTCCACGAGAATTCTTTACTTTTTAGCACGTCATTTCCCGTAAAAAAAATTGTCACGTTTATTTTTAACAGCACTGACATCTGCTGAAAAATGGAAGAATGCAAGAACAGCTGGATAGATAGCGCAATGCTGAAAAAAGGGCAGCTGTTGCCATCGCTCGACTTCACTACCAGCAAGATGGCGGACGATCGAAACGTTCATCGCGTGCCACAGACGACAGCTGGCTGTGCAACACAACCAGCTGTCGTCAAAAAAGGGTCTCTAGATCTGTGTCACTCGATGAATGTTTCGATCGTCCGCCATCTTGCTGGTAGTTAAGTCGAGCGATGGCAACGGCTGCCCTTTTTTCAGCATTGGGAAAGGGTTGCGCCTCAAAGGGTTAATTTATGTCTTCGTTCGCAATGAAAGTATTTAACCCATATAATCCCCTTTAAGGTAACATTCCACGGTCATTGTGTCCGACAATAACTCCTGCTCGACAACAATAACCTAATCCGCAACCTGTATTAGATGATTCGGAAGAGAGAGAGAAAATTAGTGCTGTGAGCCAGGAATATTAAAGTCATTTCATTCATCAGTGTGTCGCGATAGAAACCCAGCTAATCACAACTCATTTGCATTGTAGTCAAATAAATCTTAGAGGTGTTTCGCATTCCATTGCACCGAGACCATTTATATGCAGTTATACCAAAGTTCGAAATACTCTGTTCGTCAGAATAACAGCGAAGCACCTTCATTTCCATTCATAATTATGTGTAGAGGATAAATGATGGAAATCTCTGATTCATGTTTCCCTGTCCACGGCTTTGCTTTGGCATATTTAAATAGTTATCATTTTTTAAAAACTTTTTTTAGAGATTGTATGAGATTTATTTTAATGATGTGTTAGATATGAAATTCTGATAAAATAAATAAGATTGAGATACTTCCACAAACTTTTGTGTGTTCAGACATCTTAATATTTAAACTTCAGAAGGCATTC
Source organism: Cheiracanthium punctorium (assembly GCA_038373885.1). NCBI lineage: Eukaryota > Metazoa > Arthropoda > Arachnida > Araneae > Cheiracanthiidae > Cheiracanthium > Cheiracanthium punctorium. Next base: position 369,851 of record JAWZYV010011616.1, read on the forward strand.
GTGGTTTCGGAAAATAATATAAAGTGTTAAGGGTACCGGACAGTCATGATGCAGCGTCGTTTTTTCTTACACCAATATTACCCCTGGCCAAATGTACTTATGCTAATAATACAAAATTTGGCATGCATGTGAGTTTAAAAAGCGTGGTAGATTAGAATTGATAGATTATAGAGGATTATCCAAAATTCATAACGTGTTGAGTGCAGAAGGCGAGAACAATCTTTTCAAATATTACTCGCTCACCAAGCAGTGACCTCGGTCAGCGCTTGGATGTATCGGCTGGGCTACTGCTGGACCGTGCATACTAATGGGAGCTGGTTAGAATAAAATCTGTTCACGTTTTCAGTGTGCTTTATGTTCAAACGATACCTCTGGGGGGTACCGATACAGGTGCTAGGTCTCTCATTAAGGATTGGTTCCAAATTAAGAGGCTATTCAGTGGAGGTAACGTTGATTTGCCTGATGGGCATCCTCATAATGATAATATCAACAACCCGGCCTTAATCGACATCAGAAAGAAAAAAAAAATATCATTTTAATTGCGTTTTCAATGAAATTGTTATTCTAATTTTAAAAATATATCTGATAGTTGATATGCATATGAATATTCAAGTTTATCGTAGAAGATTTTTTAGGTCTGAAATCTTGTGAGAAAATACTATTGATTTATCAAACTAAACAACATCATTTTCAAAATTTTTTAAAGTTTAAATAATAAACACCATATACTACTTTGCCAATGACGTTTCATGCTCAAATATTTAGGGGAAAGTGGCCCAAAATGATCTCCTTAAGGTAAAAACTTGTATAGAATGGCATAAATGTTTAAATAAAACTTTGGTCTTTTTCTAGCATATTTTGCTCTATATTTTGCATCATAAACATATTTTAATAATATTTTAAAAGCACAATGAATAATGAAAAAAAAATGGAACATTTAGAAAGTGTCTAAAGGATCATATTACCCTTAACCCAAGAGCAAAATGATCCTTCATTTGAAAATAATTTTAAATTGTTTTCTATCGGCAAAATGAAAGATTATTTTAAATTATTATAAATTAAATATAAATTAAATAATGAAATTAAATAGAAATTAAATAGAAATTAAATAGAAATTAAATAATGTAATGGGGCGTCACGCATTTTGAAAATGGTTGAAGGACTGACATGACACCTAGGAATCGGTACTGGAGTTTTTTCAGTCGAGGGGTGACTTTACCCCTCCTGTAATATGACCTAAACTGGAATATGCCTTTCCACTTTAGGTCATATTACTGGAACACGTTGAGAAACATTTCAAACGTAGCGAGTGTAATCCACATGTAAAAACATACTCTAATCGGTAAGAAAACATATTTCTGCACATTAAAGAGTGCGTTTCTAAATAATTAGGAAAGTTAGTGCTTACCTTATAAGAGGTTTAATGAAACCCAGTTTTTTGAAGAATTCTACTCAGACACGATATAAACCGATCACTTAAAATCCGCCATTGCTTCTTCTTGGCTTGGCACAATTAGTTTATGTGTTACCTAGTAGATAGAGCTTTCTGTATCTAAGAAAACATATGTGGATTATTTTTCCCGCTAGGATCATTTTGGGACACCTTCCCCGAAGGCGTTACTGGGTGTATGCATGTGAAATGTAACGTATTCAGTCCAGAATTTCAAAAAATCTGTAGAAAACGTCTTTTCATTACAGATTCTGTTACTGTAACTCATAGCTCAAGTGCTCATATTACATAAATATGCACATGAAGTAAAATAGTAACTAAAAAAAAATAACAACTACACATTACCAAACATATTTTGTGTCGAATTTGGATGAAGTCATCAAATTAAGCATAATAGTTAAGAGAATTATTTTAGGTTTGTTATATGGAACCATCATTGAATGATTGATGCGTTATTCAATGATGAGTTTTTAAATTAAATTAAGATGTAAATAAATTTCACACCTTCAGTATCTCTCAATGACTAGACTCCTGAATGTACTTTTGAAAATACATTATTTTGTATTTATAAAAATAAAATTAAACATATTAGTTTAAGCATTTATTTTTTTGAAAATATGAATGATATGCAGAAAAGAAAGAATTTTAGCCCACATACACTCTCCAAAAAAAGTATTCGAGCAAGATAGAAATTTCCGACGGTGGTTTCGTATATTAAAAATTATTTATCAAAGAATACAAATTAGCCTACGTATAAATATGACTTTCCATATTTCTATCAAGTTGTGCGTTTTTCAAAAACTCAATTAGTATACTGGATGATTAAAAAAAATCGTTATTTATATTCTGTAATTGTACTTAATCAAACAAATTTAAATGCTCTACACTGTAGCTTTCATAAGACAGAAAAAAGTTAAAAAACAAAACATCTTATCTGTATTCATATGGGTTAAATCCATGCTCTATTTCGATATTATTTAATTCCATCTGATCCCCAGGGTACCCGAAAGAAGACATTCCAAAAAATCTGCACAACCGGCAAGCGATAGAACACAAAAGCGATAGAGAGAAAAAAATCGTTCTGAATTTTTTTTTTTTTTTTTTTTTTTTACCGAAAAACAAATCGTTGTTGCCAACGGCAAAAGGGAAAAATGTTATGCCAACAAAATGCTTGCAAAAAGCACTTGCTTACATCATTCACTTTAGCATGATTTACTTATTGTTGTTTTTATTTTTTTTAATTATGTCCGAAGAACAGAAAAAAATTGTAGCTACAGCGTCTTTGTTTAGTGATACACAATTTTACATTATTAAGTCTTGATAAAATAAATAAATCAGCATTTAAGTAGTTTGTTCATCGTTGATACAATTTCTAGGTGTAATTTGAAGCACATACTAAAAATAAAGTTTATAATATCCTCTCAAACAAATGCTCCACAAGTTCAACTGCATCACACCAGCAGTACAAAAATCGATGAATCAAAATTAATATAATTTTTATACTACCAAAATTCAATATATCTATACATTCTCTTTAAAAACAGAAACCCTTTTAAAGCTTCGCTGTCTGCCCATTTTCGTAATTTTCAACACCTGGCAGCAAAATGTCAGAGAAGCCCTTTAAATATAAAGCGCGCACACAAAGGACGTCTTTTCTGAAATGAAGCCATCCAATACAAAAGCCAGCTGCCTTCCTGTATGATATTCTTCCTGGCAGTCCCTCACAGAAATAACAATGCACCTAAGACTGGAAAACAATAACAAACAGCTGGTTGGGCTGGTGATAAAATGAATGCGAGTAGCTGCCGATTTCAGAGTATTTTCTTTTATGAAAAATGGTTTAAAGAAGTGAAGTAGAACTGAAAATAAGACATTTTTTGAGTTATTATAAATACCCTGTGAAAACTAAACTGTGCTTTTAGGTATTATAAATAATTTACAAATACACCGCATGAAAACTTTTGTTAACACATTATTTATGGAAAACAAATAACAATTTACCAAGTGTCCTTATTAAAGGAAACGTTTATTCTGTGCCTCTATTTTTAGAATCCTTTAATGAATAAATTACTGTAATGACTAGTAGCTTTCCAACATAAACATAAACAATAGCCTAAATTATAAGTAAATTTCAAAATAATAGTTTTTTTAATCTCACTTTACACTTTCAAATACCAATAGACGACCTAATACATTTCCTTCTCAATGTACTAGCTTTAACTACTCTGAAGAAGCAAATTTATACACTTTATTTACTTTTACACACACATATATATATATATATATGTACTATATATCTTATATACTATGTTAAAGTAAATATCCTGTGTATGTTTTCAAACAATCTTTGTATTTCAGAAAGAACGCTGTTTTGTCTTCAAATTTTGTTTTGGAGTTGTAAAAAAGTTTGAGACACCAAAAAATGTTTTCCGAATCAACACCATCTCGTTCTGCTAAGCGAACTTCGTTCTACATCATTCGTAAAATTGCACTGCAAGAACATGAAGACACAAGCAAAGGGCATAGAATTATTTATTGAATGTATTATCTGCAGATCAGATACTTCGGGTGTGTTAAACCATCATTAAGTAATATCATTAATAAGGCGTTTTATATTTTACTTTTAGGCACCAAAAGTGATTAATTTATTTAATTAACTTACCTTGCTCTTTTTATTTCTCAAATTCATTCGTTGCTGTAATACATTGGCATCATTTATTGTGAATTTATATATACGTAAGTTAGCTATTCTATATTTTTTATATATATATATATATATACTATATGCATATAGATATAAGTTATACAAAAAGAAAATAGCTATTTTTTAATTAAAAATGAAACCAATCTCTTATTATCAATTAAAAAGTTTTTTATTGCTATGTGAACAGTTCAGAAGTCATCGAAAATAATTTGAATATCGTATATATTAATTTTAATGGCTTCATTAGTCAAACTTGAGTACAATTTAAGAAGTTCCGTGGTGAAAAAATTAATTATTGCCTTCAGTTATTAATTATTTATATAGTAAAAACAGGTGTCATTAATTTTAAACAAATGGGCATTTCATTTTAGTTTTCCGATTTTTCCTTCCTTTCAGTTTAGTGTGCAATTATTGCTAATTAATTTTGGCAGTCCTCATTTACACAAAAACTGAATGCATAAAAATTTTGTTTTCTGTAATTATTTAAAGAAAAAAGCTTTTTTTTAATAGCTAACTTATTTTGATGTTTCAAGAAGTAATTTTTAATTGAAATTTAAGTAAGGGGTAACTTATATAAATATATAATAATATATAAACCCAAAGTATAGTGGCGTTTTTACAAGGTGTCTACTAAAACCATGTTCGTACCTTAACTTAAGAAAGGTAACAGCAAATGCATCAAATATGTTGATTACTGAAAATAAAGTGAATATGTATGTGTGCATTTGAGTGTGTGTGTACACCACTTAAAGAAACAGAGCATAGCGCTACCTGTTGGCTGAAAGAAAGATTATTGTTTCTACTTCGAAAACGGTAAGAGATACTCGTGAAATGTAAGTTGTAAAGAATTTTCAAATTAGAACGATCTACAAAAAACTGCCGTAAGAAGAACGTATGAGATGAGCGCTTGTTTGGCTGTCATTTCCCGAACGTGTGAGTTAAAATCTCAAACTTGATGTCCAACAAAAATTGCGCAGCGTTATGTAAAAAATAAAACAAAAAATCTGATGTGTCCAACACATGACTTCCTTGCACGTCTATTAGATCAAAAATATTTTCGACGCACTTCCACTAAACTTATTTGTTTGAAAGAGATAAAATATCAATAATAGTAAGATTTAGCGATTTGTAGCCAAATATTTCGATATCGCCAAGCTGAGTTCAATTTGAAAGATTTCCTTCTAACACTTTATTTGGCGATATTTCACCAAAAGCCGACAAACTTGAGATAGTCTGCGAGATTTTGGGGATAGCCAAAGTAGTCATTGACCACAGACTTTCAATGAATTGAATGCATTCATACACCTCAATGTATTTAAAGTCATTTGGCAAACCCTATAAATAAATTCTCAGTCGATTGCTGTCAAAAAAGATATTGAAAACAGTTAGATATTACAATAGTTTTAAATACAAAAGTTCAAAATTCTACGGGTTTAAGTTTTAGAGTTATACAAAATAGGAAATAATTTTTTGCGCCAAATTTGGCGATATTTCGGCGAAACTCGTCAATGTCGACGACATTTGGCGAGATTTTAGGCATGAACCAAACAATGACAGATTATCGCCAAATTTGGCGATATTCCGCCAAAACTCGCCAAGAACGATAACAAATGGCGATACTTTGGGCATGGACCAAATGACTGACTATCGCCAAATTTGGCGATATTTCGCCAAAACTCGCCAAGGTCGAGGACAGACGGCGAGAGTTTGGGCATGTACCAAACAATGACTGTCTACAGTTGTATTATATTGAAGATGTCCATAGACATTAAGGTACTGAAATTCTTTTCGGTAGTCCTGTAAATAAACTCTCCAGTAGATTGGAACAAAAAATCGAGATGCACAACTAGATGTTACAACATTCTTATATATGAAATTTCATAATAGTTTTTGAGATTTGAGAGTTAAATATGCACACACATACACCAAAAGTCGCCAAGCTTGGCGACTTTTGGCATAGTTCTTGAGGGAGGCACGTGACCGTGGTCGGACCATTACCTAACTTATGTGGTAGGACGGTATTGTGCTTGAAATGGATGAATGCCCCTAAAATTGCTATTGACCGTAATGTATTGGAAATCTTTTGAGTGTTCCTGTAGCAGAACTATAAATGAAAAATACACTTTTTTTAATGGAGAAATTCATTTTCTAACTCTTTATAGCATATATCACTTCTGAGTCGTTTGAAATAGCCCAATACCTCTAAAAAACGCTTTGATGAATTTCGGCCCATAGAGCGTAATGTATTTCGAATCTTTTGGGTGGTCCTGTAGATAAACTATTCAGTCGAATGGAACCGAAAGGGAAGGTGCACAACTAGATGTTACAACAATCCTAAATATAAAGTTTCAACATTCAACGCCTAACAGTTTTTGAGAAATGCGAGTTTAATGAATTTCGGCCCATTGAGTGTAATGCATTTCGAATGTTTTGGGCAGTCCTGTAGATAAACTATCCAGTCGAATGGAACCAAAAGGGGAGGTGCACAACTAGATGTTACAACTATCCAAAAATATGAAGTTTCGACATTCTACGCCTAATAGCTTTTGAGTTAGGCGAGTTTAATGAATTTCGGCCCATAGAGCGTAATGTATTTCGAATCTTTTGGGCGGTCCTGTACATAAACTATCCATTCGATTGCCACCAAAAGGGGAGGTGCACAACCAGATCATAGAACAATCCTAAATATCAAATCTCAACATTCTACGACCATTAGTTTTTGAGATATGCGAGTTACATACATACGTACGTACAGACGGCATGGAAAAACTGGCCACAGTAGACTCGCCACTGGTCAAAATGAGTTGCAGACGCGTTAAAATGATCGTGCATGCTAGCCTACGATGAGATGCATCGAAAAATTTTTTTTAATTAAATTTAGAGGTAGTCAAAATCGGTTTTTATGTCGAAATTTGGCCCCCAAAATTTTTCGGGATCACATTACTTCCTTATACTACGTACAAGGAAGTAACAATTAAAGTAAAAATCTGCATCATAGTAAACCAAGGATACATTGAACACAAAAAACAAAAAATATCTTCTGATGACTAGTTCTCCTTCTTTAAATTTTCCTCTAAAATATTTTTCAAAATGAAGAATGTAGATTTGAACTACACACTCTATGTTCTTTATACGTGTGCAAGGACACTTTTGTGCTCAATCAAAAACGGTCAGCGACAAAATACTTGACAGCATTTTGCTGTATTTCTTAAGTGTTTTTGAGATAAAGCCGTTAACTTTTCTTTTTTTCCACTAGGGTATGCTGTAACTAATTTTGTCGTGTACCGTGTTCTACTACTAAAGCCCCTTTCAATTCAATATCTACTCCGTTAACAAGTTTATGAGTTAAAGGCAGGAGTTTAGAAGACCCCCCCTTCTTTTTACTACGTATTTTCAACTTTATCGTGCAAAAACTGCTTAACGCTTTGAGGCGCAACCCTTTCCCAATGCTGAAAAAGGGGCAGCAGTTGCCATCGCTCGACTTAACTACCAGCAAGAGGGCGGACGATCGAAACGTTCATCGCGTGCCACAGATCTAGAGACCCTTTTTTGACAACAGCTAGCTGTGCGGTAAGAGATACTTTGCATTGGGCCATCTATCCAGCTGTTCTCGCATTTTCCATTTTTCAATAGATGTTAGTGCTGTTAAAAATAATCGTGACATTTTTTTTACAGGAAATGATGTGCTAAAAGTAAAGGATTCTCGTGGAGCTATGCCACCCGCAACTATTTGTATAGAAATCCAATCTATTCTTCGTGACTGGCAACAGTCAAAATGTCAGAGTTTGGTGTTCCCAGAGCGGGAACACTTTGTGTTAAATTGTTAATTTGGCAACCTGATGCAGCAAAACAACAGCATTTCAAAATAATACTCACAGAAAACCAGTAATTACTTGTTTAAAAAATATGAAAGAAAAAACTTTTTTTCTTTCAACACGTTATCTTAGTACCTCCACCATGGGCGACTGGATAAGACACTGATCATGTAAGATTGCTCAAGTACGTGAAGACCCCGGGTTTGGGCCCATCGCATGGCTGTGGATCTAACGATCTGGAATTTGGGGCGTTTTTCTCCTCATGTAGCGTTTGAACCCCTTAAAAAATCCTCCAGCATAGGCACCCCCGTAGGACGTGTGTAGACGTGCCGCTGACGCCATACAAATTAAGATGTGTTTTTTTTTTTAAATAATGTGAACAAAAACATCGATATAAGAGATACTTAGGACCGTCCATTGTAAAAAAAATATGGTAAAATAGTTATTAACCCCTTAAAGGTCGTATTATTTTCAAGAAGATGGTCATAAATGTGCCTATTTTTTTATTCAAGAAAATTTATAAAAATAAATGTACGTACAATATATGTATTCGTTTTAAGGTTTGAGACATTTTTTAGCATTAAATGAAAAATTAAATTTCTAGGAATAGCAAACATTTAGGGTTATTGTGACTGAATGTGTGTTTTTCAGTGGAAATTAAAAACATATTTTTTAAACACTAAAAGAGATTTTTATTAAACTTACTTCATAATATACATAAATATTTGTAACGTGTTCTTTGGACATAGGTGAGAGAGTGAGCTAAATGTGTAAAATGCATGGCAGAAGTAACCGTACTGCTACCATCTATTTTAAAATAAACTAATCCAATTAACTTTCCAATTAACTTAAAAATAGTCTAGTACTGTGATCTGTTGTGTAAAATGAGATATAAAAAATTACTGTGCAAAAGAATTGAAATGTTCTGATCTTTCAGGCGAATATCTTTTGAACATTCTACCCCGGAAATATCACGGGCACGAGAAATAGGGGGGAAAAGCTCAGCCCGTGATTTTGACGTGAGCGAGAAGGAAGGGGTTAAAAGGTTAATAAAAGAGGGGATTTTAAAAAGTTCCTTTAAAATCTTTCTCTGATTTTGTTCACAAAATACGCACTAAATGGGAAGCATATTCTTTTGCGTCGCGGCTTGCATGATTAGGCGAGTTTTCTCTCATTTGACCCAAACTTTTAAGTGCAAGGAAGATTCACCCGCGGTCATTGGCGTAAATCAGAATGTAACATTGAGGACGGGAGGACAGGGCAAAATATTTGCGACTTTAGAAAATACCATTTTCAAAGAGGTGATATCTGAAATTTCTTGATTTTTTTTTAGTTTTATATATTTAATTTTTTGGGGGGGAGGGGGGGGATATCCTCCTCTTGCTCTTAGTGACTTATGGCTGTTTATTTGTGCTTCCCTATGTATTACTACCACTGAAATTATTTTACGTTTAAAAAGAATACTCAAAAAATGGTATTTATTAAACATTAAAATTAAATAAGAACATTATAAAGAGAACATACAAGAGAATTCCAACATAATTTTTAAGCCAGAAGAACTTATTTACAGTGAAGTTTACAGGTGAAAATTAGTACGTGTTCTATTGAAATTTATAACAGTTCTTATTTCATATGAAACGGTGGACGTCAATAGCATAGCTCTTGTTAGTCTTTGATATTTAACAAGAGCACAGGAAATTATTCCGATGGAAATCAGTGCGTTTCACTTGTAGAAAGATAATAAATACATTTGATTTAATTATTCAAAACGTTTTCAAATTATTGTTTCAATTAGCCTACGTGACTGAATTTAAAAAATCGTTACGGCGTAGTAAAGCATTTCTAATGGAAATAAATTTATAATATACGTGTTTGACATGACTGTCAAAGTATTGACTAAGTTTTACATAATCTCGAACTCTTTTTCGTAATTATAGAATATTAGATCACGAGGAAATGGGCACAATTTTGTTCGAAAAATCAGTAGTGTTCGAAAGTTTAAAGCATGTTTAACAGTTTAGATTCAAGTCGAAACCATCAAGAATTATGTTTGATACAGCAAAATTGACTTGACGGAATAGGTTGTATACTATACTAAAAGCCATAAAATTTCTTTGCTCAAATGAATTTTTAGTTAAACTAAGTTAAATAACATAGCTACCATGACACATTGTGTGTGAATGTATGTGTACATTAATAAGTTTCTGCCAGACGATCTCTACTTTTCATGTATATACTTCATTTTTCTAGCACATTTTAACTTTATAAATTTCAAAAGACAAACATTTTACTTCATATTTCCTTATACATAAATTTTTGGAACTGTACTTTCTGCATTGCAGCTCTCTTGAGAACAGAATATTCTCGATGTTGAAAAGTATATGTTTTATGCAATATTCGCATATTCTTCTGCGATACTATATTAAATTTAGCTGAACTTACCTTTTGAATTCAGGATTTGAGCCTCATGTGACCTTCGAATATTTATTGTTCGATAGATAGATTTTTTTTTCAAGGATTTTCTTATTTATCAAATTCCATACGCTTATGATGCCCTGTTCAAAATTTTATATTTTATTTTCAACAACAACAACAGCAAATATTTTTAGAAAATACAAATTTTAAGCTATGTATATATATATATATATATATATATATATATATATGTGTGTGTGTGTGTGTATGTATATGTATCAGAAATAACAATTGGATTAGATTATATTTCAAGATACAGGTAAAAAGTTTTTTAAGCCACTTTTGAAAGAGAAATACTTCTATCTTAAATAAACTAATCTTTTAGGAAATCTAGCTTAGACTACAAGCAATTACAAGATATAATATTATTTCAAAACCAGAAATCCATACATAAAAGGAATCTAATGGTAAAAAGTTCTTTTTTTTCTATTTTAAATAATATATTTTGTATTGAAAAATAAAAATGGTTTAATAAAAGTGTTGAATTTGAGAAGTAAGGAAATTATAGAAATGAAGGTTTTTGAAATTAAAGAAACTGAGGTTTAAAAATTATTAAAGTAACTTTAGGGGCAATTTAAAAATTACAAACATATGAAAAAACGTTTAGAAACTTTAAAATAATATATACTTTTGAGTATATATTATGTAACATTCAAAAATTTTACTAAAATCATTCCCTGTGGGCATAATCCACTTAAACAGGTAAATTTAGATTATTGTAACTCTTCATGGCATAAAAGATGTATGATATCCCATCTTATTAGAATATTTCACTGTCCACAGCAAAATTTAAGCATTGGCTAATTTTCTTTTATTTTCAGGGTGAATATATTTAATTGTATAATCAAAATACTTTGTGTGAAAAACATAAATGAATACTTCGCTTTTTTTATATTTATTTGGAAAATCATCAGTTATTCATGAAATTTATGCCGTTAATTTATTTTTTAACTAGAGAATACTGAAAATTACAAATGGGATGTAATTCACTGTTTTTTAGAGAGTTAATTAGTTACTGTGACAAGAAATGTGAGAAAAGAGATTAAATTGATTTAAATTTTATTCCTGACATTTTGCATACGTCTGTAGAAAAAACATTGTCTCTTATCTGAGTACCACACTAAAGTTTAAAAAATAGAAATTTATTTGCCCCAAGAGATGCTTATATAGACCTATATTGCTTATGAAATTAAAATTCTTTAGTTAGAAAAAATAATCCAAATTATATTTTCATAATCATTTTTATTAAAAGAACATAATATTTTTGTTCTATTTTGCAATGGACGATATCGATTCAAGAATATTTTAGTCACGTGTCGGCGAAGAACATGTACTTGAGCCAATCAGAATGAAGAGCTGAGAATCAAGAGATTCTACTTTTACAAACGATTAGTTGAGGGAAACCTAATGGATGAAAAATAACGCCACGTTGATATCGTCCATTTCATAAAATCTGATGCGAACAATGCGTAACTTCCTTGTGCATCTGTTAAATTATACATATCTTTGATTTGATTCATTTAAAATGTTTTAATAATATATTATGCTTTGGCAATTTCATGCCTAAAATAAGAAACTTTGCCAAACTGAGTTCAACCGTTAAAACATATTTTTGAACATAAATTGGACGATATTTTGCCAAAATTGTAGACGGTGATATTTTTAGGAGGGCCAAACAATGAATGTCCATATATTTCAATTCATTAAAAGCCCTTTAGGTGAGCCTGTCAGTAATCTACCCTGTTTATTATAACCAAAAATGGAGATGCACAGCTAGATGTTACAACACTCCTAAATACCTTAATCGAACATTCAACGGCTGATCGCTTTTGAATTAAGCGACATACATCCATACTTACATGCATGACATTATGTTCACATGTTGACATTATGTGTAGACTAATAAAATTGCCTTCACGGTTAGTCAAAATGGATCATATATATAAGGGCCGTATATATAAATAATGTCAAGCTTGGAGAGGGGCAGGGGATTCCTGAAATTCTGATATCTTGTGGCAACTTTGGGGGAGGAAGTAACAATAAATGTGGCATCACACGTTTTGGCTTTAAAAAAAACTTAAAATCAGAGGGTTAAAATTTGAAGTAATTTGAAATACCAGAATTTTATAATATTTTTTAAATGGGTGCTAAAACAACTTTCGTGAAATTGTGAACATTCTGAGGCTAATCGCTTTTGAACTAAGCGAGATACATCTGTACGTACATGCATGCATACAGGCATTATCTCGAGACTAATAAAAAAATGCGTTCACGGTTAATCAAAATGGATTTCATGGAAGGGGCGTATATAAATAACGTCAAGCTTGGAGGGGGGCAGGGGATTCCTGAAATTTTGATACCTTGTGGCAACGGAGGGATAGGAGGTAATAAGAAATGTGACATCACACATTTTGGCTCTAAAAAAATAAAATCAGCAGATTAAAATTTGAAGTAATTTGAAATACCAGAGTTTGATAATATTTTTGAAATCAATTCTAAAGCATCTTTTAATCCATTTATTTTTCATTTATATTCTTATTTTTTTCGAAAAATATATTCAGGGTAGGTCTGAGAAAACGGTACCTCAAGAATTGAAATTAAGTTTTACTTTCCAAACATGTAACATGTAAGGAAATATTGTAATCATGAAAAAATTCTACTTCGAGATTTTGTATTTACACGTTTTGAGGTCTTCTGAATCCATTTATGGTATTTTTACGAGATGTGTGTGTGCGTGTGTGTGTGAACACAATAGCTCCTAAAGGGGGCATTCGATTGAGCTCAAATTGGGTATATAAGTTATAAACCACCGTCGCAAGACCGGTATTGATTTTGGTGTGTATAGGACTTAATAGTTTTTCTACTAGGCTACGACAAAGATTTCTTTTACATTATGGCGTATGGGGGAGGGAATTCTTGAAAGTGCGCCAGCTTTTAAATGGTAGATTCGATTGAACTCAAATTGGGTATATATGTTATAAACCACCATTTCAAGAGCGGTATTGATTTTGGTGTGTATAGGACTTGGAATGTATGGTGTGACTTGGTGTGTACAGGAAGCTTTCTTTTACATTATGACCTATGTGCGGAAATTGTTGAAAGTGCGCTAGCGTTTAAACGTACATACGATAGAGCTCAAATTGAAAAAAAAAAAACAATTTTTGCAACTTCATGTCAATTTTTGCTGAATTATTCATCGATTAAAATTTATTTAAATGTTTAGTAATGATCTTAATCGTAAATGTTCGGAAAGTCGATTGGAGTCACGCCAGATTTTTCCTATTTTGAATGCAAACAATACTCCTTAGAATCACATGATGGGTGTGCGAACTGTTCAACGGTACAGGGTCCCAGTGACGGAACATCCGGGGAGTTTGGTTGATATTTTATCCATATGTCTCTGTCTGAGATGAAATTGCGACATGTTTCCTCAAGTACAGCCCGTGATGCAAATCACACATTTCAACATCCATTTTGGTTTGTTTTTCCTTCTGTTAAATCTAATCAGTTTGGAGCAATCCTTTCCGCTTTTGTTTGAGGTTCTTATATTCATTTCTTTACTTTGGATTTCAAAATTTGTATTTCGTTTACCTTCTTTTCTTCTTTTTACGTAACCCGGTGTACTTGATCATATCTTTCAAATACAGGTATCGTTCCCGGATCTCATTTAAGCAGTAGTTTATGTATCATACTTTAAATTATTTTTTAACCTTTTCTCATTGGTATCTTATTGTAATTTTTCCTATGTCACTTAGCAATCATTTTTAAATTGTTGTTGTTATTGTTGTTGTTTGCACGCGATGCTCTGGCAACCGCGTTGCGATGGCAGATCCCCCTATATAGGCAGGCGATGGGCCGAAGGAGTGGCTTCCATTTCAATGAGCCCCAGTGGGAGGAAGTCCGTCTTAGCTCGGGGTCCCGTAATTTAGAACCAGTTCCAGAGGAGGGACCAACCCTCTGAAATCGGCACCCCCAGAGGTATCGTTTAACAACTTGGAGGACTTTGGAGCCACGACGGATTTTACGTGCACCAGCTCCCATTAGCGTACACGGTTCCACAGCGGACGGGCCGAGAGGGGGAAGTCCCTCCCAAGCACTCGCCAAGCCAGATGCTGCTTCACTTGCCGTGTTCTTAAGGGAACGGAGTTTAGCGCCCAGTCCACTGCGGGACTTTAAATTGCTTATTCCACCCATTTAACTTGATACTTTTTTTGTCTCCTAAGTACCATTTAGAGTATCTTCATGTTCCTCTTAGTAGTGCTTTTTCAGTTCAAATAACAGTACTTCAGCTGACGACATGGTCATAGCCACGATTTAAATTATAGATATAGTAGGACTGTTGGACCAAGAAGATATACATCGGAGTCTGCACGGTTCAATTTATTATTACTATTGGCTTCATTTTAGGGGAGGGGAGGAAGCAGCTACATCCCATGGCTATGCTTATGGATGACGATAATAAACTGTTGTAACGATTATAAATTTATATTTGGTTTAAAACACTTCTGTGGAAGCTTAAAAATAAAATTTGTTATAGGATCGCAAACGTAGTGCTTTGTTTTTGAATTGCAAGCCTATATTTATGTAACACAACGTGACGTGTGAAAAATAGGAGGGTGGAGTATGACCCTTCGGGGCAAACTAGAGGGGGTAGGGGGATAAAAAATTTTGAATAAATGAAGCGTGACACCTGTAACGAAATCATTTGCTTAAGGTGTTTTAAATTATTAAATTGGGTTGTTGCGGTTAGAAATCCAGGTTCGATACACTTAGTTGCAGCATAATAAAAAGACATTTAATGCTTGAAACTTTTTTATTTAAAAGAAACTATTGAAACATTAAGTTATTACAACGGGTGGTGGCGGTGGTGGCTCAGCGAAATAAAATCACGGCCTATAAGGACCGTGAAATTTAGATGGAATGAATTAAAAATTTCGCCAGCAGAGAATTACACATTGGTGCGAACAACAATTTGGCTGAGATAAATAACGCCCATTCCAGAGCAACCCTAAAACTTAAAAAAATTAAAATGACGGAATAGCGAGCAAATAATTTTAAAGATGTCGCAGGGCAACAAAAAATAATAACGCCAACACTATGCCAAAGAAATGGGTAAAAAAAACGCCGTTGCTCTTGCAAACGGACGCAGTGTAATCTATTTTTAGCACAACGGCACCACTGGTCTGATGTAGAGAAGTAAACAATTAAGAATAATACATACGGGGAAAAGCGAATATACAGATTAGAAGCCGAAGTGACCGAAAAATGAGAACAGAAATGATTTAGAATACATGATTTTGGATAGATTACATTAAAGGAAGCCATATTAAACGACTATTAAAATTAGATATGTGATCTCCATCACAACATCATTTACGAACGGCCCCATACATTCATACATACCTATTGTTGCAGAACACTCTACTTAGTTCTCGGGTTTCTCGTTTAAAAGTCCAATGCATGTGGAAAGTTCTAGTAAACAGTGTACTTGTAACGATGGAACGCAGATTTTATTGCTTCTAGAACTTCGTTGAACAATCTGCTGTACAAAATTCGCAGGCACTAACAGCCTACAACTTGCTAATAGCAGTCCACTTAATACAGAAGCTTTTTCAGATGCTGCATTTCAAACACAACAGAATAATTCCACAGGTTAAAATTCAGCGGAAATAATCGAGGAAAATCAGAAGTAGTTTTTCAGGATCGAACAATAAAGAATTCACACACCATGCAAAAACCACCAAAATATCGCTTTCAAAGCACAGATCGCAGAGCCTTATGCTTTCAGCAGAATTCAGTAAATTGGCTTTGAGCCCTCACTAAACCGACTCTGCTTTGAGGCACCCTGCTCTTCTATTGCTTATGCCGACGTTCAGAGAAATTTCCATAGGGAACCATCTCCGGAGAGATCCTAATCAAACCTGAATTTTGATTGCGCAACAGAAAAGTAATTAAGGAATACTAGGATATTAAGTAATACATATACAGGGAAACAAACATTACAGGCGCCCTTTGGTAAAATCGCGGCAGATGTTCGAAATGTCGCCAAGCTTGGATATTTTCTGGGGAAAATATCGCCAAATTTGACGTCAAAAAAGTCCCCAAAAGTGCATTGAGCTAAGCTCTAGAGCCAATATTTCTCGAGAATTCAAGACAACCCTATATTAACCAATGAGCATACACAAAACTCCATATCTCAAGTTCTAGTTAACCGGTTTTTATGCAACAGAATTCAAATTTTAATTATTTGGCGCGTAGAATACAAATTTTAGACTAAATTTAAGAACTGTGGGCAGACCTTCCTCCACCTAATCAGAGTTGGTCGAAACATCAATACAAAAATTTTTTGCATCTACAATCCTTCCTTTACTCGGTACAAGGTAGTAAAAGGGGCGTAGATTTGTAATATTTTAAAAACTTTCTGTAATTTTTCCCTCAAGATTATTTGTTTTAAAATGTACTAAAATCATACAAAATGCTTCAAATATATCTCCCAAGACTGTAAAAGGTGATAGAGGAAATGAAAACACTTCGAAAATGCAGAGGAAAGCAGGATCAAAAACTTCGTTTTTACACACCTGTTGAAAAACGTATCAGAGTGCAAAACAAACCTTTGTCAATTTCACATATAAGCTACAATTTTTAATAATAAATGATTCTTGCCATGAATATTAAAATTTACACATTTCTTTCAAACTGGGTGTTTTTTAATTAATTAGTTATTTTCAAAACTGAAATACGAAATTCAACTTACGGTCGTGACAATCACAGGTATGGGATGTGATCTACAGCGCATTTGCTAAAAGTTATTAAAATACTGGTGAAGTTTCCCATCTATTCTTTTCTGAAACGAATAGTTTTTTTTTCTTTCTAAAACTACTGAACTGAAATAAATAATTATACAGAATATTATAGTTATAATGATCCAATTATTAAATAATAAAATTAGTTGTTATAAAGCTTAATGGTAAAATTCATTGAATGCTCTAATACATTTTGAGAAGTGAGTATTAACTCTGTTATAAGGATGATGTTTTGCGACCTCGCATTTCTATCTACAAAGTTTTAATTTCCGCTACTATCCCCAAATATTGTGCCAGATACTGAAATATACTGCATAGTTTTTTGATTATTTAATAATTACAAATCATAAGCACTGGTTTTATGTTTCTTAACTATTGCGATTTAGCCATAATAAATTCAAAAATACAATATACGTGTGCAGCCATAGTTAAGCATTTGTCCTTTTTTTCGCTGACGTTTAAAAAAATTAAGCCTGTTTTAAATCATTTAACTCATTAAATCAAAATCAAAATTTCATTAATGCAGCATAAGAAGATCAATACAAGCACTTTTTATAGAGCTCTGAGCTATATGATTAATTTTCATTTGGTAAAATCAGACTGCAAATTAAGATATCCTCTTCAAAGTTCTAAAATTATAACTTGAAAACAATTGGAACTTCAAGATTGTAATCCCAAAAGAAAACTTATTATTGATTTACAACCGAGATTACTTCTCCAATAGATAATGCTTTATCAATAATCCGTGAAAGAGATTACTAGTCATTAGTTCGTAGAAATACTGGTCTAAATACGAATTGCCTGTACAAACTACTCTAGCAGTGTTGGGATTTGAACACTTAATTTAGAACATCTGTATAGAAAGTACAATTTGTCTTTTAAATTTTCAGGAGTTGGAGATTAAAATAAATTACTAACTTTTATCTTAAGGGTATTATACAAAATACATTAAAAGCCTTAAAATCGGAGTTGCGATCATTAAAATCATGAACGAATTTGAAAATAAATTATGCTCTGTTAATAATGAAAATGTTTCACTTAATTAGTAGTTTTAATTTAATATTTTATATTATTTCATATTTATACATTTTTTTTTAATTTAAAGCACTTGTCGATCAGGCCACCACCAATGCCCGAAGCGCGGGCTGTTTTATTATGAGGGTTCCCAGTAGGCAGCCTGCATTACTCCCTATAAAAGGATGCAAAAAAGTTAAAACCCAAAGAAGGTAATCGAACACAGACCCAAGGTGAGATAGAATGGTTCATTAACCACTACACCACCTGGACGGTCCCGCAGTGGTCTGGGCGCTAAAATCCGTTCCCATAAGAACACGGCAAGTGAAGCAGCATCCGGCTTGGCCAGTGCTTGGGAGGGACTTCCCCCTCTCGGCCCGTCCGCTGTGGAACCGTGTACACTAATGGGAGCTGGTGCACGTAAAATCCGTCGTGGCTCCAAAGTCCTCCAAGTTGTTAAACGATACCTCTGAGGGTGCCGATTTCAGGGGGTTGGTCCCTCTTCTGGAATTGGTTCAAAATTACGGAACCCCGAGCTAAGACGGACTTCCTCCCACTGGGGCTCATTGAAATGGAAGCCGCTCCTTCGGCCCATCGCCTGCCTATATGTAGGGGGATCTGTCACCGCAACGCGGTTGCCAGAGGGCATTAGCAACAACAACAACAACCTGGACGGCTTCTTATATAATGTAATATGTAAGGACATTTTGTCAGAGTTGATCATCTTTTTTGAGTCTTGTCTATAATACTCCCCTAAGAAAGAATTTTTTCTAGCACATCTTGTAAAGAAAGCAAAGAGACAAATTTGTTTAAAACAAATAATTAAGGGGATAAAGTCGTATTCATTTGAAAAAAGAAAAATGATTTCAATGTCAGATTTTGCTGTTTAGATTAACCCATCGCTGAAAATCAAAGAAATATGAGCTGAAAAGATTGAAAATGATTCAGAAATATATTTTTCTTTCTGCTTTAGTTTTCCTAATTCTAGTTATCAAAATTTTACAAAAGAAAAATACCAGAAAATGTATTGAATGGCTTATTGCAGTGTTCCAGCTACAAAACAGCTCGTAGTTTAAATTAGCACAATTTCAAATATATCTTCTTACATTCAATACCTTAAACTGTTTCGGTGTGATCAAGGAGTCATTATTTTAAGCAAATGAGAGAGAAAGTCCTCATCTTCATCTAAAGAGAGCTTTTCTGAACATTTTCGATCTTTGGCTTCCAGGATAGTTCGATTATATTTGAACAGTAGTGCACTAGCACCCTCCTTCTATAGTACATCAGCATGTTCGTTGCCACTTAGACCGCGGTGTGCTAGGATACTGAAGGACATTGATCCCTCCAATGCAATTTTTGTATGGATAATTGGCAATCCTATTCATCCCAGGATGGTGGGTCGTGAGATAAGTAAATTACTGGAATATTGGTTAAAGGAATATCCCGCTTAGTGTAATAAATTTTATTGTATTAAAACTTTATAATTTGTTTATTATTATTTTCTGGGTATATACTGTATAAAGGTGATATCTGTGAAACCAAATAAAAATGACTGAAACACATCAAACTCTACAAACCTGGAACTCATAAGCTTCAAAATTTGACATTTTCAAATACCTCTAACTTTTACTATTTTCAGGCAAAATAAATAGTAACAAAAAATAGTCATAGTTCAAAAATGTTCACTTTATAAATTGATATACGGTCCCTTAACTCATATACATAAGACCTTTTAACTAAATCATATAAATCAAGATATTAACTCAACTCCTGGAAGTCTAAAAATATGAAATTTTGCACACCCATGTAAAATTAATTAAATGGAGAAATATTTTTCTAATAAATATGCAATAAAGATGTACAATAACTCTTTCAATAAATAACTGTTTGGTGTAATACACACACACACACTCACATATGTATATGACTTGTTTTCGAAAACATATTTTCGTTAAAATAAACTTGGCAAGTTTAGTGCCATCGATAACTATTCAATTTATTTATACAGTAAAACTACGAAAAAGTACTACAATAAAAGTAAATCTTACTGGAAACTTTGTTTCAT
This sequence comes from Cheiracanthium punctorium, assembly GCA_038373885.1. Classification (NCBI taxonomy): domain Eukaryota; kingdom Metazoa; phylum Arthropoda; class Arachnida; order Araneae; family Cheiracanthiidae; genus Cheiracanthium; species Cheiracanthium punctorium. Next base: position 390,177 of record JAWZYV010011616.1, read on the forward strand.
CTAACATTATTCATAGTTGCCCATCAAAGCATTATATTAATGCATTATTTTAACGTTTTGTTATATGCAATATTGTGAATCTGTACGGAAAAATGTAATTTGTATATCCTTGCAAATGTTACAGACATTGTATGTTTACTAACAATGCAAATGAGCTCACGAGTGCAGCTAAAATTAATTACCTGATTACACGCATACTTTCGTAGATTTAGAAATGAATTTTGATAAACCGATTACAGTTTACTTATGCAATTCCGGGATTTTGACTAATTATATTTTAAAACGCAATCCCTTTAAGGCTTTGTGAAGATCAAATATATAAAAGACGTAAATAGTTAAGAACTAGTTTTAAATTACAGATATCCATAGTTAAAGTTGTGTTGTGCAGGTGTACAGAAAATATTGTTTAGAAATTGTATGGTATTTTGGAAAATTTTAACCAGAAAAAATAGAAAATATTTAAATCTTAAAATTATAACTAGAAGATAAATCTACCTAAAAGTGTAAATACAAGCTATTTATATACACGTGTTCACAGAAGAATATTTGCACTGATTATATTCGTTCCTGTAATGAATTTCAATTTTAAAACAGCGTGTTTAGCCACCACACGGGTAAATAATTTACATAAATAATTAATTAACCCATTATAAAAACTCATATAACCACCATAGTTTTGTGAGCGCAAGCTGATATATTTGTCTGGAGAAAAACTCAACTCAACACAAACATATACAAAATCCATAAAATTGAAATTCTTTATGTTGCGTATTCGCTTAAAATGACAATATGTAAGTATCTTAATCCGTAAACTTCTTTTTGAATGTGCAACAGTGACTAGTCCATTTCAAAAGTATAAATAAAAAGTTAAACGATAAATGATGGAATTGGACGATTTGCAGAACTAAATCAGAAACATTTTTGGGAATGGTTCTGAAACTATCTCAGCATTGTCCACTCGCTATACAGAGAGGTAAAAATTAAATCCAAAGTACTCAAGAAGAGGGTGGTAGATAATTTTTATAAACAAATTTTAATAAAATTTTAAATATGTGTTATATGGATCACGGGACAAAGGTTTATATCGAAATAAAATAGTTTTAAGTAAAATTGTCTGTGATGTAGCAATTAAATGAAATTTTTTATCTGATATGCTTAGGTTAGCATAAACTTCAGTAAAATAACTATAAAATGAAGTGCATAGAATCAAAACTCCCACTTTCTACTTAGAAAGTTAGCTTTTAGTTAATAGAAAAATGCAAAAAACACATTAGCATACAAGATATATTGGCTCAATTTTTTTGTGATATATTTGTAGCCTAATAATAGTACATAATCCTAAATTGGTAATAATTCTAAGCTTGAATATTAATTTAAGTATGGAAAATATGAGTTTTGCAAAAGTCTAGAATGGGAGCTTTGCATCTACACCCTTGAAAAATTAGCTTCAATCCTAATAGTTGCAAGTACTGCCGTTTCAGCAGCTGCGTTGTCTCGCATATGAACATATTGGTGGCCAGACAGCTTTTTGCCCTAAAACCGGGACAATGTGATAATCCAGTAGTTTGCTGTTTTGTAACTGGCATCTCCAATACACTGCTTCGATGTAATGCTCTTGGAAAAGAAATACAGGCCCAGTCTCAAACTCTCCATAAGACTAAAACTCTCCATACCTTGGCACATGGGAAATTCAAGAGTTTTAAACCTTGTTGCGAGACGTGAAGAATGGTGGAAACACTTCCATAATTATCTATATTCACTACACCGTCTAAGTGTAAATTTGGTCTGTTTATTCATCGGATATGCAATAAGTAGTACACATCCAAATGCAACATCTCCAGAAAACGCCCAGCAACATCAAGATGTGCGAAAAAAATCTTGTTATTACAATAATAGTATTTACTAGATATGCAATTTCTCTGGATAAAAATTCGAAATTTCGCAAAAATCATGAGCATGAAATAACCTATATTCACTTCTCTCTCTTTAATATTAAAAAACGCACCTTGTACTTGCAGTGGTCGTGTGATCTTACGTACGTATTGCAATTTGGTACCTCAAACAACCAACTTTTTAATGCAAGAAAACTGGCACTTGTCAAGTATTGTCATGTTCATCCATTAGAACCAAAATTTAACTATCTGTAGCTTCTTACGAAGAGTTGATATTTTAACTTCGTCAATGAAAGAAAATTTCTAAAATAGTTTATATATGAATGTATGTGAACTCTCTTTGTGTCCTGCAGTGGCCTAGTCGCTAAACTCTGCTCCCATAAGAACACGGAAAGTGAAGCAGCACCGGCTTGGACAGTACTTAGAAAGGCGAACAAAACACATCTCACGGCTGGGCTGAAATAGGACCGTGTACGCTAATGAGACTGGTGCACGTAAAATCTCTTCGTGTTTCCAATGCCCTCCATGTTCATATGATACCTCTGGGGATGCTGATTCCAGGTGCTTGGTCTCTCATCTGGAATCGGTTCAAAATTACGAGACCCCAAGCAAAGTCAGACTTCCTCCCACTGGGGTTCATAAAATGGAAGCCGCTGCCCTTCGCCGTCCCATGTGGAGTGTCCCGCTCCCCGGCCGCCAGAAGGCACTAGAGACAACTAAACTCTCTGTCTTTATGATGATAAACTCTTACTCCCTCCTAGGTGTCAGTGAAAGTTAATATTTATATTCAATAATGGTTCTTTCTATTGTTTCTTAGAACAGTTATTAAATATTCAAAACGGAAAACCGAACTTCCTAATCAGGATCTAGGTAATTAATACATATTACAAAACTCAAATGTGTGTGTATGTATGTATGTATATCTGTACGCATTTATACGCATACTTGTTGATTTTGAGAAGGGTGTTTAAGCTGAAATTTCCAAATGGGAATCTGCACCTTAAATATGAAAGAGAAAATATATAGTTATTACTTTTTAACAGACTAAAGCATCTTTATCAAAAACATAAGTGTATTGTTTTCCCTTATTGTGATTAAAATATATCTTATATTGCATGTTTATCTATATTTATAAAACAAATTAAACGTAAAATCTTTCAAGAAAAATAATTTCCTTAAATTTACAATATATTTTAAATCGTTATAAAGTGCACCGTTGCAGGAATTCAAATTAGAATTCCCATAAAATTCCATTCGATAATTTTTGAGGTATTATCTCCCATATTTCCAAATCAATTCTAAATAAATATTGTAAAGCAATCTCCAAATCTGTGTGCAAGAAGTTGTTTTCTCATGCCTACTTCTAAAAATAGAAAAATATTGATGCTCCCCACCTCCTCCCTTTCCAGTTTCAAATGTTTATCTCTCTCCCTACACTTTTTCTTTCGTATAAAAATCCGATACATCTAAAATCGTTAGAAACGATATGAAAATATTCTAGGTACATTTCGTTTCAGCCTTGAAAAGCTCGATATTTAAATATATAAATATAGATATGTCTGTGTATGCGTAAAAGAAATGTCGTTGTTTTGCATGTATGCATTAGTATTCAATAAACACGGTTACTCGTTTAGCTTATTTGCTGGCGTGTGTTGAATACAGATTCATACTACTACACAAATCGGCTGTGTAAACTTATGAACGAGCATTGCAGAAAACACCTTATCAGCTTTCAAATTCGAAAACTATCTACATTTTCGAGTCAAAGTTTCAAGTTTTAAGGAAAGAATCGTCGAAACCTTTTACCGATTTTTTCCAAAATTTGCACAAACACGGGGAAAACACACAGAAAAAAAATCCACTTACTTTAAAGTTTAATCCACGTGTTATCGGTTGTTTATTTTTTCTATTTTTGCAAAATTTATAGTTAATAAAGGCGTCCGTAACACCTCAAAAATTATAACTATGCTATACCAATTTATACTGTTGGTGTTTTTTTCTGTTTTTCTTTTTTTTTAACAGCATGTTCTTATAGTATGTGCATATGCGAAGATATATAATGTTTTAATAAAAATTATTTATTGCACATATACGAACAATGTAAATATACTTTTTTCGTAATTTTTCTTAAATTTTACATTAAAACAACAGAAAGCGCTGCAATATTTATAAATAAGAGAAACTTCAATCACTGAATGTACATATTACATTTTTTAAACCATACGTGTGTATACACTGGTCATCATAAAATGCTTTACTAGTTTTTCAACAACTTTACTTAATAATCATAGGTACCTTTTAAAGTAGTTATGTATTTTTTTTTTCAGTGGTAATGAACTTCAGTTTATCTGTATTTGATACTTTTGTATTGTAGTTTCAATTCTATTCATAGCACGTTTAATCACCATCATAACCATCATAAATCACTTAACATGTTTAGGTTTATATATGCTAAATGGGATAGGTTAGCTTTGATTGATGCGTACATTTCATGCAGACCTAATTAGCTAGAGATAACAGATGCGATGAAGGCTAACTAAACTTTGCATGAGGTACATCTGTTCATTTAACTGGCTAGGCATTGCCATAAACTAAAGGTTGCCTTAAAAACTTTTGCAATAATAAATAATTGAAAGGTTTATTGCTGAAAATCTATGCGTTACGCATAACTTAGATAAATGCACTTCATCTTTAATTAGAAAAAATCTGTGAATGCTTATGTTATTGTCTAGTAAAAGAATATAGTGCGTTTTACTTTAAATTACAATGTTTTAAAATAAATAAAATATTCTATGTCATTGATTAATAACCAGTGGTTCGTGAACTCCTATGTATTTCGGGAGACGTAATAGGGCGCTCGTGAAGTAATATACTAACCGACAACGACTACACAATAAGTTTACTAATTTCTTTTGGATTTTGGAAGGGGATACGCACACTGTTATAAATATAAGTTCAACGTTTCACCAAATAACCGGTGAAATCAGAGAGTTACAAGCAATGTCGTATTCGTTGAACCGTATTAATGATTCACTCGAAAATGTCTTATAAAACCTAAGTATCGATTGAACCCAGATTTCGGTTCAACCGTGAAAAACATAATTTTCCGGTGAACTAACATGGCTGCCGTTAGCTCGCGTTAGGACGTTAGCGGCGATCACAAAAAATAAGAAAAACTGCCTCAGGAGTTCTTCGAAAATGGAAGTAAGAACCTTTGTTAAAAAATATAGGCTGTGTAAAGGAGCTACCCCATTTGAAATCAAATAAACACATTTGCCAGCAATGGCTATCTACATTCATTTAAAAGAGAACAGAAACTAATTATAGCTCATTGATATTTTTAAGTCACTATTACTTTTTAGAAATAACGAGTAAAATACCAGAGCTCAATATTCTATTTGTAACCAGAAAATTTTTTCTTACAAATTGAGATAAAACAATGCTATATAATTTGTTTTGCTAAAAAAAGTTGTCCGCATGTGGCTCAGTTGTCAACACGCGATCGTTTCAACCAGCCATTGTGGGTTCGAATTTTTTTAAACTTTTCTTCAAGTAGTTTGTATTAATTTTGCTATATAATGGAATGCGGTGCTTGAGAAAATACCGCTAAAATGGTGAAACTTAGCACTACATTTTCCAAAATACTGGTGCATCAAGATAAATTGGCACCGGAATTTCGGTGAAATATTGAACTATATTTTTAAGAGTGCAAGCAGAAAAATCTTGGGAACCACTTTTTGCTTTACATAATTCATTCTTATACGTACTGACATACCACTGTTTTTTGTTCAAAACTTACTACTTTAATTTATCTTTAAAAAAGAAAAATAAATCTACCTAGGGTCTGCAACATTTGTTACTATTGTTTGTTTTTCCTTTATTTATATTATTCTTTTTAAAATTTCTTTTAAAATAAACATTTTTTCTTTATTTTTCTTTTAATGGCAAATCTGCGTTTTCAAAAATTCCTAGCGGCCACAACATACACCATTATTATTATTATTATTATTATTATTATATTTTTCTAATGTTTGAAACGGAAAAGTAGTGTTTTTACAAAAATGTCTTTCTACTTTTCTGATTTATTTCATAGTAAAAACCACGTGAATCTTAGGATAAAATGCAAAAAAGTTGCTGTTTTCTGTAATTAGAAAAATTGTATAATGCAGTGTAACATATTCCGGAAAAAAAAAATAAAATACCAAAGTGCACATTTCTCAATTTTCAGTTCAGGTAATGAAACGAAAAATAAACTAGAAACACACAGCAATGCGAAGTTGCAAAATTCGTTCTAGTTCACTTTTCAGTACTCACTTTAGAAAATATTTATGAAACAATAGTCGACTGACTGCCAGTGATTTTCGAAAAATAATTTAATATTTCGTATAAAGCACTTGACTAAAATTGACAGTTTATACACTCTATTTCATTTTATCTTTGGCAATCCTCGTTTTAAAAAATATATAATAAGAGTTGAACACTTCTAATATGTTCAGTAGCGTAGTGGTAGCGCATTGCGGTGCTGTGCGTGCCTCAGGCTTGGGGTTCAATCCTTGGGATGGGCAAGGTTGACTTAGTCTTTCATCCTTCATGCAGGTAAATGAAATGAGGACCAATCTTAATTGGTGAACTAAATGCTAGTGGCCTTGGGTCAAGATAACCATCTGGCTTGTCTGTATGTTTGTCCACCCAGGGCCATCATTTTCGGAGGAGGCGTCGCTGTACATCTCAAATTGCTAGGAGATTTTGGTTCTCCCCTGAGTATTTTATTTCTCTCAAATGTTTATAGCGCATCTACCTTTTTTTAAATTAAAAGTCTGTTGATTTAAATTCAAAAAGGGGTAGCATTAACATATTTTAAAGTATTTTTCGTTGTTTATATAAATTATTCCAAAATATTTGGATAAATACTTCTCAGTGACATCCTATTTCTGCTGCTGATGTCGTAATCATTAAAAAAATTGTGTATACATTATTCAAACTCAAGCTATATTAGCATATTTTATCTAATTATCTAACTATAAATGTATTTATACAATTGTATTTATATAAGTTTAATAAATAAGATTCACAGAATAATGTTCATTAGTATTTATATTATAAATATTTACTGAATATTAAAATTGGAATAAGCTCATGCAGTTACGTTCCAGTGAATTCAAATAGATATTTAACTTAAGTTTTCTTTTTTATTTTGGAGAATCTCGATTTTGTGCATCGATAATTTTAAAATCAAACTTAAAGTATTTCAGAAACATAGTAATTTCAAAATACACGAACGATTAAAAAAGAAAGTTACATTGAACATAAAATTAAATATAATGTCACAAATTTTAAAATCAAGTAAAATAAACGTCTTTGAGATTCTGATGTATTTAAAAGCGAAGCAAATATTCACTTTCTTAATTGGACGAGATCTTGTTATTTGTTTAGTCGAAATTTCTACGCTTGAAATAAATTCTTTTCTCAATACCTTAACGTTGTTATCGCTTTACAAGAAAGCATGCTTGTTATTTTTGAAAAAAAGAGATTTTAGAAATTAAGCAAATACTTTAAATTTAATTGCCTCTGCATTGAACATAAATTTATATATACAATCGGAGTACGCATTCTTCGTGATTGAAAACTGTGTTGCATGAAATAAAAATTGAAATCAGAAAAGAAGAAATATTTTAACTCATACTACAATTGTATAGATATTTTACATTAAATTACTATTTTCAATTAAATTTTGTTTAAATATTTATGTTATAGGATAGCCTAGTGATCCAATTATTCAAATTGCATGAAAATACCATAAATAATATGCGCAGGACGTCCGCAGTCAAGCTGTTACAATTCCGGTTACAGTGACAACACTTAAGTTAATAATGCCAACTTTTTCAATAAAAATGTGATCTTCATATTATAAGACCATAAATAACATTGAAATTTCCATAAAAACCATCAAAAATGCATGGCATTTTATTATACCCCATGATTGTTTTACGACCCCAACTTCATACTGATTGGCTGACTTGCATGATTTTCTATAATGATTTTCGCTTTGCTTGTGGACTATGGCTGCAAGAAATCTTTCGAAACCCTCGTATAACAGCATGTTTCTAATAATCTAGGGAAATTTACAGGATGAATCTAAATATTTTCGAATAAAAGCCAGAAGTCACACCGGGTAGGTAAAGCAAAGCGTTTCTATTGGGTTCTTCCTCTCTTCCGCGGCGCGGGTGCATGTGTGAGAAAAGATAGACATCATGGGGATTTTTGTGTGCATTGTGCATGAAGCTCTTAGTTAATCGTCGATAAACAAAGTACACAAAGATTATGTCGTACACAAAGATGTGTTCAATATCTTGAGTTAAAGTGTCACATACATGCTGTGACACTTTAAAACACATATACTGTATAACACGTATGTTCATAGTTTAGCGTTCTTTATCGTTCAATATAAATTTCAGCTTTTCTTTTCTTTTCCTTTCATTTTTTTCAGGAAGTTCGCTTATTTATTTTTATTAACTTTAAAAAGTATTTATACAAACCATTATTTTTTATTTACTCATTTTTTTTTAGATTTTCGTGCAGGGGAGACGGGGTCAAATTTAGATTTTTAAATATATAGTCGAACCTGCCTAATGTGACCACAATGGGGAACGACAAAACTGGTCACCTTACAAAGGTAGCACTTTAATAAATTTGTTTATGCTTAAAATTCAAATAACACTTTCACAAACACTCTACAGTTTATTTATAACAAGATCTCAAAATATATCAATATCAAGAGATCAATAAATATCCATGAACAAAAAAAGAGGAATGTAGGGAGTAAAATACTGAAACATTAAAATGAACATTGCTTACAAATTGTGTGAGACTTCCTTATACTTACATTTCAATATGTATTTTAATACTTGTTGGTCACAATGTATAATAAAAATAATAAATATGAATAAAAAATATAAATTTCCATTTTGCAACTTCACATATTACTAAAGTACAGTTTGAATGTTTGGCTTGTTTTCATGTTTGCACAAATATAGTTCATGAGACAATTTTCACTAGTGTACATCAAGAACACATTTTTTAGATAACACACTGTGCTGTAACAGCAAAGTTCTAAAAGGGCCTCTCACCAAATAAATCGCCAGATTAAAAAAATGAAAAGAAATGTTAGACTTTATACATGTTTGGCAAAATTTAAATGTGACTCGGCACAGGGGTGATCAGACTATAGTTTTTGTAGCCTAGACAATATTATTGTAAGTCTGTGGGAAAGGAAGAAAATTAAATATATTCACAGACTACAGTCGCCAACAAAATGCATTACAAAAAGGCTAAAACCAAAGTAAATTAAGAAACAGTTAAATAGCATTATTGACAGCTGGGAGATTTAAAATGGCAAGAGTATTACATTTAGAATAGGTAAAGGGAAATCAGAAGTATTCATAAATGTGTGATTAACTTCATCAAAAGTAATTGTAAATATGTGATTAACTGCATTCCACACACATCTTACCGGAAACCACACTGAATCAATTTTAGCATCAAAAATATAAAACTCTCGACTAAAACAAGTTTTCCTTTTTAATCTATTTTTTTTTAATTCATCTATTGAGAACAAGTGTTACAGAAGAGAGAATCAGTGTTGAGATCAAATCTTGTGAGGCAGTTTATAGTGGAAAGTGGTCACATTTGTCAGGTTAAAAAACTTAAATTTTGCAGATTATCTGGTCACTATACAGTTTTCGCAGGTGGTCACTTTACAGGATATTTTCCCCATACATTTTTTATGAGTTACAATGAAATTTCATAAAAGTGTTCACTTTATCAGGTGGTCTCTTTACCAAGGTGGTCACTTTATCAGGTTCCACTGTAGTTCTAAAAATATTTTAAAAACAGAATACTAAACTAATGTTTTAGATTTTCTGATCTATTGGCTATCCTTAATAATTTCAGTTCAATTCTAAAACAAATTTTTGTACAGTAAAAATCCATTTTTCTTAAGTACGTTTTGTTGCCCCAGTGTATCCAAATGGGGTACGTTGGGTCAGCTAAAGAGAAACGCAATAAAAAAATTAATTTCACTGCACAGTGACTAATATAAACTTTTTATTGACTGACACTATTTAGTATTAAGTTAGATAGTAAAGTAGCTCAATGTTTTTATAAGGTAAATTCTAATTTTATGGCTCTAAATTTGTTAATAAAATTTTTTAAAAAAAGGTTTTAGTTAGATAATATCACTTTGAGTCCTATTAAGGTTACAAAATTTATAGTTATTTTTAAGACATTAAATTAAAAACTGTCATTTTACAATAACTAATAGACATCATATAACTGAAAATTTACAGCAAAAGTCCACTTTGTCACCATTTTCTCAGTTCCAATACATTTGGTTTTGGCAATTTTCTCACAATATCTTGTCTGCTGTATAAATGTCTGCCTCATCAAAGATTAGAGCATAACCTGGCTGAATTTCTTCCATATAGTGCACTTGAAATTCATTTTCATTTTTGCCTACAACTTCAGTATCAAAATGTTTAAAACTGCATTTTTTCTTGCCGTAGACCTTGAATAATACGAAATCTACGAAGTCAATATTAATATCTTGTACTTCTTCAAATAACAAATCCTCAAAGTCGGATTCACTGGAAGATTATTTTCATTCGTCCTCTCTTACAGCTACAATTGTTTGCATTTTTTTTTCTCTCTTGCTTCCTATCATTCGGTCTTTCTCTCTTCTTTTATTTAATCACTTCATATTAGATTGTGATTTTTAAAGAAGTATCTGTAGGGTTTTATGATTTCTTTAGGTTGCCTCTCAGTTTCTCTTTTGCATCAGCCTTAGGTAAACGTTTTTACCATCTCTGGTGTCATTTTATGTTTTACATAATTTCCTTGAGAAACTGAAGATTCTGTGGCTGATGTGGAAGACTTATTTAGATTTATTTAGATCATTAAAACATTAAAAAGTAAAAAAACTTGCAGAAAGACAATAAATATATAAATGGGGGCACAATGGGTCGCTGACCCACTGTACCCTATTTCAGGTAGCCCAGTGTGTCCCATATGAACCAATGTGTTACTTTTCACCTCGAAATTCCAAATCATTAAAACATTCATTTAAAATACAATATAATAGAAAAGAAGGTGATTTAGACTATATAAACATAGCACATAACTCATATTTACACTACAAATTTCAAGTATAATACTTACTTTCTTCAAATTTCACGCAGATGATCAGAAAACAAAATGGTTCTTTCATCCCGCCACAGTCACAGTGAGATGTTAACTTTTTCCATAAAGTTTTTTGACACCTACATTAAATAATTTTCTCATTTGAAAACTTTTCACTGAACCACAACTATCTTCCGGGGACCACTGTACCCCCTGACCCACTGTACCCAACTCTGAAAGTACGTACACATCACATGTTTGCGGCAAATCTTTGATAGGATATTATTACCTCAATGACTTCAGTACTAAAAGAATTCTTCAAGAACCATTTATGATAGTTATTTTTAGTCTCACGTTTCTTTTATTTCAGATGAAGTAACTCTTGAAATCATGAGGATTTAAAAATAAAAAGATGAGATTAAACTATTTCTTACACATATTGCAAAGTTTTTCATAATTTTGCAGTGTTCAATTAAATATTTATTCCGTATTTTTGAATTTTTAGAATATCCCCTATAGCCAGTTTCCAGAAACTCTCATCGAATAGCAAAGAGTCGTTCACTGGTTCTCTGTATCATCAACTGCCAAACGTTCACTTATCGAAATTTCCTGTTTTATCCAAGAAAATCCTATTGGATCAAGGTAAAAGTTCTCCGTAACTTAAAATCGATCAAAAGGCAGAAGGAGAGATGGAGTATTCCTCTACAATTTAGGACATTCGAATCTTTCGGAAGTTTATTCTTCAAGATGAAACAAAAGGGGAAAAAAAGAATAGAATAGTACCTATATCGGATTAGTAAACTTTTGAAAATATTGTAACTTAGAATTACATGAACTGGATACATATTTGTTACTGTGTATAAATTAATTGAAACATTTTATAATAATGTAAAAGAATATAACAAACGTATTAGTATTTTGTGAGTTCGCAGGTGATAATTTAAAAATAAAAGGCGGCAGACAAAACGGAAATAATTTATTTATTCAAATGATTGCAGGTTGCATTTTCCTGAACATTATGAGTAATAATAGATTAATTTTTCACACTCGACGGAGATGTGTCACTGATCACAAGATTGCTATCTACTGAAGAAATATCTGTGTAACAAATTATAAAACGAATTTAAACAAAATTAGTCCAAGAACGTAATACTCGTAGACGTAATCAAGAATGCAAGATATCGTTTAGAATCGTTAACTGCATCTAACATCGGGTCATAAATTTGCTACATTGCAATAGGCCTAAAGGCATCTTATGAATGTAGGTGTCTTATATAGGTAACACATCTAAGCTGCATAGACTACAAAATACATCTAGATGTAAATGCAACAGAGGCTGCTCAAGTTGAAAGCCCGTCTTTGCACATTGTTTAAGATAAATAACTGAACTTTTAACTTATATCGCAAAGAAGTAGAGCCAGATACTGAAAGGTGTAAGCATTAGAAAGTTACATATTTTTTTCTTTCAAACTTATCCTTGTATATGTTAATCAAATGGAAGCGGTTAAAAGCTTTTCAATGACAGAAATATGAGTGCTTATGTCACAAAATCCCAGAGGATTCAGAATGGATGAGATGTTACACGCGCTCATGCAATTAATACATACAACAATACGGTAAATTAAATTAAAAATAATTGCGTACGTTAGTTAATGCCATGCACAAAACTGTAAACACATATCTAAATTTATTTTTAGCATCGAACTCGGCGATTTGATGGTTAAAAGTCGCGAAACTTGGCACTGATTTAGAGAGCATTCAGGCATAATCTACAAAATCTGTATTACTATTACTACAGTTTTGCGAGACTCTGTACAAGGTATATAAATTTTAACTTTTCACTGTATGATTTTTTTTATTCTAAAAAAATTATTTTTGGAATGGTTGTATTATATATAACTACAGAAAGATAAAGAGAAAAAATACGAGTTAAAGGTAACAAAATGAAGTGAAATTTTATGAAAGTTTTAAAGTTTTTGTGCATGTAGGCATTTTACTTTAAGCATAATCTTATGCTTAATTTATGATTTAACAAGACACTTACCTGAACTATAAGAAATAAAATAATTTTAGATGAAAAACGGTGATAGAAGATCTCTGCATATGCTTTGAAATTAGAAAATCATTTTTAATTATATAAAATAGTCTAAGATTTTACACACTAACATCTAAAAACAATAATAACATAAAATAATAACATAAAATAACAAATAAATTTAAATGCAATAATAATTCTCTATTTACTCAGATTATATAAAAGAACTCATACTTGCATGTATGTTTTATGTCATATGATTATTTCTTAATCGAATTTCATTCCCCCCCCCCAACTATATCTTTCTACCTTTTAAATTACGTCACTTCAATTCTTTACTTTTAAAGAAATGTAATAATATAATTATTTTTTCCCATTGTACGCTGTAAATTCAAGTCAAATAAGAAACACTCACAGGCTCCAGTGATGCTTAGAGATACCTGCTTGCTGTTCATTAGTATGCATGCACAGAGAAAAAATAGATTTTAAACTTTAAGTGTTTCCTAAATTTTATTATTCCGTGAACATATTTTTTTAAGAAAAATAAATACAGTGCTTGTACTTCTTTCAATGGATTTCCACCCAATTACTGATAAGAATTTGAGCAAAAGAAAAATAAAGAATAAACCTAATATCTAAATATTTCAATTGATCTCATTTCTTTATTTTGATATTTTAATTCTACTTATAAATTTAAAAGATTTTGTCGATCATTAAACAAAATAAAATTGTCTAAAATTTCTATCAAGATATTAAGTTTAACTTGCGAAAAAGAATCACAAAGACAGAAAATGAATATTGTCTATTATTATTTATAGTTATGAATTATAGCTAGTATTAACAATTATCATGTTAAAATTAATTTGTTTTATTATTTTAAAATTAATAAGTGTTCAATAAGTTAAAATAACATCTATTCGAGATTTAAAAACAAATTTTTAGACACATGATAGTAACACAGTGATCTATTTTTCTTAAGAAGCTGTAGTGTATTTAAAGCTGTAGTGTAGTGTGTGTGTAAAGAGTGTTTTTATGCAAATCATTGTATAATAATTAGTGCTACCTAAACAGGTAATTCATATTTTCAAGATTATTCAAATTGTAGTTTTCCTTAAGATAAAATAGTTATGTTTCCTTGTAATGAACCTGTACAAGGTAATCTCTATTCCAGGATTCCAGTCTGTGAATGACTTATATCGCCACCGATGAAAATCGAAATTTTTTCCATCGAAACATCTGTATGGCCGTTCAAGTAACTTCTATGGTGATATTTTGCAAAGTATTTTTATTATTTTAAAGTATTTTGAACTTCACTCTCATTTTCGAAAATTAAATGTCTATTTACTTTTCTTAAATACATTTTTAATTAACTATTTTTTTTTTCAAAGAAGGATTATTTTATTTGTTTTCTGCGATAGAAAAACAAGAAACCTAAATAAAAAATCTCTCAATGTTAAAAAAAAAATATTAATCTACATAGATATCACTGCTGCATGTACCCTCTTACAGCACTAAATCGAACAAGAAAACGCATTTAGTTACTGCATTCATAACTTTTAATCGAAGAAAGCTACCGCTAAATTTTCGTATCACAGCGAATTCCTTATAATGTCTGATAAAATTATCAATTATTTACTTAATGCAAGCTCTTTTAAAAATGTGAGAGATCCATTCTGCATTTTCAAAAGAGCCCTGTTCATTTACGTCCATGGAATAATGTTTATTTTTGTGAAACTAAATAATCCGGGCCCTCAGTTTTGAAGAAATCTTTTGTGCATCCTCTTAAGTGAAGCATGATACGTTGGCGGGGTTCCAAAGATATTTGGATCATATCCAGACAAGAAGGTAAAAGCTTGTTTTGTCTTGACACGTGCCTGGACGTGAATTTCGTTTTGTTAACGGGCTCTGATTCCCAATCAATAATAAGGGAAAAGGGATTTTAGTACACACACACACACACGCACACACACATATGTGTGTGTGTGTGTGTTACTCTTTAAGGCGCAACCCTTTCCCAATGCTGAAAAAAGAGCAGCCGTTGCCATCGCTCGACTTAACTACCAGCAAGATGGCGGACGATCGAAACGTTCATCGCGTGCCACAGATCTAAAGACCCTTTTTTGAAGTAGCAGGCTGTGCCGCACAGCCAGCTGCATCCAAAAAGGGTCTCTAGATCTGTGGCACGCGATGAACGTTTCGATCGTCCGCCATCTTGCTGGTAGTTAAGTCGAGCGATGGCAACGGCTGCTCTTTTTTTCAGCATTGGGCCATCTATCCAGCTGTTCTCGCATTCTTCCATTTTTCAGCAGATGTCAATGCTGTTAAAAATAATCGTGACCATTTTTTTACGGGAAATGACGTGCTAAAAAGTAAAGGGTTCTCGTAGAGCTATGTCACCCGCAACTATCTTTATAGAAATCCAATCTATTCTTCGTGACTGGCAACAGTCAAAACGTCAGAGTTTGGTGTTCCCAGAGCGGGAACACTGCGCGTTAAAGGGTTAAGGTGGGCTGGATGAAATGGATGCAGATACTATAATCATTATATCTGCTTATAAATCGCTGATCGAATAAAGTCTGGGTTAAACTAAAGTTATATTTACAGAAATTAATATTTACAAAAAAAATATATAACGGTAAGCCGTGCAAGCCTATTTTTTAGACAAACAAGCAAATAAACCCCTACAGTAGCACAATTAGTCCAAAAGACGTTTAAAACAAGTTTATAACACGTTTTTTAACGTCCAAAAACGTGTTTCCAACGTAATTTGAACGTTTTTTGAACTAGTTGTGCTGCTAGGGACAATAAAGAACATCGTCGTCCACGTCGTCTGGCTCGCACAGAGCCGTTCTTTTCGTCTGCCGATTTTCGAATCGCACTCCGGATGTCAGTCTTTCTCCAGGTGGAGTTCAGCTGTACAGTAACTTCTTCCTGACATATATACAGGGTGAATCTAAACTCTTGGGCAAAACTTTAACGGGTGATAGGACACATAATAAGCAATCAGAATCACATAGCAATGTGGGGTCTGCAACGTCGACTTCGCGTAGCTGTTAGTAATCACTTTGGATAAAAGTGCCGAAACAACAGTGCATTTTCCGACCGTTATTCCTCAGAAACTAATGTATTTTCCCCCGAAAACAGAAGACTAAAATGGATAGTTTAAAAATTCTATTTTATTGGATGAAATTTTCGGAGACGAGACTATTGTTTATGAAACTTTTAAGAAATTAGGCGGACACTTTAATGCTTTTCCAAAAGTGATTATTACCCGGATAAGTTAAAACTGCGTTTTTCACCCCAGATTGCTATGTGATTACGATTCCTCATTGCGTGCCCTACTACCCCTTAAAGTTTAGCCCAAGAGTTTTGATTCACCCTTTATATTTCAATTTGCAAAATACTTATGATTTCTGTCTGTCCATCTGTCTATTGGTCCGTGCGCAAACTGCCGTAAATATGTATCGATTATTATGAAATTTATTCTCATGTACTGAACAACTGAACCATCTTTTTGTAAATCGCTGCCGTACAAGTGTTTCAAATACCGTAACAGATTGTTTAAATCTCTATTTAGCTCAATATATGTGTTTCTACGAAATTATGAATTTTTAATAGATATTGGCCTGATAAGTTATCCTTCTTTTTAACAATCTCCATACGCTAACGTGTAAAACGTGTAGTTTTAAAACATTCTCCAAGATGAAAAAGTGACAACAGCAGATTCTTAAAGCATTGTTAAAAGAATATGATTTTACGCGTACTTGTATTTTTTCTTTGCATTTATTTATTTTTACACCTGAATAGGTGCGCATTATGAGGGAAACATGCTTTTCTTATGACGTACATCTATATATAAAAAAACATTAGACTTCTGTACATTACTTGGAATTCAAAATTATGCAATGTCTATCCGTATCAAGCACCTGGGAGTCAGTATGACCGAAAAAAAAAAAAAAAAAAAAAAAATGGTTTGTCTGTGTGTCATTCGAGCATTCTGTCTTTCTGTCCGTGACGGTTCTTTTGTTAAGGCATCACTTAAAAATGACTGAAGCGAATGAAATTAAATTAAATTTGGTGGCATTATAGGTGGTCACCAAACTTAAACTATAGCCGCCGAATTTTTTTGAAATTTTGATAAGATTTTGAGATTTTGTGAAAATCATTTCAAACTGAGTAAAATTTTGGTCGCGCATTTCGTAATAAGGACTAAAGCGAATGAAATGATATTTGGTGATATGATAAGTAGTCACTCAGCTTAAACTATAGGCGTCGAATTTTTCAAAAATGTAGATTAGATTTTTGAGATTTTGCGAAAATCGTTTCAAATTGTGTACATTTGTGTTCGCGCATAACGGAATAACGACTAAACTGAATGAAATGATATTTGGTGACATGATAGGTGGTCACTCAACTTAAACAATAGACATATTTTTTTTTTTTTAAGATTTCAATTAGATTTAGAGACTTTGTGAAAATGGAGTACACGTTTGTTTCATTTCTGAAAAACAAAAAGAAAATAGAATGAATTAAATTTGGAATTATGTTAAATGGACAGGTTAATTTAAACTATGGAAAGAAATTGTTTTAAATATTTTGTAGATTTTAAAATTTTGTGTGAATCGTATAAATATTTATTTTCGCATCCCTCAAAAATGCTTAATAGAATAGAATGAAATTTAGTAACATGATCAACAACGACTAAAATGATAAATGTTGGAATTATTTGAAAATTTTGAATAAGTTTTAAAACTTGATTTTAAGTTTATTTACATTTTTCAGATTTTGTGAAAGTTGTGAAGAACCTTAATTTTGAGAAAATAAAATGCTTTCTCTATTGACAACTTCACTGAGCAATTTTTTACTCTCTTTCCTGTAATCTTTTAACAATACACAGAAGTTATAACGTTGCTTTCAATACTATTGCCAGTTTGCTAATTTCATATTTTGTACTACTACATTGCTGACGAAAATTCAGGATTTTTTGGTAATTTGTATTGTATACTAGCCTTTCAACGACGCGTACTTCAGCTAGTTTGTTGTAAAAGTAAGAAATTTCTGAACATTTTAAGCAATAGGGAGATTTCACATAATTGCTTTTAAGACGAAGATCTGATTCAAAAAAGCTATGAGTATGGCCTATTATACTAACTTTTCATTAGTATATACTAGCAAATATTCCATTTGTAAAACTAGTATCAAAATATGACTGCTACTTCCATAATTTTTCTGATCACTGTGCATCAGTTTAAAAGAATAATAAAAGAATATCAATCTCCAGGGAGATTTAGTAAATAAGCAATTCTTAAGTTTCAACTCTGTTATAAATTAAAAAAGTTAATACCATAAATCACATTTAAATCGATTGTTTTTAATTCAAGTTTTTCTCCAGCGAACTTAAGACCACTATTTGGCATTATCTTTAATAGAAATTTATCCTAAGAAGTGAAATCCAGTTATCAAAACTTTGTGTCCTTCATTTCATAAGGAGAAAGATAAAAAGTTACTAGATCCCTAACTTTTGATTTTGGAGCTGCTGAACACGATTTTATTTCTGCAAAGGAAAATAACATTTCTCTTTCGAATTTTTTTCTTCTTTTTTTTTCTTTTAAAAAAGAGGAAAGATACTCCAATGTTTGTAAAAGTTTTTTTGGAAATACTGTTCTAAAGTATAATTATTTTTGCTTTATTTTTAAAAAGGAACTCGCATAAAGCATGAAAGATTACAGAATCTTTTTAAATAAATTTAGTTCTTGCATAAGTTCGCAAAAGAAATCGCTATTTCTTTCGTTCAAAATTTCTAAACGATATTTTTAATTCATCTGTTCATGTTCCACTTCTGATACTATCAAAACATTTCTTTAATAATTTATCTCAATATTGCAAAAAATTATATATATACTATGTACTTTTTAAACTTTTTTTCCTCTAACCACTAGACATATATTCAAAAATAAAGCTTCATTTAAGACTGGCTCATTTCAATTATAGAGAACTGTATTTTATTACCAAATTATGTAAGATGTGGTATATAATCTAATACAGAAGTTTGAATTATTTAAGATTTATAAAAAAAGACAATTCTGAAAACTTTTCTTGTGTTCATGTTGAGTCGTTTTAGTCTTTGCATCTATTTATAGCTTCGAAAAGATTTACCTTTTTTTATGATTTTGAATAAAAAACGAATTTAAAATCTACTTTTATTTTTAAAATCTATTCTTATGTTATAAAGCTGAAGAATTTCCATACATGTATAACATGTTTATTTCAGGAAGTACTAGTCCGATTTTAAAAATTCATTTTTGTATTCGATAACCAGATTCTCAAGAAATGTTATAGGGTATATAGCATGATTCCATGACTCACGCATTATATTGGGTATCCATTGTGGTCGTCTAGGTCCGAAGAATAAAGGAGAAAACAACGAGCTGTCAGAGGTTTGAGGACTCCCATACAGAATGCCGGGTCGCCCTAAAAAAATTAAATCAGATGAAAGGGAAAGACTGGGAAAAGAATACAAATGAAAACTAAAGAAGTCGCAAAATGTAGAAAATCATATTTTATCCAATCCGAGTCCCACGATGTCTGATGCATTAACCCATTCGTGCCTGGATATTTTTGCGACTTTCTTCGATTTTTGCTAACACCAGCAGTAATTGATAAATTTCTGATGTCAACTTTTTGAACAAGGGATGATTTCATTTAAAATCATTATGTATAAAAATTGAAATGTCAACCTCCTACTTGGCCATATTAAAATATTTTGTGAAATTGAGGTTCAATACTCGCGAATAAAGGCTAGGAAAAATAAATAACGTTTTCGAATGATAGCGAAAATGCCGTCTCAAAAAAGGGACGCTAGGCATAAATGGGTTAAACGGGCGTTTTAAGGATGAGAAGAAAAAAGGCAATCCACTTAGAATATGATTCTCTAATAAAGTAAAATGCCTGGTAGTTTGTAAAAAAGACCCAAACATCCGAGAATTAATGGTTGTAAGTTGGTTTTGAAATCGAAATACTATCAATATGGAAACATAGAAAAATTTAAGGCATAATTGGTTGCGAAGAGCAGTCAAAGTCCCGGGATCGATTAAAAAAAATTCACAAGTAGCAAGACTAAATTCTATTAGAACTGCGATTACATTTGGCATACAAAGCATACCAAGGTTTTTATATGGAGTTACACGAAAGTTTTGAAAATAAATTTAAATTGATTTAATACTGTTTAAATAGTGATCAGGCCTGTTTATTAAGAAAATCTCAAAATGGATTAAAACAATGGTACAAGAAATTGGATGAAAAATTTAATTTAATGAAGTTTGATTCATTACCTTGCGTTTCATTAGCTTCATTACAAGTGCGTTTATTTTTCGAAATCTTTCATTGAATCTATTATCATTGTTTGTGTATATGACCTTATAATTTTAATTAAATGGAAATAAGATTATTATACACTAAAGACAAACTCTGAAAATCATTTAAAATAAAGGTATGGGTCTATTACATTATTGCTTGGGTATGCAGTTTATTCAAAATGGGGTTAGTATAACAATAAAACAAAATACTAGATAAATTCAAGATATTATGTGTAAATTTAAAATGTAACATTCAAAATCTGTATCTACACCTCTTGATAATAATATGAAATTCACTAAAGATAGTATCCAAAAAATGAAGAGGAAAGATCTGAAATGGAAAATATCAGGTTGTAACGAAAGTTTTCCGCCAGATTTGCTTGAGTCAGCTCATGCGATACCGAGCGATTGATCTTATATGTCAAGTTTATACGATGCCTTGCGCGACTAATGGACATGGTACTAATGTCTAACTCTTTTAGCTAACTCTCGAGTGGATGAATATTTTATCTTCTTTCACAATTTCTAGGTGGGCCTCATCAGTAGGCCGGCCAGAGCGCTCTGCTTCTTAAATGTCCTAGTCCTCGTTTTTGAAATTTCGGTACCAAATCCTCATAATGTCGTGTGATACAACAATAGTACCTTAAGCTCTACACATGATTCGGTGTCATTCTGTAGCTGACTTTTTGCAACAGAACCGAGAGTAAATGATGGTTGAATCTGGTAGCGTGATAGTTCCATTTCAGACGCCTTATACTTAATCATAATGATATTGGTTTTACAGATTTGACAACACAGTGCTCTAAAACAAGTGTTTTTCTTTCAAATAACAAAAATCGTTTGACAAAATATCTGCAAAGTCACCAACGCGAACTGCTTGTGCAAACAATACTTCCAGTGGCGGAAAACTTTCGTTACAACCTAATATTACATATTGTCTTTTGATGGGATCGCTTATGAACATACCTCTCAGCTGCTACAAGATCCGGCAAAAGACACGACGAGAATTTTCTCACCCAATTTAACAGCAATTTAGGGAAATCTCAGTAAATAGCTTCAAAATTAATACTAAGGTACCTTAAAGGTACCGAGATACAGGCTTAATATTCAGATGAGATTGGGGAAGCTTCTGGCTGTCGTGGAAGCCAACTGGGCTTCACTTGTCTACGAGAAAAAACCCTATAATGACTGTATTTTCGAAAGCCGTATCTTTGGAATCCAAACAACAACTTGCTGCTGCATTATACCACTGAAGCAGAATGCATAGCTTTAACAGAGGTTATCAAGCAGACAATACATTTAAAGCGGTCCACAAATGAACTTTCTCCTGAAACTATGACTTCACCCACTACGATATTATGGGAATATAAGCTCAACAGCTGATATGAAATCACGTGTATCACTCCCGCACAAAACACGTCGGCATTCATCATCACTTTGTTCGTGGTGTGTTTACTGATGGTGGAATAGACATCGTATACATAAGATTAGAGGATATGCCTGCTGGCATTTTGGCAAACGCACTACATGCTTGCAAACATAACAGCTGCTGTGAAGTAATGCGATTGGCGTGCGTGCGTGTGTGTGTGTGCGTGTGTGTGTGTGTGTGTGTGTGTGAGTGAACACGATAGCTCCTAAACGGGGCATTCGATGGAGCTCAAATTGGGTATCTATATTATAAACCACCGTCGCAAGACCAGTATTGATTTGGGTGTGTATAGGACTTATAGTTTTTCTACAGGGCTACGACCAACATTTCTTTGACATTATGGCCTTTGGGGGGAAATTCCAACAAATGCGCTAGCGTTTAAACGGTACATTCGATGGAGCTCAAATTGAAAAAACTAAGAATTTTTGCTGAATGATTCATCGATTCAAATTTATTTAAATGCTTGGAAATGATCTTAATCGTAAGTTTTCGGAAAGTCGAGTGGTGTCACTCCAGATTTTTTTTATTTCAGTTTTGTACGCGGTACACTGGGTCTTAGCTATACTTTTTGTGGTATTTATTTTGCAATTTTAGCATTCGAATCCTTTCTCGATAGGACGAACTCCAACAGACAGTCCTTTTTTTCCCGGCCAAAACTCTTTGCCAACTATATTCTGTTCATTTTCTAAACTAAACAAATTCCTATTCGAAAGAGAACTGTTTCCATTTATATCCGTTTTGGCAATAATACTGTTGCGGAATTACTCTGCTACTCCTGGGGTTCGTCGTTCTAAAGTCAAGTTGGTGTAAAAAGTTCAAGTAAAAAGTCACTTGTCAGGATGGAACACAAACTTTATTGCTTCTAGACCTTAGTAGAACAATCAGCTGTACACAATTCACAAGCACAATCTAGCAGTAATGTGCTTTTAACAGTTCGCTCTCACAGATCAGAAGCTCTCACAAATGCTGTATTTCTCACACAAAATAGAACACTTTCACTGGCAAGAATTCAGTGAAAATATACGAGAAATAACACTAACAGTCTCTCAAGACTCAGCGATGAAGAATTCACACACAGCACTTAAATTCAAAGCTTCACAAACAGCGCGAAACGCAGCCTCCTTCACAAAGCAAGCGTATTCACTCTCTCAAAGCTTGATCAACACTGAACTGTCGGGGCGACGCGCGCTTCTATAAATAGCCGACGCAGAAGGAACAAGAAGTTTCCAGAAAAGTCTATTTCTCGAGGGTTCTACATAAAGCGTGAATTTTGATTACGTCATAGAAAAGAAATGTTAGGTTATTATGCGTTTTAATGCAGGAAAAACAACTTCCATGCCCCATTGGGAAAATCGCGCCAAATGACCAAAAAGTCGCCAAGCTTGGCGACTTTTGGCGAAATATCGCCAAATTTGGCGCCAAAAATAAGTCCCCAAATGTGAAGAGATCTAAGCCCTAGGACTAATATTTCTCGAGTTTTCTAGAACCTCCATGGAAAAACAATGGCAAACCGAAACCTCCATATCTCCGGTTCTAATTGGCCGATTTTGATGCAACAAAAAGCAAAATTTATCTATTTGAAGCGTAGAATACGAATTTTAAACCCTTTTAAGCCACAGAGCAGCGGGTTGCCCCGAAAATTCGTAACAATACGAACAGCGAGTACGTCTACATGCAACAGCCTCGTTGCTCTCTACACTACGGGCCAAAGGTATCGCAAGTTTGAGAAATCTAACCATCGTTTCAAGAATAAGCCCCAGAAAAAGCGGACAGGCAATTTGCCAGATTTAAATATTTTTGAGAATTTATGTAGTATAATTTTAAAGAATACATCTGAAAATTACCAAAAAACAAAATGAGACCTCCGGGAACCCATCCTTTTAGTTGGCACCCTGAAACACCGAAGGAAGTGTTGAAAAACATTCAGGATTCCATATCTAAAAGATGTGGCTGTCGTGATCCAAGTCGAGGCTGCTCAGCACCACAATAAATGCTCTTCAGTTCAATTGAATTTATTTATTATCCTCTTTTTGCAGAAGAACTTGAAAGATAAGAATAAAGAAAGGACTTGAAAGAAAGCATACGATGAACGTTTCGATCGTCCGAGCTCTTGCTGGTAGTTTAGTCGAGCGGTGGCAACGACTGCCCTTTTTTCAGCATGGGGCAATCTATCCAACTGTTCTCGCATTCTTCCCTTTTTCAGCAGATGTCGGTGCTGTTAAAAATAATCTCGAACATTTTTTTACGGGAAATGACGTGCTAAAGAGTAAAGGATTCTCGTGGAGCTGTGTCACCCGCCACTATTTTGATAAAAATCCAATCTATTCTTCTTGACTGGCAACAGTCAAAACGTCAGAGTTTGGTCTTCCCAGAGCTTGAACACTGCGCGTTAAAGGGTTAATGAACGCTTCTAAGGATTAGAATGCATTACAGCAATGAAAAAAATTATACTAAACAAGGAGGGAAGGAGCGGGAGGGGTGTCATAAGTATGTTAGCCTAAATACTGGCAATTTACCTGTATTTCCGAACAGGTGCTCGATAATCTTACTCTCTACTCGAATACAAAAGAGACTCTCATCGTAGGAATCGAACAGCATCATCTCTGCCGTCCAGAAATTTTTTAAGTTCACTATAACCGAAAAAATCCTATGAACATTTGTAACACATGTGAATCGGGACTCGTGAAATGCGTTTAGTATAGCCGAAAGTTCCCTATAACCAGGTTCACTATATCCGGAGTTGACTGTATTGAACTTCATTCATATTACACTGCGTCATAACTGTTTATGTAGAAAAAAAAGTACTATAGGCAAGGAAAGTTCGAGAAGCACCCTTCACGCGACGTGCGTGTATTAACTTCAGTACAACGAACTTTGTGGATATCTCCGATAAGCGAATGCAATACAGTATAGACTCTTACTATTATAAACTCGCTTAGTTCCAGCTGGTTCGGTTTGTTAGTGATGGCAAGGCCTACACCAGGGGCATCTGAGAGCGGGGAACGGTGCCTTGAAAAAATGGTGAAATTTTCACGCAGCGAGTTCTACGGGCTTAACCCTTTAACGCGCAGTGTTCCCTCTCTGGGAACACCCAACTCTGACGTTTTGACTGTTGCCAGTCACGAAGAATAGATTGGATTTCTATAAAAATAGTTGCGGGTGACATAGCTCCACGAGAATCCTTTACTTTTTAGCACG
Source organism: Cheiracanthium punctorium (assembly GCA_038373885.1). Lineage (NCBI taxonomy): Eukaryota > Metazoa > Arthropoda > Arachnida > Araneae > Cheiracanthiidae > Cheiracanthium > Cheiracanthium punctorium. The sequence goes on from JAWZYV010011616.1 coordinate 415,260, forward strand.
TCATTTTCCGTAAAAAAAATGTTCACGATTATTTTTAACAGCACTGACATCTGCTGAAAAAGGGAAGAATGCGAGAACAGCTGGATAGATTGCCCAGTGCTGAAAAAAGGGCAGCCGTTTCCATCGCTCGACTAAACGACCAGCAAGATGGCGACCAGCTTTTGACGCAGCTGGCTGTGCCACACAGCCTGCTGCGTCAAAAGAGGGTCTCTAGATCTGTGGCACGCGATGAACGTTTCGATCGTCCGCCCTCTTGCTGGTAGTTTAGTCGAGCGATGGCAACGGCTGCCCTTTTTTCAGCATGGGGAAAGGGTTGCGCCTCAAAGGGTTAAAGAAGTTTCCTCTTGAAAAAAAATTATAATCTCGAATATATTTTAATTTTCCCAAGCGACATCAACTTTGTTTTGTCTTGTCTAACAATTTTGTTTTGTTTACTACTGTAAGCGCTCTTTACATAACGATTTCTACCCTTTTGTGTGCATGTGCGGAAAATTGTAAAATCAAGATTAATTTTTTAAAAGGGCAAATACTGAATTTGAACGACAGGCATGCGTGTATGGCAATCTATAAGTATATTTAGAGAATTATGATTTAAAAATGAGATCAAAAACCATTCATTGGACATCTCGCAAATCTTGTCAAGCAGTAAGTTTCGAAAGAATACATTTTCTTTCCCCCCCTCTCTTCTTTTTTTGTAAACACCTTTACTTTACTAGTAATGTACGTCTGGGTCAAATGTTACCATCCATTTTCACCAACTACCCAATATCCAACTGAGCTTAAATTTTGGATAACAGTGTATATTTGCAAAGAATGCACGAATAAAAAGAAAATTAGATTCTATATCTTGTTTCATAACCCGATTTTAGCCTTATATAACCTGTTCTTCCATATATACGAGGCGAGACAAATGAAAATGAGCCAATGCGAATATATGACAGATTACTTTATTTAAAAGTAGTCTCCATGAACATTGAGACATTTGTCCCATTGACAAACAAGCCGCATGATTCCCGTCTCATAGGCTGCTTATTCAAAAAGTCTGTAACTGACTCCTTCACGGCGGCACCCGACACGAATCTGGTATCCTTGAGATGTTTCTTCAGTTCCCCGAAAATGTGCAAGTCGCATGGCGACCCATCTGGGCTGTATGGTTGCTTGTCGAATCAGCTCATCAACCTGCGCAATTGTGTCGGGGGGTGATTGCGAGGTGGCTTTGGCCCAGTCTTGGATCCCAGTCTTTGCAACTTTAATGTCCTTCCCTGGTCCGTTTGCTCCAACTCTTCGCAGTGGCCAGTGAGATGCAATGTTCACCGTACACGGCAGTCATTTCTTGTTGGGAAACCTCTTCATCTGTCAGAAACCTGACCACACCACGCTGTTCTTCTTTTGGAGCGTCGATTATGTCATGCTACCGTCTTCGACCCAATGCATGAGCACCTTAAAGAACTTTAACCTCGCCCTTTCGCGTCACTTTCATAAATAAGGGAAGGGATGTCTCTGTGGTATGCGCATGCGTCGCAGATGATGGACCGAACCATTCTTACGCAGGGGAGGTTGGCTCACTTTCATTTGACTTGCCCTTGTATTAGGTTGTAACGAAAGTTTTCCGCCACTGCAAGTATTGCCTGCACAAGCAGTTCGCGTTGGTGTCTTTGCCAATGTTTTGCCAAACGATTTTTGTTATTTGAAAGAAAAAGACTTGTTTTAGAGTACTGTGTTGTGAAATCTGTAAAACAATGTCGTTATGATTAAGTATAAGGTGTCTGAAATGGAACTATCACGCTACCAGGTTGAACCATCATTTACTCTCAGTTCTGTCGCAAAAAGTCAGCTACAGAATGACACCGAATCATGTGTACAGCTTAATGGACTACTGTTGTATCATATGACACTGTGAAGATTTGGTACCGAAAGTTCAAAAACGAGGACTTGGACATTAAAGAAGCAGAGCGCTCTGGCCGACCTACTGATGCTGATGAGGCCCGCCTACGAGAATTTGGGGAAGAAGACAAAAATATTCATCCACTCGAGAGCTAGCTAAAAGAGTTAGACTTTAGTGCCATGTCCATTAGTTGCGCTAAGCATCGCATAAACTTGACATATAAGGTCAATAGCTGGGTACCGCGTGAGCTGACTCAAGCAAATCTGGCGGAAAACTTTCGTTACAACCTGATAGTAATTTCGTCCATATATAATAGTCAGACATGTTGGGTGAGTCTACTTTTCAGCACAATATTATTGTGGCGACAACAATGAAAGAGAAGCAAATAGCTACGATAACACCCGCATCAACAAAATCAGTTTGCTTTTCATTGTTGACACCGCCATTGTAGCAAACAGTCGAAACATTTAACTGTAGTATTTTTTCAACAATCTTCTCAAAGTTTTCTGAAATAGTAACGTCCGCATCTTAAACCTGTCCCGCTGATTTGCTTCGAATTGAATATATTGCTGCTCCGGTAAAGAGTTTCTGGCTCCATTGATTCAAAATGGCCTTTAAAGCCTTCCTCGCAACTGAAAGGTTCATCAAAAGATGTCTCAGGTTCTTGTTTCAACTTCGCTCTTAATTCAGTTTTCAGCACAGTATGTGAAACGAGGGTATTTCTTGGTTATAGGGATTACAAGATGGCGACAGCTTTCCTGAGTTGTCACTTCGGACTGACACATTCTTGATTTAAAAATGGGAATAAAAAACAGTTGTAAAATAAGATTACATCAGAAGTAAAATGGCCCTCAATTCTACCTCATTCTCGTTCATATCTATCCAATTAAAACCCCCCTTGCAGATTTAGCAACCAGTATAAGGCGCGGACTTGGAGAATAGCGCGACATATTCATAATATCAGAAACCGTTATAAGAAGTAATTTGGCATGGTCACTCGTATGTTCCTGAGCTTGGTTTCATGGTCCTGTAACCAATAATAACTAGGAGGACATTCATGATTAAGTAAACCTCAACGCATTTTATAATCTAGAGTACTGACTACTTCTCTGCGTCTTTAACCATTTGAGGTGCAACCCTTTCCCAATGCTGAAAAAGCAAAGCCAGCTGTCGTCAAAAAAGGGTCTCTCGAACTGTGGCACGCGATGAACGTTTCGATCGTCCGCCATCTTGCTGGTAGTTAAGTCGAGCGATGGCAACGACTGCCCCTTTTTCAGCATTGGGCAATCTGTCCAGCCGTTCTCGCACTCTTCCATTTTTCAGCAGATGTCAGTGCAGATAAAAATAATCGGGACTATTTTTTTACGAGAAATGATGAGCTAAAAAGTAAAGGATTTCTCGTGGAGCTCTGTCACCCGCAACTATTTTTATAGAAATCCAATCTATTCTTCGTGATTGGCAACAGTGAAAACGCCAGAGATGGGTGTTCCCAGAGCGGGAACACTGCGCGTTAAAGGGTTAAGAGGTAGAATTTTATTCTCATTACAGCTGCTAAAAAAAAAAAAGCTCCTTTGTTTCTGTTAGCAGTTAGAAGAAGCCTAAAAGTCGACAAGAAGTAGCTATCACTAAAGTTGATACTACTAAATTCTCTTAATCGTGTATCACAGTTCTGTATTTGGGGGAAACTTTTGCAAAATTGCTCTACTCCCGAAGCACTATGAAATCCCACACGGCCATTTCTTATTACAGAAAGGGTTTTGTAACGCTCTAGTGATAAAAACAGGATAACCCCCTCCCAGTCTCCTCCCGAAACAAAAACGATTAAAGCGTTGCTTCTGTTCTTAACTAGTAAAGAAATGAAACGGTGCAGACCGGGAAAAGAAAAGGAAAAATGAACAGAATTCTTGCTCCTGCGATAACCCTTTAACGCGCGGTGTCCTCGCCGTGAGGACACCCAACTCTGACGCTTTGACTTTTGCCAGTCACGAAGAATAGATTAGATTTCTATAAAAATAGTTGCGGGTGTCACAGCTCCACGAGAATACTTTACTTTTTAGCACGTCATTTCCCATAAAAAAATGGTCACGATTATTTTTAACAGCACCGACATCTGCTGAAAAATGGAAGAATTCGAGAACAGCTGCATAGATTGCCCAATGCTGAAAAAAGGGCAGCTGTTGCCATCGCCATTCTGTTCTTAACTAGTAAAGAAATGGAACGGTGCAGGCAGGGAAAAGAAAAGGAAAAATGAACAGAATTCTTGCTCCTGCGATAACCCTTTAACGCGCGGTGTCCTCGCCGTGAGGACACCCAGCTCTGACGTTTTGACTGTTGCCAGTCACGAAGAATAGATTGGTTTTCTATAAAAATAGTTGCGGGTGACACAGCTCCACGAGAATACTCTACTTTTTAGCACGTCATTTCCCGTAAAAAAAATGGTCACGATTATTTTTAACAGCACCGACATCTGCTGAAAAATGGAAGAATTCGAGAACAGCTGCATAGATTGCCCAATGATGAAAAAAGGGCAGCTGTTGCCATCGCTCGACTTAACTACCATCAAGATGGCGGACCATCGAAACGTTCATCGCGTGCCACAGATCGAGAGACCCTTTTTTGACGACAGCTGGCTGTGCGCGAGAACAACCAACTGCGTCAAAAAAGGGTCTCTCGATCTGTGGCATGCGATGAACGTTTCGATCGTCCGCCCTCTTGCTGGTCATTAAGTCGAGCGATGGCAACGGCTGCCCTTTTTCAGCATTGGGAAAGGGTTGCGCCTCAAAGGGATAAGAAGAGATAAATTCAACCGCGTTCCTTCCATTGTTTTCAGCATGAGTTGGCAATTCAAGCAGTGCGTTACTGAATGTAAGCAAAAGCGCATTCCAGACACTGAAGAAAACTTCCAATGAATGAGGCCATATTCACACATTTCAGTCAGACTTACACACCCAACGCAATAACTAACGCACAAGGGACGATGGGTGGTTTCTCTTGTTGGGAAATTTGGCTGGTGCACAGAAAACAGGAACAATCACCTCACTTGTCACTTTCAGTGGGCTACACCAAAGTTCGGCATTTAATAAATCCGTTGTGAGTGGAAACGTTATTCCTTTAAGTAGATATATCAATCGTTCCCGTACTATTCTGTTGAAGCAAAAAGTCTCCTATAACTATTTAAAATAATTAATAAAAATAATAATAGAGTAAAAAAATAACGGAACTCTCTCTTATTGCTTCATATTCAACATTGAAAAATCAATTTATTACTTTTTAGTAAATAGAAAATCGATGCCATTTTTTTTTCCTTCGAACAACATCAGATGACACAGAGAATATCAATTTTTAATTTTTTCTTTCCTTCAAAGATCCGTTTTTCTCTACTTGGTACATATATTTCCAATAATTATTTCCTACCCTTTTTCAATGGCATTAAATCCTTCTTCAGATTGTTCGATTGTTGAAGTTCTTTCAAGCATCATAATCCTGAATCAGTCAAACACGAATTGGAAAGTGTGTACTGAAATTGGATAGTGTGCACTGATCACTGATTGACCGAGCAACAAGTCGAAAAATGGCCGAACGGGTACTGAATATTGGGAGACGGCTGAAGTGTAACGGTTCAGACTTCTGGCCTCTCGCGCGGCTGTCGATCTAATGGTCTGGAATTTGATTTCTTTCTCCAGATGTGACGTGAATTCGATTAAGAACCCCTTGAAAAGTCCCCCACCTTAGGAAGATAGCTCTCGAATAGAATTGCCTTAACTCAAACCTAACCAAAGCAACAGATAATATCTATCAGGAAGACATCCACTTTTAATTTTGAATGTTTCTTATGCACAGTACGCCAAATACTAATCAGACTGTTGGCATTACATCCAAACGAACTTTAAATTTTGTAGATAGGCGGAGGGGCTAAACGATTTCTTGTATGCGGTCCTTAATGGGTTAAGCACAGTGTGCCAAATACTAATGAGACTGCGAGTCTTGCATCCAAACTAAGAATTTTACATTTTGCTACTACAAAGAGGTTCAATATGTTCTTGCACCTCCATGCAACGTTTACACCGATCACACAAGTTTTTGAAAGAACGCTGAAAGTTCAGATAGCGTGCACCTTTTGCTGGTCGTATTACGTCAGATGTTCTCTCAGTGTCGCTGAAACATTCTACTATTGATGTACATTTAATTTTCGAAAATTGAAGAAGGTTTTTTTGTGTGCCAAACCAGGCAAACACTGCGAATGTTCACACCCACAGATAAATTTTATCCTAAAAATAACTTTTACGGGCAGTGTACAACAAACCTCTGCGCACCTCTAGTGAACCTCTGTGCACTGTCATCAGTCCCATCGTCTTGCCACTAATGGCCTTATCACACCAAAGGGAAAATCCGAGCAACTTCGCGCTGGACCAACTTTTCCGACAGACTTGAAGGCGTGGTTATCTTTAAGGGTTGCAAAAGTAAACAAACTCTCTCCGACGCCAAATAGTCATCGCATCGCTGATTTGGCGTGCAAGTTCTTATTTTACTTATCTTGCGTTGGTATATTTACATCGGATCGGCAGCAATTTCGGCAGCATCGGATGGGCAGCAATCTCTAATTCCAAAGTCCACTTGAACGCAGCCATAATTTTTTTACACGTGATTCTGACATCGAGCCAAGCTTCGAACATAGTCGCCATTGCTCGAAATTGCTTATGACGTAGCAGGAAGAAGTACTCTGATTGGCCGAAATTTCGTACGACTCGGATTTTTCACTTCGGAAAGGAAAAAGTTGGAGTTCGCGGTCGTCAAGGTAACGGCGGTGAAAATCGGCCGGAAACTTGATTTGCAAGGAAAGTTGGTCGGATTTTTCTCAGTGTGATAGCCCTATAACAGACTGAAGCAGGTGCAGGATCAGAACTTCCAGCATTCTTTGCAAAAACTTGCAAAATCGGTGTAAGCATTGTATGGACAATTTTGAACCCTTGTAGCTGCGAAATTAAGTTCCGAGTCTGGATGCAATGCCGGCACTCTATTTACTCGTCGGCGTATTGCGTACTTGAAGCGCATTATACGATTGAAAAATGCACCTCTTGCATTTTTCGCGGCGCCTTGCCGATGCTCACTGCTCTCTTTCTTTCCTCCTAGTTGCTGTGGATGCATAGAAATGGAGTATGAAAAAGACGAACGTATGGAAAAGTTCGCGGAAGAAATTGAAGTCATAAACCTGTGAGTATAACCCAATTCACGATCGTTCAATTTCGGAATGGGCTAGTTATAAGCGTTTAGTTGTTGGGTTGCTGTTGTTGGAGATATCAGAGACAAAAATGGGTTTCTACGGATAGTGATTCAAATGATAACTCGAATGCACGGACATAGCGGCAGCGATTCTCCTTCTGTGGCTATCGTGGCCTAACGCCAATGCAGCCAATGCTCCCGCCTGATGCACGGCGCATGCCACCTATCCTGTCACCCAATTTCGTTTCATTCCCTGCAGTCTTTAATTCGTGATGCTGGAACAAAATTTCAGCATTTATAAACGATTTTCACAAAATCTCAAAATGTAATCAAATTATTTTAGAAATCCAACGCCTATAAATTAAGATTAGCAACTACCTATCCTATCACCAAAGTTCGTATCATTCGTTATTGCGTGATCCTTGAAGAATATATAAACGTATTTTGAGAGAATTTTCACAAAATCTCAAAATCTAATAAAAATATATAAAAAATTGGACACCTATAGTTTATGTTGAGCGACCATCTATCATGTGACCCAATTTCATATCATTCGCTTGAGTCTTTATTACGTAATGTGTGAACAAAAATTCACTCAGTTTTAAACGATTGTCGCAAAATCTCGAAATCTGATCGATTTTTTTTTAATGAGGTGCTTCTAGTTTAAGGTGAGTGACCACCTATCATTTCACCCAATATCGTTTTTTCACCTTTGCAGTTATTACGTGATGTGCGAACACAAATTTACGCAGTTTGAAACGATTTTCGCAAAATCTCAAAATCTAATCAAGATTTTTTTTTAATTTGACGCCTATGTTTTAAGTTGAGTGACCGCCAATCATGACATCCAATTTCATATCATTTGCTGCAGTCGTTTTTACTTGATGCTTGAACAAAAAAAAAAAAAGCGTCACGGACAGAATGACAGACAGACAACAAAAAGACTTGAGGGTCGCACCGGATTCCCAGGTGCTTGAAGCGGATAGAAATCGCAAAATTTTTGAATTCCAGGAAATGTACAGACAAAAGTCTAATTTTATTTATATAGATACAGAGAGAGAGAGGGGGGGGAGGTGTAAGAACTGGCACAGCTGTAAATCTGGACACCCCTCCCCAAGTGGCTGTAGCGGATGCTTGAAGACTGGCGACTAGGGTTGCAGATGGAGTCCCTCAATAGGGAGTTTGTTCATAGCGGCTTTACTAACGGTAACGCGAACGTTAAATGAATGCCATTGTACAGAGCAGCACATACGCGCCTATAAAGTAAGTTTCATAATGGGCTCGGATAATGTTAGCGTTTAAGTATGAAAAAACGTGATTCACAAACTCCCTATTGATATATGATAGCAGTAGAGCAGTTCGAACCATTTTTACTTTCGGAATATGTACGATGTAAGGAAAGTATTGACATCATGAAAAAATTCGACTTCAATATTTTGGTGTATGGACACGTTTTGAGGTCTTCTCAATTCATTTATGCTATGTTTACGAGATGTATGTGTGTGTGTGTGTGTGTCTGTGTGTGTGAACACGATAGCTCCTAAACGGGGCATACGATTGAGCTCCAATTGATTATATAGGTTATAAACTACCTTCGCAAGACCGGTATTGATTTTGGTGTGTACAGGACTTATAGTTTTTCTACAGGGCAACGACAAAGATTTCTTTTACATTATCGCCTATGGGAGGACATTCTTGAAAGTGCGCCAGCGTTTAAACGGTAGATTCGATTGAGCTCAAGAGAGACCCTTTTTTGACGACAGCTGGCTGTGCGAGCCTAGCTGCGTCAAAAAAGGGTCTCTCGATCTGTGGCACATGAACGTTTCGATCGTCCACCATTTTACGGGCAGTTAAGTCGAGCGATGGCAACGGCTGCCCTTTTTTCAACATTGGGCAGTCTTTCCAGCTGTTCTCGCATTCTTCCATTTTTCAGCAGATGTCAGTGCTGTTAACCCTTTAACGCGCAGTGTTCCCGCTATGGGAGCTCCCAACTCTGACGTTTTGACCGTTGCCAGTCACGAAGAATAGATTGGATTTCTATAAAAAATACTTGCGGGTGACATAGCTCCACGAGAATCCTTTACTTTTTTAGCACGTCATTTCCCGTCAAAAAATGGTCACGATTCTTTTTGACAGCACTGGCATCTGCTGAAAAATGGAAGAAGGCCAGAACAGCTGGATAGATTGCCCAATGCTGTAAAAAGGGTATACCTAGATATGTGGCACGCGATGAACGTTTCGATTGTCCGCCCTCTTGCAGGTCGTTAAGTCGAGAGATGGCAACGGCTGCCCTTTTTTTCTGCATTGGGAAAGGGTTGCGCCTCAAAGGGTTAATGAGGGCATTTCATGATTAGAGATTCGAGAATCTCATGATGAAAGAGAGGTAATTTCATGATTAAAGATTATAGCATGCTGTAACAAGCACATCAGGCTCTAGCTATGCCCAATGGATGAGGCTACCCAAACATCGTGCTGTTTGCCCCCGAAAACTTCAAATGCAGTTTCTCCGTTGGGCGTATCTCCTGTCCTGATCATTATTAAACTTTTACAGGCCAATGTACCCAATTAGGAACATCGAATTAAAAATGGATTCAAAAAATGAAATTTTTGTCAATATTGACTTGAAAAAAATGAGCAGATACAGTTAAAAGATGACTTGATTTTTTTTAAAAATAGAAGTCGAATTTTTCAAAGTCAAGTGGGAAACTAGACGTAAAATCATGAAGATAGTCATTTTCATACATTTTTACAGAGCTGTCTTGATATAACCTCCCCCCCCCCTTCACACTTATTTCATATCTTTACTTAACGCTACAAGGCTCACTTTTTTTATGTGTGTGTCTGAAATAAATATATGTGAATGTTAGTGATTATTATTTGGGGAAAAATAGTTTTAAAAATAACCTAATATTTTACTAGAAAATCCCTTTACTTTCCGAACATGTACCATGTGTGGAAAATATTTTCATCATGAAAAAATTCGAATTCGAGATTTTGATGTATTGACACGTTTTTAGGTCTGAGGTTCTGAATTCATTTATGCTATTTATACGAGATGTATGTATGCGTGTGTGTGTGTGAGTGTGTTATTTCAAAGTATACTATTTATAATGTGTGAAATTGTCTTTTTCAGAAAATAAGCTTTGTGAAGGAGAAATGTGCAAAAACACGGCTTATTATTCTATAGTCCAACGATCACGTGATACACGAATCGTGACGTAACTTTTTGACCGCATAATTTCTCTCCTGTGCCAGGAAGTTCAGTTTGTGCATTAAATGGCTAATTTTGTTGTTTTTCGTGAATATTCGAGTTATTTATTTTATGTAATTAATTAATTAATTTTAATTAATTTTATTTTATTTTATTTTTGTTTGTTTGCTGCTATGGTCATTTGTAAAAAGGTCATAAAAATAAACTTCGAAGGTGATATAAACAATATAGACGTAATAAACACTGGCAAAGAAAGTAAAAATAGTTAATAATAATTTAATTGACTGATGATGATATATTACACTAGTTACCAACTGAATTAGTTTTTTTTTTTTTTTTTTTGATAACATAAACCACATTGCTTTAATATGATGAGGAAATGATAGCTAAATGACATAAATGCGTTAGGATTTTTTTAAAAAAACTCTTCTTTAAATAATAACAAGAAAAAATAAATTAATACCTAATTTCAAAATAAGAACTATTTATTGAAATACAAAATATAAAAAATACTTTCAGTGTTAAAAAATAGACAAGAAAGCTGTGTCAATATATTCGTGATCTACGTTACGATTCCATCACTATTTTAATACTAGTTGTTTTATTGCAAATATTGTTATAGTTAAACAGTATACATTTATCTGAAATGTTTGCTAATTTATGTTTCCAATGTGCGCTTTGAAACAATGTATGATAGAAAACTTCAAAAAAAAAGTTTCAATTTGAATTCTTATCAGTATTCCCAGTGTTTGCTTTTATTATCATTAAAACAATGCACGCTCTAAATCAATCTTTCATAATGTTTAAACTATCTTTAAAAACACCTCTCCATTCAATAATAAGCCATGTAACTATAATTTGGCAACGGTTAGAATTTACTTCCACTTTACACTGCTTAATGTAATTCCGCTGTAACTCATATTCCGTTTCGTATAATTCTAAAGCTTTTCACACCTATTATTTGATAGGAACTGCAATGGCGATGTTCCAGTTCACGAGAAAGAGCACGCAAGACTAGATTTTGTCACGAAACTGGCAGCATTATTCATAAATTTGGCAATGCTCCTGAACTCATGAATGAATTATTCACTGCCAAGAATCTTGAGAAATTGCATCAGTAATAATTATTTCCTTTTGTATATTCAAGATAAATGTGAAATTCAGAGAACAAAACATTAGTCTGCAGCATTCGTCAATTTCTGAAGAAAGATATATTGATGTCTATGATCACAATATACATTTTTCAGCATCGTTTTTTAGATTACGTAACGGATGAATATAAATATATCTGTAAGTAAACAAGAATGTTTTTAATGTTTTAGTGTATTTAATGAATTATCCATTTAATTTAAACGTAGTTATGAGTTTTGCAAGTTTGTTAAACTGAATAAATTAGTACTAAAAAATAAACACAAAAAGATATTTTTTAAAAAATGATGGATACTAAAGTTAGACAAAATCTCTAATTTCGTAACAAAAACTCAGTAATTGCACACATTGCAAAATATTTAGTAAAAACCTTAGTTTCTTCTCAAGCAATGTAAATTAGATAATAAACAAGTAGAGGCTGGATGTTTTAAATTTTTTTCCATATTTTACTCTTTTAATCAAATTTTAACATAATTTTTTAAACTACCTGTCACGCTTTTTACTTTAATGCAAGTGTTGTTTAAGGAATAGATGTCAATTACGTGGCACGCGTGCCACCGCTTTTCTGGCTTTTTGGAGAGCCAAAAATTTATCCTCTCACTTAAAAAAGGAAAAAAGATCTATAAAAATAAAAATAAATGAAATAATTGAGAGATTATTTGGCAAAAAATTGCATTTAAATTTACTTTAAATTACACGCTTTGAAGAAGTCCTGTTTTCCATGCCTTATTTAAAGCTTAAACGATAGCATTTCCTTCAGTAAGTGTTCGTGAAGTTCATCTGGAAACCACACTACGAATTTTATCATGCTACTGTACAAAATTTGTAAGATACGAAAAATCCTAAAAAATTAACAGATTATAAATCCACGATAAATTTAATAAACACATATTAAGTTTTTAAGCTATAGCGAGCAATTTATATCATGCTTGAATTAAACATGAATTAAAATTTTCCGATTCATAAAGTGGGTAGGAGACACTTTAGATGAATTTACAAATGTGACGGGGTCTATCGTTTTTATCGAGAAATATATTACTTAATAATGCTATTAGAATCCAGTAAATATTTCTAAGGATTCAATCTGATGCAAGAGTGGTAAGCGCATCTTAAATTTTTAATCTTCATACTGTCTTGTAGCATTAAACACTTTGTGCAGTATTGTTTCTATGGGGGAATAAAAGAGTTATTAGAAACAGTGATGCGCTAAAGATAATTCAAATATTAAAATGGTAAAGATGTGCTAAAGACAGAAGTAGTCCAGTCATTTGGTAATTTTACCTGGAAAGTTTTCCGGGAGTTTTGAAAATGGGCAATTTTATAGATTTCGATGTGCTCTTTCCGAATTTCAACTTTGCCTCCTCGTATCTTTGCCGCTCGTGCCGCCATATTCGAAAAATGGCGCCCAAAAGCATTTTTTTGGCAATATCTCCTTTCCGAATCATTTCATGAAAAAAACAATTACAAAAAAGGAAACTAGAGAAAATTTTCTACTATTTATGTAATTACCTTTTTTTCGTAAAATCAATAGTTTTGGCGTACGAGCGCTGCAAAGTGTAGTTCAGTATGCGTTTTGGCCAAACAACGCATTTCCACACCACTTTGTAAGGTAGAGTAAGCGGCGCTTTTATTTATTTTTTTTTTCCGTGGTATCGCTAGTAGGCCCCATTAGTTGCTGGCGAAGATGTAGATCTTCTTATTCTTTTGACGGCTGTATCTACGCGTTAAATCATATATATTTTCAAACCAGGAAAAGAAAAAATTTCGCAACAAATATATTCAACGAAAAGTAAACCATAAATTCTTGCATGCTTCCAGCGGCTGTGATACAACATCAGCATTATTTAATCAAGGAAAATGAAATTTATTTATGTACTCCGAAAAAAATCCAGATTTAAACGTAGTTATCCAGGTACTATTCAAAAAATCCGAATGCTGATCCAGAGAGCATTGCTAAAGCTGGAGAACGCTTCCTTCTTGAATTATACAGTGACAGTAATGTGAAAAGTAAAAAAAGTATGTCTTTAAATAACTATAGATATGCATGCTTCACAATATCAGCATATAAAAGTAAATTTAGTATTGCGCCGCTACCACCAACAGAAGGAACAACAAGACAACATTCACTCCGAACCTATTATCAGGTTCAGCAGTGGTATGGGAATAAACAAAATGCAGAGCAATGGGGGTGGAAAAGAAACAAGGACGGGCTAATGCCTGTCACCACACTCGAGCCCTCAGCTCCTGAAAGCTTGTTAAAACTTATTTCTTGCAAACGCAGAAAGAGATATCGGAAAGCCTGTGGATGCAGAAAAACTGGGTTGAAGTGCTCCGTTATATCAACACCTCCTACATATGGAAAGCCTAAAAACTGAAGCTTTGACGTCACCACTAGGCCTTCAAGAGTGACGTCATCTCAGTTTTACTTTCATAAAGTAAAACTATTTAAATTTTCTGGTGAATGCTGCAAATATTAGAAAATAACTTAAAGATAAAAAATAAAATACCTTTATGATACAAAACAATTCATTATGATCTATTTCCTTATTACACTACATAATTAGTTACAGTTAAAAACTTGCCTTTTGCCGTAAAATTAAAATTTTCTGTCTCAAATCAAGAAAATGCTGTTGTGCGTGAGTAAATTCACCAGAAATTTGAAATAGTTTTAATTTATGAGAGTTAAATTGTGATGACGTCATTCTTGAAGGCTTACTGATGACGTGAAAGCTTGGGGACGTACCAGTTGTTAGACTTTCTATATCTAGGAGGCGTTGGTTATATGCACGAACTGCAATGGTACCTGTGATAATTCGGAAGTTCCATTACAAGATCGTGATGAAGAGGAAGAATCGGAGACTATTTTCGAGCAAACGAATGATGAAATCGAGAACGAAGAAGACTGCGATGAAACTGATAATCTCATCGCGGCTGATGTGGAAGAATTTTCGGGCTGTGACATTTCGATCGGTACTAGAGACAATGAACTTGCAGCACCTGCTCCATCAAGAACAGCGAAGCGAAGGAGAATGCGCTAAGTTTTGGATTAGTTAAATCAGGGATGGGCAAACTTTTTCGGTCGCGGGCCAAAAATCGAAAAAAAAGGTTTGGCGGGCCAAGATAAATTTTTCTAAAATTTTAAAAACAATATACAAGTATTACAATTTAAATATGTTAATGAGATAAATGAAATTGCTATTTCGTTTTTAAAAGTTCCTTATATTGAGGTTCGAAGTGAGATGCACTCATTCTAAGGAACGAGGTTAAATGCTCATCTGCCAGTCTACTTCTGAAAGAATTCTCTCTAAGGTTCATAGTTGAAAACACTTGTTCACATATATAAGATGAAGCAAACATAGCACTGATTTTCTGAGCGTGAGGGGGACATTTGGGAAACGATAATGATTTGTAAAACTCTGGCATATTTAGAAACAACTGCTTGAGATGATCGTTAGATTGCAACTCAATTAATTAAAGCTGCAAATCTGACCTCACTGCTTCACAATTTACGTTTAAAGGCATGGTAAAAATATCCAATTCTGTTTGAATGGCACTGAAATCTTGAAATCTGCGTTCGAACTCAACATGCAGTTTTTTCAAGCCATCTTTCATCATTCTTAAGCTTCTCTTCATTTATTGAGAGTATTGAATTTAACCTCGAGGAATGAGACAATTCGTTCTTAGCTAGCTACCCAGCAAACAGATTAGGTTTTAGTTTAAAAGCTTTGAGATGGGCCCAGATATCGTCGATAAATTGATTTTTCCCTTGCATCTTGACATTCAAGTTGCTCATATGACACTGTGAAAAATGCCAAGTCCGAAAGCCATTCTGTATTTTCTTACATTTTGCACTCCGCAGAAAACTGTCTTTCATGGAAGAACGACACAATGTCGTCTTTCAGATGCCAAACTCGCTCACAAACACATCCTGCAAAATTCTATCTGCGGGCCGGGATTTGGCCGCGGGCCGTAGTTTGCCCATCCCTGAGTTAAATGCACGTGAATTAAGCCTACTGGGGATACCACGAAAAAAATAAATAAATAAAAATAAAAACGCCGCTTACTCTACCTTACAAGGTGGTGTGGAAATGCGTTGTTTGGCCAAAACGCATACTGAACTACACTTTGCGGCACTCGTACGCCAAAACTATTGATTTTACGAAAAAAAGGTAATTACATAAATCGTAGGAAATTTTCTCTAGTTTCCTTTTTTGTAATTGTTTTTTTCGTGAAATGAGTCGGAAAGGAGATATTGCCGAAAAACTGCTTTTAGACGCCATTTTTCGAATATAGCGGCGCAAGCGGCAAAGATACGAGGGGGCAAAGTTGAAATTCGGAAAAAGCACATCGAAATCTATAAAATTGCCCATTTTCAAAACTCCCGGAAAACTTTCCAGGTAACCCCCTTTTTTTTACCAAATGACTGGACTGAAGGTGAATAATCACCGTTTCATCTTTGTAATAATGGGAGTTAGCATGTGTGATGAAGATCACATATCTAATTTAATAATCATTTACTTTGGCTTTCTTTAATATAATCTATCCAAAATTCAAGAATTCTAAATCACTTCTGTTTTCATTTTTCTGCCATTTCGGCTTTTAAATCTGTATTTTTACTTTTCCCTGTATGCTCTATTCTTTTTGTTCTTCGTCTCTTCAGACCGGTGTGCTAAAAATAGATTATATTACGTCCGTTTGCAAAATCAACGTATTTTTGTTTTCCCTTCCTTTGGCTTGGAGTTGGCGTTTTTTATTTCTTGTTGCCATGCCTTGTCTTTAAAATTATTTGCTCCCGATTACGTCATTTTTTATTTTATTGGATTAACTTTTAGGGTTGCTCTGAAATTGGCGTTATTGATATCAGCCAAGTGTTTGTTCTCGCCAATGTGTAATTCTGTGCTGGCGTAATTTTTAAATGATTCCACCTTAATTTCACTGTCCATATAGGACGTCATTTTATTTTCGCTGAGCCACCACCGCCCGTTACAATAATGTTTCAATAGTATATGTTTAATAAAATAGTTTCAAGTATTTAACGTCTTATTTTATTGCAACTATAAGTGTATTCGAACCAGGATTATAATGTATCACAACGCAGTCTTTAAATTTAAATCAGCCCAACCAAATAACTTCTTTACAGCATGCTAGAACTAAGTTAAAGGAGAAGGGGTGTTCATCACATAAAAACAATTGTTTTGTGTCTTGAATTTATAAAGGAAAACTACTTCATAAATTTTAACGTTTCCTAAATGATCAAAATATTATTTTAATATTTCCTAAATTATAAAACAAACACATCCTAAAGGATCAAATAATAACAAAACAGATGCACTAAATCGCACATATTTGTACCGATTATAAATAATACTATCTGCTTCATCATAAATCAAGTAGCTAATTAAAAGAAATTAAGAGAATATATTTTATGAGTTGGTCAACAATAATGACTTTTTATTCTATCTAGAAGTTGAAACATAGTTTACGGCATTAGTCTTAGACAGATTTCAGTTAAAATGACATTAGCATCATTGGAATTCGTTCTAGAATTCGTATTTTTACTCAAAGAAATGTCTAATGTGTTAAACCATCCAGCAATTCCAAGTATTGTTCAATTTTTGAATAATTGTTTACTTAGAGCGAGTTTTATTGTATTTGAAAAAAACATAATGTTAATTAAATCTCGCTTCCATGAATGGTAGAAATTGACAGGAATTGTGTAACACAGTGTAAACTCCTACATAAACTCCTAAATAAAACCTTATTCTTGTGATTCTAAATTTTATATTGCATTGATTTATATTATAAATATTAGATTCTACATGCTTGCTTTTTTAAAGGTATTATATCCTTTTATTAAGCCACCTTGGTTTGTGTAGTAGCTAGAGAGACATTCTACCACACCACGGATCAGGGTTTAAGAATACCTTTAAACAGCTAGTGATAGCCAATATCTATCTATCAATATATCTATGTGTGTGTTCTCTCCTTCATCTTGCACTGTGAAAAGTTAAGCTATTAATACTTATCATTTAATTTTCTGATGCATGACATTAAGCATACATCCTGGTAAAAAATAATGAAATAATCAATGAATTAGCTTCGTTGTAGTTGAAATACATTTTGAAAAATTCAAAGAAAAGAGTATACAGAATTAAAAAAAATAATTTATTAATTATTTATCCTGAATTATTTTTCTAAAAAAATAACCTTTTTCCTAAAAGTGTTCTTTCACAAGATTTTAATGACTGAAAAATCAAGCTCAAACATTCTGCCATTATTGCCCATAATTTATTACTATAAAAAAGTTATAACGATAATATTCATTAGTCTTCCGCTCACTAATATCTTTTTTTTCCTGCAATACACCTACACATTTTAAAATAATATAGTGTCATAAAATAAAATGTTTTAAATCTAGAAAGTAATTAACTTTAAAGCTGGGTAGCATGCTCTTTTTTTAATAAGGATAGTTTTTATCGAACAATGTATCGTTCATTTTATACTTTTAAAAATTTCCTTAAATAGCAGGCGGTTTTTTTTGTAATAATTCGACTCTTTTTTTTTCTTTCTTTCTTTATTTTTTTTTCACTTTTTCAATATTTAATCTGTTTAAGTTGTTAGCTTCTGCCACCTCAATGGTAGTACTTAAAAGGTTTTTCTTCAGTGCCCACTACGAACACAGTTACGAACAAGCAATTCTCGTATTGCTTCACATGATGTCATAATCTGTGTTACAATAGTTTGGGCTAACAAAAAGTCATTTTTAACGTAGGGATGTTTAAAGGATGGTTATGAGTAGGGTTGGAAGAAGCTGAAAATTTCACATCGTGCTGTATCATCAGCTTTGCATTGATATTTTTATATATATAGGCGGGCACTAGACATTATATGTTTGACCACTACTAGGCCATAAGCACTGGTCACTTTATAATAAAGGCACCTAACAGATGGACCAGCGTTGCCTTTTATGAAAGGGTGAGCAAAATGAAGCCCAAGCCGTTAATCGAACCCGAACCTATGGTGTGGCAGAGTGTTTCTCTAGCCACTAAACAACCCGGGCGGCTCTATGCATCGATGCCAAAATATAGACAAAATCATTCATAGATGCAATTTTTTATACTTATTAAATTCTAATTATTTTACATGCAATAGGTAATGAAAAATACTCGTGAATTTTGTTTGCAATGTTGGAGGAAAGGAATTAATGTAAGGGATTTTAAATTTTAATTAAAGTAACATAAAATAATTACAACTATTGGTCCTAATCAATTCCTTCTTTACGTTAAAAAGTATAAGATTTCTTCAGACTGTCATATCAAAGTATAAACTTTGAAAAGCCTTAAAAAATTTACACTAATTTATATTAATTTCACTTAGCAAAAGCAGGAAAAGAAATCTTAAAAATTTACTTAATAAATTTACATTAAAACTTCAAAGAGTGGTCTGATTTTTGTTTCCTTTTAATTAGTAACAAACTTATTTTTACAAGCATAAAGCAGATCTAATGCACTTAAATTTTTTACAAAGATAATCTAATAAATATGAATTCATGAAAGATGGAATAAGAAGCATGAATTGCGTAATAAGCCTTTAAAACAGGTCTTAATTTAGGAAAACCATAGTGCTTAAATTGCAACAAAAGCACTTTCTGTAGATTTATTGAACTCATAGACTCTTCACTTGACTATTGTAACAAAAACATATATTTAAAATTTATTTATAATGAACTTATTTACTTTTTATGCTTGGGACATAAAAATATTATTAGCTGATTAAAATCACTTTCTCATTATCGAGGGGAATAGATATCATAATTCTCATGATTATATGATATACCAAGAACACTAAAAAAACTGAAATTAAATGGTAAAAGATAATATCAAACTTTTTAAAATAACACAGATAAAAGGTACATATCGAGGGAGATCGTTTCGTGTAGTTACAAGGCCCATCTTTCTTCAGCTGCAAAAAGTTTCGCATCCACTCAAATGGAAGGCGGTTTTTTCTTCAGTTAAGAAGAGTGGGTCTTTTGTATCACCCGAAACGATCACATTGGATAATTATATTTCTATGTGTGGTATTTACAAAGTTTTAAATATTTTTTTTTAGATGCTAGACTTCTAATTATTAAATCGCCGTTAATTTTATAACATCAACTTTTACTGTTATTATTTTTTTTTGCACAAATATCCTCGTATAATAATTTTAAACCAAGTTTGGGAAGAAGTATACATTTAGTGCTTATATTATTTTAATCTTAGCAAACACTTACTAATAACTCACAGCTCGGTCCAGAATAAATTAATCCTGAAAATTAACCCGTCCCGGACGGTAAGTAATCTTACTATAAAAGGCTGTATCTGGCCAGGTTATTTGGTCAGTAACCCAATAACCTGGCCAGATACAGCATTTGGACCAAATACAAATTCATGCAGATCTCCGGCCCGTATGTTTAATTCTAAGCCTCTGCTTCTAAATCTTGAATAAATGAAACAAATTTATTTTAAGTATTTGTTTAGCAACGAAAATATACTTAAATATTTCATTATTTGAAGAAAAGGAAGCATCAAAATAAATGTAAAAGGGGGCAAAAAAAATTTAAAAAAATAGATTTAAAAAGAAGTCTACATCCCCTGTATCACTGCAGTCCAAACTGAAGAATCCTTCGTAAGAAACTATTAGTAATCTATTTCATATTTCATCCAATAGGAAAACAGCACCAATCTTACTACACAAACTGAAATCTAATAATTTGAAATCAAAATTAGAAAGTCTAACTAATGCTTTTGTTGTAGTTGTCGTGCCCATGGATAGACCTTGGAAAGAAGAGTGCCAGTGCCCCCGATGGAGTTGGACTTCTAGTTCTTGGTCCCTAATTTTGAATCGATTCCAGATGAGGGACCAACCACCAGCTGAAATCGGCACCCCCAGAGGTATCGTTTAACAATTTGAAGGACTTTGGAGCCACGACGGATTTTACGTGCACCAGCTCCCATTAGCGTACACGGTTCCACAGCGGACGAGCCGAGAGGGAGATGATCCTCCCAAGCACTGGCCAAGCCGGATGCTGCTTCACTTGTCGTGTTCTTATGGGAACGGAGTTTAGCGCCCGGACCACTGCGGGACAGTCTAATACTACAAATGAAAAAAAGTTAGTCGAAAACTCTGGGGCATAAAAACAGACAACTGGAAAACTACTTTTGTTTATTATAAGAGGAGGTAGTGTAGTAGTATTGTAAAATCTTTTATTAAGAGTGAAAACATTACAGAAGGCACATGCTACTCTTCCCCAATTTTATTGCGAAATTTTTGGTTTAAAATCTCTTGTTTCGAAATTTAAGAGAAAGATCGCTTTCTACTTTTGAAAACCTTACATAAAAAAAAACAATCAAACAAGTGCCCAGTCTGAGAGCGAAGCTCAACAATTACAGAAAAATAAATAGAGTTGAATTACAAACAGTTGGGACAAAACAGTTTGCGAGCAAAATAAAATATTTCTATGAAACGTTTGTATACCACAGAATGGGTACAGTAATACTACATCTTTGAACAACAATAGGTCAACCATTGATTGCAGTTAAGTATTAAGACTGAGAAATCATTCTTGTTTCGAGCACATTAAAGTAAATTTTAATTTTTATGCTTAATTGCATTTTTAATCATTTAAAATAACTTTTAATTAGTGGAAAGATTCCTCAAGATAGCAGATATTATACAATTTATGATAATATAAATCACGCCTTGTGTGATAGAACATGTGGTTTTCTATTCTTGAAATTTTGAATTCTTACACCGTGGGGTCTAATGGGACTGTTCGTATGGGAACTAATGGGACAGCTGAACAGACCGTAAACCAGTTATTATTTTGTAAAAAATCCTGTTTTAGCGGTAAATCATCACTGAAAGTTGTTGAAAATTAATTAGGCCTATGATTTAGACTAATTAAAAACTATTTAGCCTAACAATATGAACTGTGTAAAATTCAGACAGTTTTGTAGACAGCAGTATGTCTTTACAGAACTCATCAACTGATTTTACTATTGCAATATACAAGAAAATATAGTGACTTTATTTTAGATGAATATGCAGGAAAGCGAAAAGTGTTCCATTAAAACGGTATCATTAGTGAGATTAGCAATGATGAAATGCTTGTGAACTACCGAAGGAAAAAACTGACTGTTTTAAATTCATATAGCTGGAAAAAGTAGATAAGCATTGGACTGATATTGCTGAAATAGTGCCAAAATTGCCACTACCTAAAATTGAGACAAACTGTGCAATCATCTACATTTTTGAGGTTTTTTTTCTCTGTGTGACCTTAAATATTACTTCATAAATAGAAAACAGATATCAAAGAGCATTGTTATTAATATTTTTGTAATTAGATAGTTTCACATAACATAATTTAGTTTTTATTTATTGATTGATTTAGTATACAATTTATTTATTTTTTATATTTTTCCCATTATCCCTGCATATGGGACAATGATATAATAAATTTTTATTGATGGGTCTTTAAAAGGACAATAAGCATCTTTGGTAATCACATGTGCACGCTTTAATTTAATATAATTTATTTTTAAATATCTGCTTATTTCACTGAATGCAGTTTACAGTTGACCAAACTCTATCGGAAGGAGCGGTCAGGACTATCGACCAGAATCGAACGCTGGACCTACCCATTTGGAGGAGAGCACGGTGCCACGACGCTGCGCTTTCTTGCCAAATTTTGCTTTAAAAGTAAACTGACTGCTGCAAAAGTTATTTGTGGTACGGCTTGTTTTGGAAACTTAAAATTTTTTTGAAGTATTTTGTAAATGGAGAGAAAATACCATAATTAAAAATCTTAAATCTTTTTTCTTCCACATAAATTATTTTCAGGAGATAATGTGCTGTTTTATTTAAGTATTCATCCGGCGACGTCACCTGGTGACTGGTCACAAATAAACTTCACAGTGACCACACAGTGAAGTTACATCACTCACAAGTTACCAGACCCTTATTATCGCATGGGCAAATCGGGACTTTGCCCAGGCCCCCAGTTTTAAATGTTGTTCTGAAATATTCTTTTATATGTCAAAATATTATGAAAAAGAAAACAATTTTATAGATGGGGACCTATGACGAAGATACGATGGGGGATGGTATTTTTTATATTTTTCCCATTAGCCCTGCATATGGGACAATGATATAATAAATTTTTATTGATAGGTCTTTAAAAGCACAATAAGCATCTTTGGTAATCACATGTGCACGCTTTAATTTAATATAATTTATTTTTAAATATCTGCTTATTTCACTGAAATACAGCTTGAATTACCCATTAGCCCCCGCTCTTCCCTACTTGTTTAACATTGATATTTTTTGGTGTTCCGATTCATAGACCAGTTGCTTATTTATGTCACTGTACATTTTTTTAAGTATTCAAGCTTGAAATCGTTCTTGTTTAGAAAAACGAAAATGAACAAAAATCATTTAGTTCGATCCTTATTATATAGTAACGTTTCGAAGGGGCTCTTCAAAGGCAGAAAGGTGCAAAGAAACTAAAATTTAACCTGCGCGTGTAAATACGAGTACAATCACACAGAATGTAAAACTTATACATAAAATTGTTTTAACGAGTTTCGAACATTTTTCCTGTTGATTTTTCATGATGTTGTTTGCATTTAAAAAAAGCAATGTCTCTAAAATTTAAATTTAGTTTGAAGGAATTGTTTTAATGGTAGGAGTCATTTAATCAACTTGTTAATTCTTCATATCCCTGTATTTTACTTTTACTTTCCACAAGTGAAAGTTATGAGGTTTGAGCCTACTTTTCATGTGATATTTTCCGGATATCTTATTAAAATATGTGAGCCCGTTGCAGGAGGAAAATGTGTGAAAATCCTATTCATGTTTTTAATCCGAAATTTCGGAGCCTACCGCAATACCGGTAACGACCAAGGCACCTAAATGCAAATTTCCTGAATGGAAAGTAATTGGAATTGGATTACCATTTAGAGAAACCGTGCAAAATATTCGAAATCTTTATATTATTGTACATTAGCGTAGTATTTTTTAACAGTCCATTTAGTGTAGCATTATGGTTAAAACATTTTTAAACATTTTTAATCTCTTAGGATTGTTTTACGGATACAAATAAACAATTCTATAATATTTTTTTTATAATATTTCTTTCAAATTTTATTTTAATCTTAAAATGTATAAGAATTTACTGCACAACTCATTTTTGTAAGGGAGTATCTTTTTTGTTTCTGTACTTAATTAATTCTATATAATGCGAATGATCTACATATTTTGTTGATATGGCTCAAATTTTATAAGTGATTTAATTGTCTGAATCTGAATCATATTTGAAAGAATTTTGCGAGGTTTTCAAATTTCATCTCAGAAAAACAATTTTTTCAAATGAACTAGGTAATTAAATTTTTTTGAGAGTAATTGTAAAACTGAATTATGCTGCTTCTCTGTTTCTAAAATCTATATCGTGTCCCTGCATAAAGATATTATTAAATTTCAATTATGACAAGGTAAACTAGTGAACTTACAACTAACCTTGCAAAAGCGGTTGTCGGATTCTTCTTGTCTCAAAGACTCACGTATGCAATAAATGATAAACAGTAAAGCTGGTTTTAAAACATATTATTCTCACAGCCAAAAAATACACAAACCCATCACATCTCACATTACATATTACATATAAAATAAAAGAACAAAACCTTTTTATTTTTTGTTTCTGTGTTGCCAAAAAACAACGAAGCGACGAAATACGAGTTTCTAATCGCGTTTCATTTATCTAGTCACAGCCTTGCGGAAAATTGGAAGTGTCGCTTTCGCAACAGTCTAATCCCCATCTAAATATGCATATTAATATAAAAATAGAGAATTATGCTTTGTACTAGAAACGTAATCATTCTATTAAAATATGTTTATTGTTTTATCCTGCATCCCTGAGTTCCCAAATTTCCCTTTACTGAAAACACATTTTAACGAAATTAATAGCGTAAAAATTACTGTAAAGTTTTACAGTTATTCAATTTATAAAATAATTATAAAAAATATTTTTCATTATAATTAATGTTGACCGCTTTTCAGTATCACGCTGTTTTTAGTTATTGGCATGTATGCGACTATATAATTTACTGCGAATATAATTTGAAGTATTTTTGATGCCTTACTCCATATGTGTATGAAAACGTTATAGTCTATAACATATACAGGGTGATTACAAATAAAGTTAAAGTTTCAAAACGGTATAAAAAAAAGAACCACTAATCAGAAAGACGCCAAATTTGAAAGGAGTATTATTGAAGAAGGGGGAAAGCGTATGGCATAAGAAAAATAATAATTCCAAATTTTAGCAACAGATGGCGCTGTACGCATCCTAATTTAAAAAGGTTCGACTACAAATGACAAATGAATCGTAAAATAACGGCTAAGGTGTAAGTTACACGTTGAACTGACTATGCTGTTCAGTATGCATGACTGTACATGAGAGATAATGTTAGTTACGTAAGCCCATCTACCACGGCAAGTTCATATCACAACGGATGGGAAAAATCGATTTTTAATCATCCTGAGGCTAAGAACCACATAAAAAGCATCCATCAGATCGGTTTTTAAATGTCCTGGGGCTAAAAACCGCATAAAAAGAATCCATCAAATTGTTTTTTAAATTTAGCGAGACTGGTGCAAAACATGTTCAATATGCTTGTTCACCATTTTCTGCAACAAGTTGAAATCGAGAAATAGGATGTTCCCATAACTGATTGCAGTGTCTCCGGGGTCACGTTCAGAATGTGTTGCGCAATGCGTGCCTTCAATTCAGCTAAGTGTACAATCGGAATAAATGTACATATTCTGACGATTACAGCGTCATCTGTTGCTAAACTTTGGAACAATTTTGTTTTTCATATGCCATACGCTTTCCCTCCTCTTCAATAATTTTTCGTTCAAATTTGACGTCATTCTGATCAATGTTTCTTTTTTATAGCGTTTTGAAACTTTAACTGTAATTATAATCACCCTGTACATTTATTCTTCATATTTTAACTTTTAATCTCGTATATTTTATCTTACATGCACAACTCCTGAATTTCCTAGAAAGCATTTCTTCTGCAATGCCCTACTGCTGCATTAATAATCTGACAGTTAATTACCAACTCAAAATGGAAGACACGGACATTTTTAACTTGCGTGACAAGGTGACAAACAAGAAAATTTAACAACAATAATAAACGTACTTCATGAAAGTTAAATCATCTTTATATACTCACTACAAGCATAATGACGTTTACATAGCTTGCGTGGTGCCGTAAAAAGCAGTTTTTCAGACGATTATTTTTAGATAAATTCTACTTCTTACGAAAAGAAGGGTTTAAATGCTTTCGCACTGACCACTGCGCTGTGAAAATCAGCATTCTAAGCCATTATATATGGATAAGAAAATGTTTAGTTTTCTTTCATTTTTTACAATTCCTAAGAAGATGGTGTTCCACCAAAGAAATTCACTTATCCAAGAACACTACTGCCTGTTTCTCATTCTGAAATTCTTAAAAATTGATTTGATTTCATTAGAAACAAAAAATAAGTTTTCTTACTATATGAACAGGATTCTGTTTGCCTTCCTGCTGCACTTCATCCACTTGACCTGTCTATTGACGGATATTTCATACATGCTGGAATACAACAAACCCCGATTGTTTCTGGGGAGAATTGTATGGTCAGCAACTACAGTTCTTCTTTGGTACAGCGTGCTGTTCAAAGAACGTCGCATCAAAAATTTTCTACTATGTTTTAATGCTGTTATTTATGGCGGGAAAATAAGCAGCACTCCTTCGAGCAAGGTGATGATTGCTGGAATTTTGTTTTTAACCTCCCTGCCTGTGTTATATCCAATTGCGGCAGCCTACTGTTACTCACAGGAAGCGATTGTCTATATTTTGTGCTGGAAAATCAAAGATTTGACATATATCCTTTGTGCAGTCATTTATCTCAGAGAAATTGGGGTATCATTACTTATATTTTTCATTCCTGGAGCGGTGGCACATCTATATTGCTTCCTTTGCTACAAGATAAGAAAATCTTTATCAAACTACGGACATCTTTTAGAAAAATGCATCAAAGAAAATGATTTTAGAATCCTCTCTGATACTTTTCTGTCGTCTTATCTAGCCGTTCTTGAAGTCATTGATAGTTTCGAAGATACTTTTACGTGTCCAGCTTTCATTCTGACAATATATAACGGACTAGGCTTATTCACTCTCATAGCCAACTGCTTTCTGACGAAGGCAAACATGTTGACGCTCTACGGACTGGTTCAAATTTTTATGTATGTAGTGTCAGCAGGCGTCTATTTAGTTCTTACGGTGGTGGCTGCATCCCAAATACCTTTGGAAGTTCAAAAGAATGTTAAATGTTTCACCAAGATTCAAGAAAAGATAATTTTAGAACCGTCATCATTTAGCCTTGACCAAAAACAAATTAGCTTGATTCGTGGTGTGCTTGAACGCCCTGTAACAATATTATCTGGATGTCAGGTGGTTTCTTTCACAAGAAATGTACTTGTTAGCATTTTTGGAGCTCTAATAACTTACGGCTTGCTTGTTATGCAGATGTATTAGTATAAACAATATAATACTTAACCTAATAAATGTGTGCATAGGCAACACATTGATTACTTTCGAAGCTAATAGAAAAAGTTGGTAAGTCAACTAATGCAAAAAAACCCATTCATTAACATCTGAAATATTTTTAATTACTACAAAGTTTAATATATGTATGTGCTTATTTTTATGTGTTAGAGAGGCATATTAAAATTATTCTTTTAGAACCATGAGGTTACATGTAGTACCAATAATAATTAATATTTTTATCAAATTCACAAACTTGTTTATGAAAATGTTTATTATACTATCAACTACAATTTGTCAAATTTATAATTTATAGAACTAGGAATCAGCAAGCTATTTGTATAAGTCCTTCATGTAGTCTTAGAAGAGAGCTCTTTTACGTGACTAAAAGTATGTCTCTCAATAGCATATGAAAATATATATATTGAAAATATACTTTAATCTTAATTCTTCATAATCCTCAATAAGGTCTTAAATAACGCTTGACTATATTTAAAATCTATCTAATCTAATGAAAAGTATATTTTTATTGTGGTAAACTATTCAGATAGTAAGTCGATTAAAAATTTGAATAATCCAGTAACTTTCTGGGATTTAATAATTTAACAAATATTGTGTCTTTTAGCTATTTTTATATTTCTGGTATCTGCTAAATTTTTACAAAAACAGGTTATTCACTTTACTACTTTACAGTATTGATTTTTAATTTTTAATTATTTTGCTATTATTCATTCTGTTATTTCCGCCTGATATGACATAGTAATCAGGCAATATATTCATTTTAAGAATGCACACACAAAAAAATTGACTTTGTAAGAGCAGAATAAAGCCTTTCCCATATTCAAAAAATAATTTCACAAACTTTTAAAACATTATGAAGCTCTAATCCTTCGATGATTTTTTTTGTTTGTTTCATGTGTTCAATAAAGATATGTTATACAAAAAATGGTTCATATAGAGGAAAAATGCCCTGTTATAAAAAGTTTTTGGAATACACCTTTTTTTAAAAATTATTAGATTTATTGTACGAAGGGCATTCGGAAAGTAGCACTAGTTCAGAAACAAAATGTAACTACTAAATGTTTAGTAATAAACATTTTATTTTTTGCATACGCATATTAGATTATTTTTCCTACATTATGCACATTTAAGTGCATATCATATCGTACAAGTTGTTGTATACCTCAGTCCTACACCCCTGCCGCTAACCCGTTAATTTAAGTACTCTTCCCTTAAGTTATTGATCAGTCACCAAAATTTTTGTCTCCCAAATATTCTTTTAAGTTTGAAAACTGACAATCACGGAATCCGATTTATAGAATACATATTCAAACTTCTCACTTGAAAGTTTGAAAAAGCTGTTTATTTTCTCTGCGGTAAATGGACGGGCTATATCATGCAGACAGGACACATCTTTGGACAACAGGCCTCTCCGACGAATTTTTGAAAGAAGAAAAAATTTGTTAGTGACGAAGAGTCTAAGAAAATAGCGCTGATATTTCTGAATGGATTGGCAGTGAAGGCATGCAATTAAAATATACAAAATCTTGCTATACGGTATTGCAGGAGCTTAAATGTACCGAATTACTACTTTATTAAAAATACCCTTTGGTACCTGTATAAATAAAAAGTTTGTCGCAAAATTTTAGTGTTTTTTTTTTTTTGTTGTTTTTTTTTTTTTTTTAACGGATACTGCTTTCCAAATGTCCTGATATTTTCATTGTTATATGAGAAAGACGATGTATTTTCACAGCACATAAACCGAAAATTTAAGAGATTTTAAAGTAATTAATTGTGTGTTAAGTTTCAAAAATTTTTAACATTTCTTAAGAGACATACCTCCATCTAACAAGAGTTTTGCACAAGTGCAAAAAAAAATGAAAATAAAAGAATTTGTATTAAAATAAATGCACTCTTTTGCGGAAAAAAAGAACCTTAAGAATAAATTAAATACGCATTTAGATGGAATTACTAAAATTCTATTTGTGATGCAGTTCATCCCAAATTTTTAATTAATTATAATTTTAAACCTTATTCCAAATTTAATACGTTTTGCCATTTTTGTCCCATCTTTTCCTCTGTTCATGCCTTTCCATCCGTTTTAGAATATCACTTCGGCTTTCAAAATTTATATTTCGCTTTTCGAGCATACAATAGCCTTTTTTTTAAAGAGTATTCATTTAATGTCGAGATAAGTAATTACAACATTTAAAAAGTGTTTTTTTACGAATCGCCACCACGTACGATCTGGATCCAGGCTACCTCTCCAAGCAGAGTGGATCTGTGTTCCCAGTATTTTGGAAGATTAAAGCAATTCAAATGAAAACTGTGGTATTACCTTTTAGATTCAGAATGGGTATTTGCCGTCCGTTGAAGTAATTTGAACAGGGTGTCCACCAATGTCAGGAGGCAAAAATAGTATCATTAGTTGCCTCACCAACATAAAATAAATTTCCATTTTAGTAGCCACAATTTTAGTTGCCAAAATAGTAGAATTTTTGCATGATCTTGTAGCTAAGAAATAAACATATGTCATTTATCTTCATTTAAGAAGAAATTAATAAAATGATAAATTAAAAAACTTCATGCGTTATACATAACACAGCATACAGAAGATTTATTTTTATAGCACAATTGAAAAAATAGATTAGAATGTTTGATGAACGACAAATAGAAAAATTTCAAAAGAAAGGGGGTTGGCAAAAATCGAAATCTGATTTTCGAATTAGTCGCCTGAACTAAGTCACAAGCAGCTAAAATCTTGAAAATAGTTTCAAAGTGCTGTTTTTTTATCAAAAAGGTCGCCCAAGTCACCTAATCTTTAAATTAGCAGCAAAAGTCGCCTTTTTAGTCGCCTGTGGACACCCTGCTTGACGAACACACGTTATAAAATAAACCTCTTCACTCCAGCGGTCATATATGTGGGCCTTTTTGTTTCTACTGTCAAAATTTTTAAGATATTTTGTAATACTGAACTGACGTACCTATGAGTCGATGCTTTAATTCAGAATAAACAATTTTAACGCATGTAAAGGTGTAAATCCTACACACTGAAGCATATATTTTTTTTCTGTTTGCCTTATTTTACATTCGTTTGCCATTACGCAAAAGAATATTTGAATGTTATTGAAATTTCTTGTGTTGAATTTGTGAATGTTTTGGGGTTTTTTTTTTTTAATTCATATAGCTGAAAAGAACCTGTAGGACATCATTAACATTTAAAAGTGTCTTGAAAGTCTTTGTTTATCTGTTATAGCAATATTTTACTGGTAAAACAGACATTGAAAAATAGGTTTTTATTCGAAAAATTATTTAAAAATACGCTTTCTACTAGTCGTTTTTAAGTGTAATAGGATTTTTAAAAACAATTATGAGATTTTCTGTGGATGATGTCACATCCAAGATATGGATGTGAGATTTTTGCTGGGTCTGAAGGGGTTATAGCAGATTTGGCATATCTTGGAAAATTTGCCAATATGGCGAGACGGAACTTTGCGATCCTAAAGGCGGCAAGAATATGAATAACAATATATGGAGAACTGTTTTAATGGCAACCTAGTGAGGAATAGTTATCGATCATGCACATGCGTAAATCACCAAATAATGAAAAGTCACCATTGATGTCAAATATCCTATCTGTTCTATAGTTTTCAGCAAGCAAAACATATGGAGCAATGTTTTATTTTTAACTTTAATGAGAAATGATAATCAACTACACGCATGCATAAATCGCCAAATTATGGAAAAATGCCATGTGTGGTAAATACCCAAGGTGTTCCACATACTTTATAAATTAATAAATAATTAATATTTTAATTTTTATGTTCTAAAGAAAGGATGCATAAGCTAGCTGCAGCTTTCCTAGCTTAGCACGATTTCTAATTTTCGCATCAAAATGCCATTAAAAAAAGTTTTAATAAAACTTGGTAATTTTCAATTAGCATGAGTTTATTTATTCTTTACGTTGTCGTGCTAGGAAATTATTAAATGATTCGGCTTTAAGAGAAACCATGAATTAAAATGTAAGTATCTTTATCATATGCAGGGCTAAAGCTACAGCTACTAAAATTACAGTAGCATTAAAAATCCGAGAATTTTTAAATCGCCAATCTTTAGTTAATGTTCTATTTGTTTAACATTTGTGTACTTCCTTTTCCCGTGACTGAGAATTCAGTATTCCTAGCAAATAGTCTTAGATTTGTCCACATAGTAATGCAACACGAAACACCTTGTTTTGTGCAATTGCTATGCAATCTAACCAATAATATAAAAATGTAATTCTTTAGACATGAAATTAAAATACAGTATTTTCAAACTAGCCTAAAATCATTCACATGCAGATCTTTTAAAGCAAGAGTTTTTACTTCTTGATTCTTCTTATCAGAATTCAGAACATCTTCAAAGAATGTTCAATGATGCTTCATCACACAGAGTTTTGCATTACAACATCTGATGCCAACAATCTCAAAAAAGGTATTGTGATGTAGATCACATATTAATTATTAATTCTCATTTACTTCCTGTTTCTTAAATTTAATCTATTTAAAATCATGGATTCTAACTCATTTTTTCTGTTCTCAATTTAACTGACTTTTATTTTCTGTCCGTATTTCCGCTTTTCTCGAATGCAATAGCCTTTTAATTATTTATTCTTCCTCGTCTGAGAGTCGCCGTTCTGGGCTAAAAATAGATTATATTACGTCAGTTTGCAATCATAACGAATTTTTGGTTCCCCTATCTTGGTACCGTTTTGGCATAAATTATTGTTGATGCCCTGCCCCATCTTTAAAATTACTTGCTCGCGGTTTCAATATTTTAATTTTACTGGCTCAAATTTTATGGTTGCTCTGAAATTGGCGTTCTTTATCTCGGCCAAGTTTTTGTTCTCGCCAATGTATTGTTTGATGTGTCTTAATTTCTAAGGCATTCCACCTTAATTCTACTGTCGTGGTAGGATGAATTGTTTATCTGCATTTTTAACATGTTTATTCTTCAATAGTCGTTTTCTATAAACAGTTTTTTTAAGTATCTTACGCTTTCATCATTTTTAAAACTGAAGTGTTTAATTTAATGAACCTGTAGTTTTTGCCGCCTCATCGCTAATTTTCTCTTTCCAATTTATATAATGAAGAATATTTAGTTGCAGTTAGACGGTGCAGGGCATCAAGAATAATTTGTACCACAACGGTAAAAAAAATAGGGGAAATCCAAAATTCGTTATGATTGCGAACTGACGTAAAGTAATCTATTTTAAAGCCCAGAATGGCGACTCTCATACGAGGAAAAATAGACAATTACAAGGCTGTTGCATGTGAGAAAAGCGGAAATATAGATTGAAAACAAAAGTGAGGGAAACTGAGAACAGAAAAAATGAGTTAGAATGAATAATTTTAAATAGATTAAATTTAAGAAACAGAAAGTAAGAATTATTAATTAATATGTGATCTACATCACCGGTATCATTTAACTCCTCATTTTACATATTAAACAATAGTTAGAATTGCATGGATTTAATTCTAATTGTTATAAAAATTGTAATTTAATTTACCATTTTTTTGTTGAT
Source organism: Cheiracanthium punctorium (assembly GCA_038373885.1). Taxonomy (NCBI): domain Eukaryota; kingdom Metazoa; phylum Arthropoda; class Arachnida; order Araneae; family Cheiracanthiidae; genus Cheiracanthium; species Cheiracanthium punctorium. The sequence goes on from JAWZYV010011616.1 coordinate 447,920, forward strand.
GACATAATCAACAATATGCGTAATTACTTACTTAATTAAATTTAGATTCAAGAAAGAAAAACATACTTTTCTTAATAATATTTTGTCTATTTTTCATTATTGAAGTAATAATATTAGGTTGTCGTCTGTATTAAAAATCAGCATTTATTTCAAGGGAAATATGTAGTGTTCAAAGATTCTTAGTCTTCGAATGTCCACGCTTCTCTCCCACATTTCTTTAAAGATCAGCATTTATATATTATAAGAAGCAGTCTACGGAATAAATATTTAAAATACGTACAAATCACGTCGCTGTATATGAAATACAAAAATAATATATTACTTTTTTTTTTGCTGTATGCATCAATCTAACTTTTTTGATTGGGTTTCTCTACATTTCTTGTTGATTTGTCTTCAAATCAACCCATCAACCCAAGATAAAGAAAATTGTACCAAATAAGGGATTATATTGTTATTTTACAAAACGAAACTGTTTTACAATGTCAATAAGAATGTTTTACAATATTTAAAAACCTATTTAAGAGATTTTTTTAAAAAATAGATTTACAGTGTGCGTTCTTGTAACGCGCAATCAAAAGCTTAATAAATGTTCTGTAGTCTCAAAATCTGTTCAGAATCTTGGAATCATTTAACTCTTATATGGTAATTACTAAAGTTAATTTATAAGTTTAGTAATTACCTGTCATGTTATTAACTTTTATTTCACTAACTCTTGGCAATTTGGTGCGATGTCTGAACAAAACAGCGTCACCCTTAGACGAAATGGCAGAACGAGAGTTGTACAGACAAACATGCTTTACTTCTAAAAATCTCTTTTTTTCCACTAAATATTTGAATCAAATAGATATTAATAATAATAATGGCAGTTCGTAGCAATTTACAGACAAAAGCCTTATTTTATTTATATCAGAGGTTCCCAAACTGGGTGCCACGAGCGTATGTCAGGAGTGCCGTGGAGATAATCAAGAAAAGTGTTTTGGTGGAGTATAATCAAATAATTTCCTCTGAACCGGTATCCCCAAGAAAGTGAGCCAAGCCGATCACTAAGTGGGCTCAAACAAAAATATTTCAGTCAAGTTCAAGACTGTCCTGTAGCCTCTCTTTTATAGGAACTACCTGAAATAGGGATATTGTCAAAATTCTATATCCCTTTCCCAAGAGAGTACTTTCTTGATAGTTAGCCCTATAAACAAACAAACAAAAAATAAGATAAAATGCATCCAAACTACTTCATTCTAACATTTATATTCATAATGCTTTAAAAGAAATCTGCCACGAAAGTTTTTAGCCTGAAAAGGGTGCCGCGAAATGTTTTTAGCCAGACAAGTGGTGCCGCGAAATGCTTCTAGCCTGACAAGGGTGCCGCGGGTAAAAAAAGTTTGGGAACCCCTGATTTATATCAAAGGCATCCATTGATACAACTGCACTATTCAAAATAAAGTACTTTCTTTAACTATCAGTTATACACCAGTCTAATCTCTCTTTTAGTATGTTAATTCTCGAATGGCATTAGTAGATACATCAAATGCATAGTTCACGTTTCTTTCTTTAATCTGGCGCAGTTTGTCCTTTTCTGGACTTTTTGCCATTAAACCTCATCAAAACCAAATCTATTATTTCTATAGCAGGAATATAAAAATATAGTCAGTAAAACAATGCATTTTATAATTTGTATAAATATATTTCGTTTATAACATTCATAACATGTTTATTTTCCTCATCTACATTCTGTTTTGCATTGTTAACATGAAAATACGTGAGTGCTTTTATTTATCTTACGAGCTCAAAATAATTGACTTTTTTTTTTTACTTGTATGCGTGACAAAACACAAAAAACACATTTAAGAAGTTGTTATCGAAGTTTTTGTAATATATAGTTACATGAAAAGTTCAATATTTACATTACTTACATGATGGAGTCAAAATTAGGTTTCGATTGCTGTCAAATTGATTTCAAATTTTGGTGAAACATACAAAAAGTTTGTAGCAAATACTATTGAAGGACGATCATAAGTTTCCATCCGGACGAATAATAAAATGTATAGAATTTCTCCATATGCTAATATCCCCCAAAAATGTTACATTTCATCAAAGAAAAGAAGTAAATAATTATCAACTCATGATAATTCTAAAGTGCTTTAGAATTGACTTAATGGAACAGAAGACGAAAAATCATCACTGCTCCTGTTTTACTGTGGTTATTTTTGCATTATTTCATTGCATGTACATTGACAGCATTCTGACAGATTTAAGCTACATTATTATACTAAAACAAACGACATTCTTTATTGCAAAAATAGTCAATTCAACAACTATATTACTTCTCTGGCATGTGATGCAGTTCAAAACAGAAGAAATGAAAATATTTCTACAACACTTTAATGTTCTTTTTCTTGGCGCAAACAAAATTCAACGAGGATTTTGCAAAGTGATAGATTATGTCCTTCCCATGCTGTGCACTGTATCATTCTTGTATCCTTTCTTAGGTGTATATACTTGCATAATTGGTAGAGACGTCTACATTTATTTTTGGGAAGTTAAAGAGGTGACGTATGGCATTTACTTTATAATTTACCTACACGAAATATGCGTATCTGTTTTCATTTACCTTTTCGCTGGGATCGTAACACTACTTTACACCTCTGTATGTTGCAAAATAATCAACTATCTATCAATCTATAAAATTATGATAGAAAAATCTCTCACAGAAAACGATACTCAGTATTTAACTCCTCCTTTCCTGATGAAATACCAAAGCTTTCTAGATGCCATAGAAAATTTCGAAAAAACTTTTTCTAGTCCAGCCCTCGTTCTGACTCTCTCTAACGGACTGTCTTCATTCACACTCCTGGCGGCATTTTTTTCATCGAAGGAATTACTGGACGCCTATGGAATTCTCAAACTAGTCATGATCTCGATAACCTCGGGCGTGTACTTAATTGCTACAATTATTTCCGCGTCTCAAATACCTTTGGAAGTTGCAAAAATCGTCAAATGTCTGAAAAAAATCCAAGAAAAGAATATTTATGAGCCGTCAAAGTTTTCACTGAGCAAAAATGAACAAATCCTTATAAACAGTGCAATTGACAGGCGTATAACTGTTCTGTCAGGATGCCAGATTGTTTATTTTACTAGAAGTTTTCTTGTTAGCATTTTAGGATCTCTAATTACTTACGGTCTGCTTGTAATACAAATTAAGTAATTTTTTTTTAATTCAAACGAATGTTACATAGTATTTATATATGTCTATCCTCAGATGTTTACATGTCAAATTTACGATTTTTTTTTCAGCACAGGTAACACATTGTACTCCACAAAATAATCGCTTATTGCTCTCGCTATAAATTTCTTGTCGAAAAAGCAGCTTGTGGTTTACTCCTTCCCTGAGTTGTTCCGTCCTATAACTTGAAGCATGCACTATGTCTTAAATATAATTATGTCTTTGTCTCAAATAATTTTAGACGTTTTGGCTTCCAGAAAAGAGTGTTTTTGTTGGATTTTTCCTTGACAAAAACACTCAAAATAACTGGCTTTAAAAACATAAAATAATGAAAAACTATGTAAAATAACGCCGGTTAGGTGTTAAAATAACACCGGTTGGCCGTTCAAGTAGCTTTTATTGTGTTGTTTTACAAAGTTTTTTTTATTATTTTAGGTTTTAATTGGTTTGGACAAGTTTATCTCAAGCATTTTAGGAGTTCTAATACTGAAGTATTATTGCAGAATGTTTGTAAAATAACATTATTATAAGTAAATTAAATATTTTTAAATTCGGGGCTTATAGTTTTAAATTTCCTTTTAGCACTAGAATTTAATGAATTGAAAAAATTGTGTTTCTCTTAAATTTTCAAAAATTAGGATATGTTTTAATATTTACATTACACTTCAAGAAAATTTAAATGCACACTATATAGAAAAGACTAACCGAACAAATTTCATTTATCTTTACATCAAAATTAAGCCAAAAATATAACTCATGCTCGTATACTCATACTTTTCGTGCTGTACATTTCCATAACATATTAGACCTGATAAAAATGTAAATAAATTTGCACAATGCATTAAAGGCTTTGCGCGTCGAACTTACGTCGACACTTTAAATTGTGGTTTTTTATATTTAATTCTCCTTCACTATCAATTTTTGAAATAATTTTTTGGCTAAATGTTACACACTTTGCATGATACTTTTGACGTGCGTGACAGATAATCTATTACTTACATAATTCGAACGTTCGAGGAGTGTACTTAGTGTTCAATGTATTTGTATTGAATGATGTCACTAAAATTAAGTCTCGATTTGAATCTAATGACATTAAAATATTTTTATGTAGTTTGGAAGATAGAGGCGCTAATACTGCTTATATCTTTTCATGGATGCCTGTTTTATATTTTTTCATGTATGCCTGTTTTATATCTTTTCATGGATGCGTATACCGTTTTAACGAAATCAGCCACTCTCGTATATTTTTTCTAAAATCGAAAACGTTACCTACAAAGTTTATGTTTTACTTTACCTCAAAGAAATCAGTTCGTTACTTCTTATTTATGTGTCTGTTGGAATTGCAATATCTTCTAAACTTCCGCCAGCTGCAAAATAATCAAACACCTCTCAAGTCACGAGGTTATCTTGGAAAAATCTCTAGTTAAAAATGATTCCCACATCCTCTCTCCTTCGTTACTGACGTCATGCCTAACACTTTTGGATGCCATAGAAAGTTTCGAAGACACGTTTTCCAGCCTCGCTCTTGTTCTGACGCTTCTGGAGTTAGTTCATATTCATTGCAACATTCTTCCTGAGCAAATCAAAAGGATTATCCGCTTACGGCATACTTAAACTGGTGATGACAGCCATAAATTTAGGCGCGTACTTAGCTGCTACGATTAATTCGGCAGCGCAAGTGCCCTAGGAAGTAAAAAAAAAAAAAAACTTTTAAAAAAAGTTGAGACAGGTACATTCAGGAACTTTGAGCGTTTCATTTGAACAAAACAACACTAATCCTGATTAAAGATTCAGTTGAAAAGCGTACTACTATTTTATCTGTATGCCAGGTTCTTTAATTTACTAGAACTCTTCTTGTTACAGCATTAGGCACACTTATTACTTATGGTCAGCTTGTAATGCAAATGAAGTACAACTTAACATAATGTTTGCTTGTTGATATGAAAAAAAATTAAGAAGGGAAAAAGTTATAATTCTTAAAGAAGGGTTTTTCATTAAGAGTGATGACAATTTAAAAATAAAAAAAACACTATTCAGTGAGACACATTTTTTTTTTATTTGAAAGCTTGCATTATGCCTTTAAGTATGAAAAATAATATCGTTCATGTGAGCACCACGACTTCTCTGTACACACCGCATTCTGTCAACCCAATTTTCCATCACTCTTTCACATAAATTTGGTGTTATTTCACGAATAACACGTTCAATGTTGGTTTTTAATTGCTCAATTGTTATTGGATTATCAGCATAAACTTGTGACTTAACATATCCCCAAAGAAAGAAATCACAAGGTGTTAAATCACAAGATCTGGGCGAATAATGAACTGGACCATTTCTAGAAGATTCTCAAATTTCTCTCAGTATTCACATATGAACTCTGATTTTCATAAAACAATTTAATAATTTCGAAACGTTGTTCAAGCGTGTATCTTTCCATGATTAAATGACATAACATACTAAACACAAATGACACAATGTCAAAAAAGAATACGCAGTGTTGCCATTCTAACCATTTAAAATTGTATCATCCCTATTGTAAAATCCTTTAGTATACATATTTTGAGGTAAATATATTTACATTAAAACATTATGTTTACGTAATATGTTTTTTCTTATCTATATTATACCTTCATATATCCCCTAAAATAATTATTCAAAATGCATCAAACATCGAAAGATATTTAATGCATTGTTTTGTTTACTTACATTTGGGCTTATCATTTTATTTGCTAAAAATTTAAAAAATAATTTATAAATCATATTTGTTCTATCTTTTTCAATGATTTTCCGTTAAACAATTGTGCATTAACCGAATTGTATTTATTTCTTTTGAAAACGTATCTCAGAATTATTTTTCTTGAGAAAACAGCATCATTTTTCAATGGTAATAAACATGAATTATGAAATTATATTTAGCTTGGCAAATAATAAATAAATAAATAAAACTTACTGCTGCATGTCACAACCTACATATATTTTGATTTCCTTTCCTAGAGTACATATTCGCAACATCCACTCGCTCAAGTGCACTTAATACAATAATCACGCATCTGCAATTGCATGTATAAATTATATGTTTAAAATAAAAACATTATTACACATAAAATAAAAAAAATAATATTTTTTTACTCATTCTCTATTTGATTCAAAATATGGTAAAAAATATGTGCATAGTTAAACTTCATGTTAAAACATAATTAAAAAACGAAAAGTATAATTTATTTCCAAATATTTTGCTCCACTATTATTATTTCCTGCCAATATTGCAATGTTCCACTGTGATGCTCTTAACACAGTACAAAATGTAATTCCAATACAAAATGCAATGCAAATACAAAATTCAAAATGCAGTATCATTTATTGCCAGATATTTTGCTCCACTATTATTATTTCTTACCAATATTGAAATGCTCCACCGTGATGCTCTTAACACAATACAAAATGTAATTCAATACAAAATGCAACGGTGCCTTTAAATCCAAGTTTTCTAACATACGAGTTTCTTGAGGTACGAACCATCATTAAGACAATTTTTGACTTGAGATACAAATCGGAATTCACGATACGAGGTATCGATAAGTGAAAGAAAAAAATACTGCTATATGTCAAAATTGACATCTATTTCCATTTCCTTTCTTACAGAACAAATTGACAACATCCATTCGTTCAAGCGCACTTCATACAATAATCACGTAATTGCAATTGCATGTATGAAATATATGATTATAATAAAAGCATTATTAATCATAAGTTAAAAGGGTTTATTACGGCTTGATGGATATTAATTAAATTTCAGTAATTTCAATAAAGATGGGGGTAACGATTCGAGATACGAGTATTTTGACGAAAAAACTCGGTCAAGGAACCTATTAAACTCCCATCTCTAGGTACCATAATACAGTAACAATTACATGCATCAAATAATTAAAAAATATATTAACAATTTTTTGGTAAAATATGCTTTGTTGTTTATTTAATTTTTTTCAAATAATTGTTTCTGAAAATACGAATAAAATTGTTTATTCTCAGAACTGACGTACCATTTATTAAAAATTCATTTGTCTGTGTTCAATATAGTTTCTAGTTTTTCTTGCAGAAGTAATACATTTGCATTCTGGATTGGCAGCATATAAATGTTCAAGTACATTTAGTACAACAATCATGCATCTGCAAAGTTAAATCAATTGAACTATTGAACATCAAGAACAGTTTTTGCTATTATACCAAATATTAACTTTTTCACAAATCACATTGTCAAAATTTCTCTATTTACTTGTTACTTTCGTTATATTTATCTACGGGCACCTAACGATGATTAGATCAATTGTTGGAAATGGAGCTAGATTTACACATCGATAATAAAAATCTGGTTCCAACACTATACAAAATAAAACACTCAATACATTGGGAATCTTATATACAAAAAGCCCCAAAAGAAATTTACATCAAAGCTAAATATATAATTCTTTAATAAAATTAAAGCATTATGAGTCGTTTCTGATAAAATAAAATTTTTAATAACCTAAAAAATTACGAATCTTTCTGAACTACCTAATAAAGTAGATCATGAAACTTGGGAAAAATATATCGAAATAAATAATCGATGAATTTGCCAAATCCATTTATCTTATGTATTCTTCGGGCAAAAATAGGATATTTGAGGTTCCGTTAAGCAAATATTTATCTTTATATATATTGCTGAATTTTCTTGACTTCAAGACAACTTTTTAAGACACATGGCCAGGGGCTTCTTTCTCAAATTCGAGAGGAAAACTAGATAAAAAAAATAAAGAACAGGTTACATAAACTTTTATTGCTTTCCTTGTCATTCTGCGTTCTGTTTTTCTTTGTATTTGGATATTTTTTCTGTAGGCGAAGAAAGTAATGTATTGAGGATTTGCAGGTCTTTCATGCATTCAACTAACTACAGATACGTAACTCTCGCCTGATACAATATTTGTTACTGTTCAATGAAAACCAAATGCTGGAAACGTTGAGTATAGTGTAGAAAAAGAAATGTGTTTCATATATAGAGATATGCGAATATTTAGGAAAGTAATTAGAACATCAAATTTAGTAAATACCCGATGCGAGTTTTAAAAATTCATTAAAAACAACAGATAATGACGAAAATTTGCCAAGTAGGTACCAGATGAAGATCAGTGTTTTTTTTTTTATGAAAAATAAATTGTTGTTGAAAAAGTTGTCCATAGATGGCACTGAAGCAAGTTTCCTATCTGAAAAATATAAATAAATAAAATAACACTCACGTCTTTTTAATTTTATTCATGCAAACCACAATTGTGTTTACCATTATTTAAAAAATCTTCCTCTAAATCACTTCGTTCCCAGGTATAATAAATTTCTACCCATGTTATCATTACCCATAAATTTCTACCCTGATAAATTCCCCCCTTTTCCACAAACCGGGTATTATTCTCTATTAAGAGTTTCATTTTACCTGTATTATTTACCAAAGCTTCTAGAATGTTTTACATTTACTAAAGATAAAATGAAAATACTATTCTAAAAAAGCAGTTCATAGTCTGTCATGGCAATCATGTAACATTTAAATAAATATGATTTGATATAGAAATATGTTGTATTATTTAGGTAATAGGGCCGATTAATAGAGGTAACTGCACACTGTAACAAATGTTTCTAATGCAATCCAGGTGGTGTAGTGGGTAAAGAACCATTCTATCACTCAATGGAACAGGGTTCGATTCCCCCGCTTGGGCTTTGGTATTAAATTGTCCATCCGTTCATAGGGGGTAACTTTGGCCGACCATTGATTACCCCCATAATAGAAGTGCACATGTGAGATTTATCATTAACTTACTTTTTGAACCACCTATGTATATAGATTTGGCTAAAATTATTTAACTTCAAGTCACTTACAATTGTATAATATCGACTGCTAGGATTTCAGTCTCGACTATTCTGCAGATCGGCTTTTTGTCATTTCCCCGTAATGCTAACAACCAAGAAATGTTTTTGGGATATAATTTTCTTCCTCTCGTCTTTGTTAAATTAAGTTTTATTACAGTGCTGTTACAGTTTTTCGTTTCAAATCCTTTACTTCTTCTCAAAATAAAATTCATGGAACAAAAAGTCAAATAAATTTCACTTCTTTAACCCTTTGAGGCGCAACCCTTTCCCAATGCTGAAAAAAGGGCAGCCGTTGCCATCGCTCGACTTAATTACAAGCAAGATGGTGGACGATCGAAACGTTCATCGCGTGCCACAGATCTAGAGACCCTTTTTTGACGACAGCTGGCTGTGCCGTGTCTCTAGATCAATGGCACTCGATGAACGTTTCGATCGTCCGCCATCTTTCTGGTAGTTAAGTCGAGCGATGGCAACGGATGCCCTTTTTTCAGCATTGGGCAATCTATCCGGCTGTTCTCGCATTCTTCCATTTTTCAGCCGATGTCAGTGCTGCTAAAAATAATCGTGACAATTTTTTTTACGGGAAATGACTTACTGAAAAGTAAAGGATTCTCGTGGAGCTATGTCACCCGCAACTATTTTTATAGAAATCAAATCTATCCTTCGTGACTGGCAACAGTCCAAACGTCAGAGTTTGGTGTTCCCAGAGCGGGAACACTGCGCGTTAAAGGGTTAAAAGAAGTGGGAGCACCAGAAAAGTGTTAGTTAAAGCTAAAATGCCTGGTTCGTTTTTTTACTTTAGCTTAAATGAATGCATTTTTATTTCCAGTATTTCAATATGTGAGATCATTAATATTAAATTTATCATATGGCCTGATAACAACAGGAAGTTCCTCAAAACTTTTACAGAAAATGCTTTCATTCTTTGCTCTTCACTTCAGCAGATGATTGACGTTATTGTTCGGCGACATAAGGCGAGCTGTCAAGCTACTCAGTGAGTCAATTAATCGTTTGACAGGTAGTAGGAAGTCTTTTATTTTCGTTAGAATAGCAATGCAGTACCACTAATAAGTTATACACTACTTTACTGGCTATGAAATTTATTTGCTATTGTGTTATTATGCATGAGATGGGTGTTTAATACTAAGGAATTTTCTTGAAAGCCGATGAATGAATGCTGTTTATTATTACCGTTTTTTTTTTTTAGAATTTTAAGTTGTTACCATTTAAAATAAATGTAATATACAGAATGAAGAATTAATTGTATAGAAAAAGCGTGATGAATTTTATTTAGTTAATAGTTCCTTCATGACAACTACATACTTCAAAATTCAAATTGGCTAAACGGATAATGATACCAGCTTAAATGTCCATTTCTTAAATATTTTGATAGAAAATGAGTTAGTTTATTTCAACGATAATACTCTTTTTCTACATTGGTATTTTTATTCTTTAAATTAATTTAATTTAAAGACCTCTTGACCTAGTACATAATTTTAGAGCTTAAATTAAATTCATGTACGGTGAAGGTTAAATATCCTTAAATGTTTTTATTAAGTATTTTATTGTATTTATTATTTTATAGAAAGTCAACCAGTTTATTCCAAATATAATACTATGTTCAGCTATTGATATTTTTATTGAAGGTAGTTTGTTAATTTAAATACCTTTTAATCTGTTACAGAATTTTATGACAGAAATACAGATGTACATTGGTGCTGAATCAGCCACTAAACTCTTTTTTAGCAAAAGGAAAAATTGTTGACAAATGGATGCAGTGAATATTTTCATCTAGCTGGCATGAATGCTCTGGTTTGAGTGATTTTCTTTGAATATTTTTTAGAACGACCAAGAACTTCTAATATTTATCTGATGTACCTGAAGAAGATGCAGTTTATGTGCCGTATTGGACCATGTGTAGCTTATTGTATCCTTTTCATATGCTCCTTTTCAGATTTTGAAATTTTCAGATTGAAATTTTAAATGCAGTATCCTTTTCAGCTTGTGAATTCTTTTATTTCAGTATAGCAAAGAATACAGTTTAAAGATTGTTTAAAATGTACTTATTCTCATTTTTTGAATGCTTTGATTTAAATTTAAGCATTTGTGTTTAACAATATCACTGAGCACAACTTTTAGTGTCAACTTATTATGAATTAAATAGTTAAGAACTTTAATACATAAATATAAGGTGAAGGAATTTTTTTTCCTCCACTTATTTATCAAAAACAGTTTTGAAATATTATTCTGGTAAAGTGAGCATCTTTTGATTAGTATAGTAAATGTTTTTGTTATATTGAAAATAAAGTGTAAATCTGCAAAATATAGCCTTCGATTTAAGTTATTGAAAATGGAACACATTTTTCTTCATAAAGAAATTGAACTTAATTTTTAAGCAGAACTTTTCTTATCTTCATTTGAAAGGAGATGAATAAAACACAAATATATATGTTTCCTATTTTTTCGTTTGAGTGATGAATTTAGATGAAATATTATGTTTCACGAACCATCCAATAAAGTAATTTAAATTTGCAGTACTAAATAGTCTGTCCTGACCTCTACTTTATTACAGCAACATGAAAGTTCGCATGGATTTTATAAGAATTTAAATTGAGCTGCAAATAAAATTATTTTTCATCGTGTTTATTAAATGTATGACTGTATTGAAAACAAAGGTGAATTTTTCAATTTTAATCCTACACATTAAACAGCAGTAACCATATCAAACTTTCGAAAAATTTTCACAAGTATCAGTTTAACAGTGCTCTCATTTAATTAACCGAAAGTTTTGTGTGAATATATTTGTTGGTGAACTCTGTCTAGAATTTTTCATGCTTATATTTATAAGGCAATACCTAGTTATATTTTAAATGCCCCAAAATAAAACAATTTATCTGTAAATTAATAACACAAATTCAAGAAAACAAATAAATAAAATAATATGTCACTACACAAAGCTAATATAGATTAAAATAAATTTGTTTAAAAAAAATTAATACACTTCTAAATATATTCTGTTATTCGAAAGTGCTTTACAAACATTAAAAGCTGCGCAATTTTTAGTAAGGACCAAACATCAATTTTTTAATCAATACATTGATATATTGTTAAAATATGCCATACTAGAAAATGGCGTTGGAGCACGTGCCCATCCTTTGAAGAAAATAACGGCATTGTTTAAGTAATTGAAACAAACTGTAAAATTTATTGAAAAAGGTAAATAAGCAGAGTAAATTTCATTTATATATTTTAAAATGTTTGACAATTTTTTGTATTATCTCAGGGTCATGCTTGAATGAATTGCATGTTCACTGAAAACTTTTTGATGTGAATTTGTACCTAATGTGCAGAATATTTTATTTTTAATTTTTGAAAGTGAATTGATGACTCTCTGAAAAGTATAGTTCACAGTATTTCTAAAACGAAATACGTATTTCAATTACATGTGTAACCAAAACTGTTGTTAAGTATTAGAAGAAAAATATATTTATTCAGTTTCACATAAATAATGCCTAATCCAAACAGTACATTTCCTTGTAATAACAACTCGGTACATATTCCTATCTAAAACACGTGTGCTAATTTGTACGTGGATTATAAGAATAAAAGAATTTTTATTTGATTACGCCTTTTGGAGATAATAAACGTATAATAAAGTCTCTAAATTCATACATGGAACAACAATACAGGCTGAAAACGCACATAAGATTAAAATTACATTTCAAAATGTATCATAACATAAAGGTTTACTGTAGAAATCCTTGAGTTAATGCCTACAAAGATTTTAGTGATTATTTTACCTTTCTTTTGCATCCGATGCTTACATACAGTTTATCTTTTAAGCTATATGGAAGATGAAAGTATTCAAACAAATAATTTTAAGCGAGGAATTAATTTCGTAAACACAAAATGAAGACTGCTTATCTAATTTTAAGAAAATTAATATAGACAAGTGTAGAGCGTAACAAACTTAAATTCTCATAAAATTAAAATACCTAATTTAATATTTTCATTAAAGGATGTCACTGAAAAAATCTTATTGCATACCGTTGATGATTATTTCAGCGATATTATTAAATTCTTTCGGAAAAGTAGATAAATAAACCTTTATTTCAGGAATTCAAACAAAAGATGAGAGTTAAAAAAAGAAGCCTGAAGACAGAACTCCTTTCTGGACGTGAAATGCAATATATTTTATTAATTTTAAGGTGCTTGGGAATAGACGTGTGTCAAAAACAAACATAAAAACTAATTATTCTAATATCGTATTTCACTATTGCCTACCATTGTGTTACAACATATTTTGCATTGAAAGATTTGTGCATATCGCTACAGTTTTATACTTTTATCCCTTCTATATAAAAAGTTTATTGTCTTATATTGTGAATTATGCATTAAACATGCTTCTGTGGCATATACTATATGCAAAGCGAAGTCAATTATACAGTCTCTTGTGTAAATTATATAATAACAAATCCAATTCATCCAACCTCGAAAAAGTTCATTCTTGAGATATTTTGCATGGGTTATTATATGTATGATTGCAGTTTTCCCCGTACCTTATGTACAGAAGAGATACAGAAGTATCAGAGATGTAATAGCGTCAGAGAAGTATCAGAGAGTATCAGAGAAGTATCAGAGGCGTAATAGTAGTCAGAGAAGTATCAGAGAGTATCAGAGAAGTATCAGAGGCGTAATAGTAGTCAGAGAAGTATCAGAGAGTATCAGAGAAGTATCAGAGGCGTAATAGTAGTCAGAGAAGTATCAGAGGCGTAATAGTAGTCAGAGAAGTATCAGAGGCGTAATAGCATCAGAGATACAGAAGTATCTCTGATGCTTTTACGCCCATATACAAACCTGTACATATGTACGGTAGATAAGAACTCCATTTACCAAAAGCTATACTTATTTTTAAGGGGAATACTCTGCTCGGTACACAGACACACGTTCTGTGGCGCAGTCAGCATGCTTTACTCGCTGGTGTATTGGAAACTGTGCGAAGACCTTTCCCACTACGCTAAACTCTGGAATCAAGTTTTGAACAATAAATATACGACGCCAAATTGCAAAAACGCGCTTTTGCCATATGCGTCGTCCCTTAACTTGGTCGAAGACTTTGATCTGTTCTTTTCTAATCCAATATTTGTGCTCAGCGTCATAAACAGTCTCTGGAGTTACACACTCATGGCTCTTTCTATCGTGTATAGGGAGCGAACCCTCACAGCCATGGCGATTTTGCAAAACGTTGCAGTTTTCACTACTTGAGGTGTGTTTCTGGTGATAAACATTTTTCCGTGAGCGCAGATATCGCTACAGCAACAAGAAAACTAGAATCAGCTCTGCAGATTCCAGAACAAAATGTTGCAAAATCCGTCAAAGTACAGATTTCGTTCTCACTACTTTAAACTTTTAAAAATCATTAAAAAACGACCTATAAAGACTTTTAATTTTTGCCATATTTTATACTTTAGCAGATGGGTGGTTCTAAAAATTGTCGGAAGTCTTTTGACGTAGGAACTGTTATTGCTAAGTCATACCTAGGTTAGTGTCTTCGCTATTTTATAATTTCAACAGAGGAAAATCATTCATACCTTTCACATTCAATAAGCTAAAAGAGTTGTCTGCTTTGGAAAAAATAAAGAAATTATATTTCCTTTTAGGTTGTTTATAGAATTCGTAATAAGAATTATTTCCTAATTATACTGAAATTAATATAAAAGTATTAACTGAATCTTCAGTTTTACAATTAGAAAGTGACTTGACTGATTTTTCATGACAAACATTCGAGTAACATTTTTAACATGTAAACAATAAGCACCAATTAAATAATTATTGAAATTTACTGAAAGCATGAACGTATAAAAACAGACTCGAGGTGGCCTTTTATCAAAAACTAGCTCAATCACCCGTTCTTCTCACCAGAGAAAAACTGAAAGAAGTTCATTCGGTCAGGGAAGCCTAATTATTTCAATCATAAAATGACGATTTGTATTAGAATAGTTAACCTAATCTTAAAAATAATAAACTTTGCTTTTAGAACTTTGTGATATAGTTTGCTTCTTGAGCTGCTTAGTTTAGAGCTTCACGCATGAATCAAAATTCTATGATAGGTGTCATAATACTGAAAAATGGCCTGAGCAGAAAATTTATTTGTATTAATGATAACGGCACTCAATACATTTTATCTTTAGAAATTCCTCATTAATTTTAAGTACACATATTCTACTTCAACATTACAATTACAGTAGTAGTAGAATGTACTGCTGTCGCTTAAGTTGTTAAATTCCACAACCCAAAGAAAAGTCCTTTTCTAGCGTTGTGAAACTTGGAAAATGAAACTGCGCCTACCAAAAAAAAAACGTAGATTGACTTCCTGGCACTTCAAAAAAAGTTATTCTAACAATTTTGCCTTTTATATTCTAGCTCGTTAGTAGAGGCAGCGACACCTATTGTCTAAAAATTGGAACCGTTTAGAGAGATTAACCTTCGTAAATAATACTTATTCGTAGTATTAAACCATGGTTTCACGATAACAAGTAAAACAATATTTAGGCGTCAGTTTCCAGAAAAAGATATGACTAACTATAGGAAATAAAACATGAAAATTTCAGCATTGTGGTACGCTTAGGCCATGTATGGACAATCGCCGGCCTGAGGCCGGATGTGGCCTGCCACGGCTTTCCATCCGGCCCAGAGAACATTTCAAATTTCCATAGAAAAACCATATAAACCATTCAGAATCCCATATAAATCACACTGACAGGCCCGCAACTTCACTAACAGCCTAAAGTTTGGTCCTCAACTCTCCAAAGGTTGCTCATTCCTGGCTTGGGCGAGAACTAGGAAGGGACCTTAACCTCCAAGAGGTTGGTCTCCCTAGCAGTCATATATCACGATCTTCAAATAATTTAAAGACTTTTCTATACGATAGTTCAGAAACATTTTTCATACAGAATTTACACTCTGTTCTTGAATGGGAGGGAATGTAATTAACGATGAAAATTTTTGTTATTAGCAAAAAATACAACTTTATGCTACATCCCACGTATGGCAAAAAAGCGGCTAAATATTTAAAACTTTTCACACATGTACATGGTTCTTCTGACAGTTGAATATACTGACAAGTGGACAGACAGACAAACCGAAAGTACCGAAACTTTTTAAGTTTAAATAAAAGAAAACAAAAAATAAAATAAAAACATTAAAACCTAATACCTTACAGCAGCGGTTCTCAACCTTTTAACGCCCCCCCCCGAACAAATGCTAACTTATAGTGGCGCCCCCCCTCACATTTTTTAGCATACATTCAGTTTTTTAATCTTTAACAATGAATATTTAATCGAATTTTCTACAAAATGATGTTATCAGTTAAGTTTAAATGAACATTTTAAGCGAGAATGGATATATTTTTGACTAAAAATGATAATAAACAAGATGAATTTTTATAAACATGCATCCCTACTTGCTCTTTGGTTTTTCTCGCCTTCCTTCTGCAAACGCTCTGCGCCCTCCTCGGGGGAGGGGGCGCCCCACAGGTCGCCACAGGCCAGAAACGCTGCCTTACAGCAATCAAATTTGAAATAGAGGTAGGAGGGTTATGTAGTCTCCCTTTCCGTATGTTTATAAATAGCTCTATTCGTAGCATTACTATTTAAATGAAATTTGTAGCTTATGAATCGGCCGTATGTTATTTTCTGTTGGCGTTAAATGAAAAACCAGGAAGCATTTGTGCATATTGAAAGTAATGCACTTTTATTCAAATTTGGGACGAGAGAATCTACTCCAGAGTGAAGTAGGTTGTTACAGGTGTCGTGGTTGGTTGTCTCATAAACCTACTGCGCAGTATAATTAAGAGGTTCTTTAGAAATGATCTTGCAATGATCTCTACACTTATCCTCCTGTAATTTCATAAAATTAAAATTTTGAAGGGCATTAAAATGTATGGCTATACACAGAAAAAAAAATTAAATGTCATTATATTTTTCCTTTCTTTTTTAGTGTTTTACGATTTTAGTATTAACTATTTATCATTTTCAAATTTTAATGAATATTTATCACAGTTTCTTTTAATGTATTTCGGTGATGTCAATATACCACATGTCGTATATTGACAACACTGAAAAATTTACACCTGACTATATACTGACATCTAACATACGTTAGATGCCAAGATACGGCCAGGTGTAATATTTTTCTTTATTTTTTTATTATTTTGTCACATTTATTTTAATATTAATATGTTACATCTCAGTCTCTTTAAATAAATATGTTTAAAGCAACAAAATGTATTTTTAGTGCGCAATTATTTGTTTAGGTTGAAATTTTTGTTTAATTATTTGGGCGTTTTTAGTGTTTTTAAGGACATTTTTTGCATGTTTTAAGGGCATTCTAGGGATTTTTTAGGTCATCAAAATCTAGAGTATAATCATCATTATTAGGAAGTATTTTCGGTATTCTCAATTACAAAGTAATTGAATGAACTTTGCCTAAAAATTCAATCAAGATGTGATCGTCGATCTCAAGGTCGCTGATGTTAGGATTTTTCTGCTCACCAAATCTTTGTCTATTGAGATGTCACTTTCCGTTTCTAATTCGACATATTCGTTGTCAGGTAATTCACTAGTTGAAGAATCGTAAAAAATTTCCTTTGCAATTTTTGTTAGTATGGTGGGTTTAGGTTATTTTTTTTTAGCTTCTTTTTGCTTGTAAATTCATTTCATGCTCCTTAGTTATGACAATGACATTTTTCTCAGGCGTATCCGCGTAATAGCCAATCTTCCTAACTTTAGCTTTTAGGTCTCGAAGAATTTCTTAGATGTGCTAGTGTAAATGATTTAATTTCTTGGCAATAACTGCTTTTATTGCACTTGGTCCTCCTTCATTAAATGCTTCTGGGGGAATTTGTATTGAAAATGTTTTAATATTCTCTAGTAAATTCTAACTTCTATGGTCCTGACAATTGCTTTGAAGATTATTCTAGGCTTAAATTTACAGGTTCAGGTAACCCTTGTTGCTTGAGAGGACGATCATGCACGGATGCGGGAAAGCCAGTGTCTGAAAATTCATTGTGGTTAAATGGATAAATGACTGTGCATTTAAATCCTGGTTGGATGCTTTCTTGGCTTGTGACTTTGGGAAATGCGTAGGACACCACAGAGGGCAATATAGCCCTCAGTGGTGTACTACGCCTTGTCATCTAATCTACAGCTGTTGCCGGATTTCAAATCCAACTGTCCATTGCTTGGTTAAAAGTAATATAACACTGGTGAACAATTAGTAAATTATTGGTTAGTCCTATCAGATTTAACGAAAAATATATCTCATTGCTTCATATGTTATTGAAACTCCATCAATCATCTTACAGTTAGCACAATAAAGGATTTAAATGTATGAATTTGAGATAGAACAAGACGTTGAAAGTGATCATTTTTCATTACATTCAATACATTTAAAGTTCTAATTTGTCTGAAAATTAATTATCACGCATAAATTATTACTCTGAATTTAAAATTTACTATTTTTATCATATTTTCTGTAATGAACTTGCCCTTATTTTCATGAAAAGGTTTTCTGTAGATTTATATCGCTTGCGGTACATAGTCACATCGTGACAGTTTTACCTCTGAAGCTTGTAACAGTCAACCCCCACGACAGTTATTTGCTTACATTCATTACATAGGCCTAAGAAACACTGTATGTGTTCCTAGAAAATAAAATAATATTCACAAAACATCAAACTTCAAAACTTTATAAAATTATTCTTTCTTATTCTAAAACCATTCAATATTACCCTCAAAAAATGCTAAAAATTAAAATTAACATTTTTACATCGATATATTCCAGTTTAAAATATTACCTACTTTTTCTATCACAGCTTTACTGTTTTGATACTAAGATAAAGATTTTGATCCTATGGAAGAGATACAATCTAAAGATTTTGATCTTATTTAAGAGATACTGTCTACGTCTAAAGATTTTGATTCTATGCAAGAGATACTGTCTACGTCTAAAGATTTTGATTCTATGCAAGAGATACTGTCTACGTCTGACAATATTTAGTGATGTATAATGCTAAAATGTACTTGTGACAACCTACGAATGCTTCCTTTACATAGCAAAAGGAACAGAAGTCCCCCCTTCCTCAGAAGAGAAACGTTCGCTAACAGAGGTGTAGACACGAAAGCAAATCAATGTGAATATACGTAAATGTTGATGAGTGCCTTACTACTGAAGAAGAAAAGATTTTTGTATTCTTATAAAATAAGTGCCTATCTTCAGAACACTTAAAAAAACTAATAATATCCATTTTTTCAATTAAAATGAGGTGCAAAACTAAGAATTTAAATGAATTTTATTTAAACTATGAAATATTGCAAATTTAATTAAAATTTTGGCAAAAAAAATCATTGCGACACACCTTCTGCAACAAGTTCTAATAAGCATGTCTTAAACATAGTTCTAATAAATATATCTTATGGATTTGGGGAATGTGTAGGACACCACTGAGGGCAATATATCTCTAAATCATGTACTGCTCCTTGTCATCGAAGCTTCTGATTTTCACATAATTTTTTTTACATTGTATTCCCTTGTATAATATCTGCCCATAATGTATTTTCAGTACATAAACAACATTTATATGAAATAAAATATTCAAAATAACTGGTGTTTAAAACATAACATAATTAAAAACTTTGCGAAAAAACAACATACAATTTACTTGTCAGGCCATACAACTGTTTCGATAAGAAAAATTTCCACATCCTTCAATAAAGCCAGATCATGCACAGTCTAGAAGACTGGACCAAGTAACTGAAAAGAAAGTTCTGAAATGAAAAGAAAATGATTGACTGAAAAGAATGTGGCTTTCTTTTCAGCTTTTCTTCTGTGGCTTCTTTTCAGACTGAAAAGAATGTGGCTTCTTTCAAAAAATTCATGCTTTTGGAAAAATGTGATTACATTATTTTTCCAAAAGCATGAATTTTTTGAGTAAAAGAAAATGAATAAATAATTACAAAAAATTTATGTTCTAGTTCATAACACAATCAGTAATGATCGAAATATCCTTAAAAAATTTCAAATGAATATTTTGAACATATTTTGAGAAATAGGATTTATCGCAAATAAAACTGACTAAAAACACAGTTTTTGAGAAAACGCATTTAAACATTTCAACATTGAACAACAAATTTTTTACTCAATGTTAGTCTTGCAACTCACAATCTTTATTTCTCAAACCCTCCTTAACTTTGATCGTAGCTGATTTTAATATTTTTATAAATTTATGCTGTTTTTAGGAAATTTTTGTAGTAAATAGCAACTGAAGTTTTAATACCGTAATTCATTCTTGGTCCACTTTGGAGCATTTAAAAAAAATGATGAAATTTTTATATGAATTTTTTTAGTTAAAATGGTATATGAACTATGAAATTAAGCACAATTTGAATTAAAAGTTCATAAAATTGAAAAGTTAAGTAATTTTAATCAAAACATTGTTAAAAATATTTGCATATGTGCCACACCTCCTCGACAATACGTCCACTTTGATTAATATATTCAAATCAGCTTTATACAGTAGACAGCTAACATATTTATTAGTACTAAGCACTAAAAGATTTACAATATAGCTGAAAGTTATTAAAATATTCCCAATTTGTAACAAAACTCAGAGGGGAAAAAAATTTTTTGAAAAGAAAAAATAACTGTAAAATTAATTAATTAATTAATACAGATGTGCCAGGATTTAATACAAAACGCAGTAGAAATGATTAAAAAACTTTCACGACAGTCACTGAAAAGCACTTTCAAAAATGACATTTATCGTAAAGGAAAATACGAGAAAACAGTTTTTTAAGAAAACGCTGTTTAGATTTTAATGCAAAACTAACACTGTCATTGCTCTCCATACTTGTAAGTTAAACCCTAAATTTAAGAATATTTTATAATGCTTTCAAAGGAAGAAAGTAGCTCAGTTCAAACTGTTTTGCAGCATTTTAAATACCCGGTTACGGTCTCTGAAATTTCTCTTCCAGTTCACTATTTACGTTGTAACTTCACCTGTAATTGTGGTATAAGCAAACTTAAAACATTTTTGGAATGCTAAATGATCAGCCTACAAAATAAACTAACAAAATGTCAAAAATTTTAATCAAAGTGAAGGTTTCTGGGTAGGCACTTACCTTACAAGTACGTCACTTTTTATTAGTCTTTTTGTTGTTTTTATAAAATTCTTTATTATTATGTATCGCGAATACTAGTATTTTTCGATGTTTTTAACTTTTTGACTTCCGTGGCAAGTGTTAAAATTCAAGTATTAATGTGTAACTTTAAAATGTTAAAATAGATTCCCCACACATTTGCAATTTTATGTCTTAAAACTTCAAAGCTTGAAAATTTTCAGTTTAACAAATATTAAAAATTTTGACTATCTGAAATCAATAGTCATTTGTGTATAGGTGTTTACATGGAGAAACTAAAAAGTTGTTTTTAAAATAAAAGTAATATCATTTCAAAACCCGGAATGAATTAGATTAGCCAACAAGTAAACATATCTCGCGAGTTATTGGTGATTGTATTTCCGATAAATATAATTGTTGTCATAGATTTTGTTCAGTTTGAGCTTCAAATTTTATTTCAGTCCACTAGATTATCAATATATTGCTAAAACCGTCATCATATCACCACTGACAAAGAACATGCATATCTAACAGCTCCTAATTGGTTTATTTTTCAGTCAAAGATAAGTTTGAAATTGCCGTTGTGAAATGTTTCGAATGTTTTTTATTGTTAGTGTTTTTTATTAGTGACGTACAATCTGTGCTTCATCATCGCTTATGTGCTATAACAAGCTTCGTACGATTTTTAATAAAATAACAGATTAAATTATGTTTTTATTATGAACTAAAGTATTGCAGTACATGATACATAAATATTATCCAATGAAAGCCGATTTTATTTACGCTAAAAACAGCCCAGAAGAAAGATTTCAATGCAACTCACAAAAATTATCGTTTTAAGCAAAATAGTGCTTTGATTTATTTAACAGAATGTTTTGTGTGAGTACAATTATTTGTAAAATATAGCTTGAATTTCATATGTGCATAGATTTATAAAGCAAGCTTTTTTATATTTTAAATTCCCCAAAATTAAAGAATTTAAGATGCGCATTATACCACAAATTAAGCAAACCAGTAAAAGATAATTCTATAGAAAATTAATCTTCATGTAGTTTCTATTCAAAATTAAACTGGTAACTATTTTTTCGAATGCACCTCGCATATATTGTTATTGGAAATTAATTTACAAACGTTAAAACTTACGTAATTGTTAGCGACAGACAAAGCTTCATAATTTTTAATTAGAACATTTATATATTACAATACGTATAAAATGGAAATATTTACCTAGTTATTTTTTTACGAACTATAAAATTTATTATGTAATGGAAAAAAATACAATAAATTTCAGTTGTCAAAAGTGTTTAATTATTTTTTAATATTATTCATAGGTCTTTTTAAGAGAATCAGAAATTCTCTGAACCGAGCTTTAGTTATAATTATTGACATTTTATTATGATCTTTGTCAGTAATGCACAAAATATTTCAGTTGGAATTTATTTATGTGTAATAAAAAGTATGCCGAAAAGTAGTAGAACAAGTAGAGTTCAAAACGCCTAATTTTTAAAAGAAATATGTATATAATTAATATTTCAAGAGAAATATTTCAAGTTATTATAAAAAAGGCTACATTCAGTTTCACAATAATACTGCTTTATCCAACAAAAGCAATTCTCTGTAAAAACAACTCAGTGCATATTTCTATCTAACAAATGTGTACTAATTTGTACATGAATGATAAAAACTAAATTATTTTTATTTGGTTATGTTGTTCTGGAATTATAAACGGGAAAAAAGTCTCAAAAGTTTATTTTGAATTATATACTTGCATGATGTTTAAATATATTTTATATTGTAAAATAGCACTAAATTTACTCGAGTGATCTTTATGCCGATACTTACTAAGATTTAAGTAATACGTCTGTATTTCTTTATGTTTTTTTATAATATATAACAGCAGTTTAACTGTAATATAGCAACTTACTATTAGACTATAGAGAACATGAGTGTAATGAAAAAAATAATTTTGAGCAAAAAATATATTTCTCAAAAATAAAATAAAGACTGCTTTGCAATTTTAAACGAATTAAAATATTCATGTGTAGAGGTGAATGAAAGTTTAAAAAAACTAATAAAATTTAAGTAACTATTTGAACTGTCTTATTTCAACATCACTAAAATAACTTATATCATTGTTACGGATGAAGATTAAAGACATATTTTTAAAGCATGTAAGTAGGCTGAAATCTGTCTCTATGAGTTCAAACAGAAGATCACAGTTGAAAAAAGAAACTTGCAGGAAGAATTCATTTCAGAAAGTGAAATGAAAAATATTTTGAAAATCTTGAAGTGCTTAGGAATAGATGTATGTGAGAAACAAACATCTCAAACTAATTGCTCTAATATCTTATTTCGCTATTGAATTCCATTTTGTTATAACGTATTTTGCATTGAAAGGTTAATGCACGTTGCTACACTTGTATGCAGTTATCCATTTTATATAAAAAGCTTATGGCCTTATGCCATCAATTATACATTAAACACAGTTTTAAGGCATGTATGCAAAGCTAAATCGACTTAACAATCTACTGTGTAAGTTATACAAGAAATATAATACAACCTTCTTTGAAAAGGAAAAGGGTTCCTCTCTCAGATATTTTTCTCGGGTTATCATATTTATGATTGCATTTTTCCCTGTACATTATGGTACTGCAGAAACATTCCCTTTTTTATCAATGCCATACTTAAACTTATACGTCTGGACGCTAGACAAGAACTCCGTTTAGCAAAGCCTGTATTTATTATTCAGAGTAATGCTCAGTTCTCGTTGGGACACGTTCTCTGGTGCAGTTAGCATGCTTTACTCATTGGTGTGTCGGAAACTGTGCGAATATCTCTCTCGCTACACAAAACTATGGGACGAACTTTTTGATAATAAACACACCATCCCAAGATGCAAAAGCGTGATTTCACTATACACATAATTTCTTAACTTGGTCGAAGACTTTGATGCGTTCTTTTCGAAGCAGATATTTGTGCTAACAGTGATAAACAAACTCTGAATTTTCACTCTTATATTAGCTCTTTCTATAATTTTTAGGGAAAAAAGTATTTTGGCCACGGCTATTCTACAAAACATTGTGATTTTTACGACTTCGGGTATGTTTCTGGTGATAATTATATTTTCAGGGGCGCAGATATCGCTACAGATGCAAGAAAGCTATTATCACCGCTGCAAATTTCAGCACAAAATTTTGCAAAATTTGTCAAAGTACGGATTTAGTTTACGCCATGTTGCGCTTTTACACATCGTCAAAAAAAAGACCGATAAAGTCTTACAACGGTTGCCACATTCTGTTCTTCAGCAGAGATTTATTTCTTACAACTATCGGAAGTCTTAGGACATATGGACTATTATTGCTAAATCATGCCTAATTTCTTGTTTATTTTATAAATTGAACTTGAAAAAATCATTCATACCTTTCACATAACTTAAAATATGCTAACAATTTTGTTTGTATTTAAAGAAAAAATTTGAACCCAATTAGGATTTACTCTTATTATCTAATAAGAACTTTTTAATTCTTTTGTTGGAATCCGTATACAGTATAGTATCTTCTGCTTCCTTTAAAATGAGAGTCAATTGATTATTCATAACAAACATGAGTAAAATTTACAATGTATAATTTAAACTTTTAGCATGCAAAGACTTCTTCGATATCTTACGAAGATGACCTAAGATTTTAAATGACAATGCTATGGAAAATTTATTTAAAAAACTAATAATTTGAATACATGATCGAGGAGGTATTTTATTAGATATTGTAACTCACACATAGCCTCCAGATTTGTATTTTCTATTGAAATTAAAATAGTTATATGATATAAATAAATAATACGCTTTATAATTAAAATATCAGGTAATTTTGAAACACCTTTTATTAGCGCATGTTGTTTATAGATCTATTATTTTTATTTAGATATATCATTATTAATTTACATGGAACTAGATCAAAACATATTTAAATGCTGATGTTATTTTCAATTATTTTAGACTTTCCTATACAATGCTTCAATAATTTGCATACAGGATTTCTACTCTATACTTTAATTTCGAAAGAATACCTAAAATAAAAATAATTAATTATTGAACCTAAATGATGAACACATTTCAAGTATACTTAAAAAAATGATAACCTAAATGCCTAAAACACACCGAACAGTAAACCGATTTGAACAAGTATTGGAGACGGTGCAGAATTCTTCCCTTCGTTTAGCAGAAACTTTCGCTAACGCACATATAGAGAGGAAATCAAATCTATGTGAATGTATGTATGGGTTGATGATTGTCCTGCTACTGTAGAAGATAGAAATTTGATACCTTTTGAAAAGTACTTTTGTTTTCATTACTCTTATGCGTGATATGCTTTTTATCAAGTTGTTTAATTTTATTTCTGTTAAATACCGGTAATTTTTTAATGTTATTTTAAACTTTTCAATGGCAGTTGCAAGTGTTAAAAAATATTTCATAACATTAAAATTTTTAAATTGATCCTATAAACTATTCTAATTTTTATGCTTTAAAACTCACATGCGATGAAATTATAAATAAATGTTGCCATAACAACAAACTTCATAACTTGAAAAATTTTAGTTAAAAGAAATATTTTAACTTTGGCAATGCGAAATCAATAATGATTTGTGTATACTTGTCTACATGGAAAAACTGGAAACTCATTTTCAAGATTTAAAAAAAATATGATATGTTTTCATGAGAAGGCATGATTTACTTACTTCGCGTGTTATTGGCGATTTCATTTCAGATAAATATAATCATTATTATTGATTTAACTCAGTTTATGTGCAAACATTTTATGTTCGTTTCACCAGATTATCAATATATTGTTATAAAACATCATCATATCACCTTCACACGAAAAACCGACACATCTGCTAGTTGATCAGTGCTGCTAATTGGTTTATGTTTCCATCAAATATAAGTTTAAAATTGCCCGTTTATATTATATTAAATTGTTTCTTCTTTTTTCTTTTATGACTTACAAGTTGTTCTTCAATACTATTGAATGTATATTATTATACGGTTTATATGAGTTTTAATAAAATAACAGAAGAAATTTGTATTGTTAATATTATCTTGAACTTAAGTATTTAAACATTTTAGTTCATTAATATTGTGCTGTGAAAGCCAGTTTTGTCAGTATTTTAAAGAAATCAGTTTCTACAAAATAGCGTTTGGATATATTTAATCTTTTGTGTGAGTACAATTGTTTGTAAAGTAAATATTTTAAATTGCATATGCATATATTTAGAAAACAATCTTGATCTCCCTAGAAAACAATCTTGAATCCTAAAAATATAAGTTATATATTTTTAGTTAAATGCCGAATTATTAAAGAATTTACGATGCGAAGCTGGTTAACGTCTGAAATCAAGCATGTGTAATTGCTAGTGGGAGATCAACTTAAAAATATATATATAGAACATTGATATATTGCATTATCTTTGAAAGACAACTGTTTAAAATAATAATAAATAGATACCAAATTTCAAATTATTAAAATGGAAACAAATACAAGAAATTTAAGCTGTATGTTTATGCGAATTTTACGAATTTTTGTACTATTTCAGGATCTTTTTGAATTTACTGAACTCAGCTTCAGCTAGAGTTCATAATTTTTGTTAGTGTATTAAATTGAATTTTTATATTGTGATAATAATGCGCAAAATATTTTAGTTGCCATTTATGCAAATGAATCAAAAACTGTCTTTGAAGTTGTCTCTTTGAAGTAATAGATTTCTAAGACTTTGCGTACTTCTAACAAGACAAATATATTTCAAAAAGAAGCATATATATATGTATATAATTTCACATAAATGCTTCTTAATCCAACTAATAAATTCTTCTGTAATAACAACACAGTACATACTTTTATTTTAAATGTGCATACTAATTTGTAGATAATTAATGTAAATTAAACTATTTTTTTTTGGTTCAATTACGCTGTTATGTAATAGCAGAGTTTTATTAAAATTCCAGACAAATTTAAATGACTAACAAAACAGGCTGAAAACTTGCATATTATTTATGTATATTTTATATGGTAGTCCAAGATAAATGTTAACTAAATAGATCCATATGATAATTAAGTAACATTTTCAGATCTTTTTTCTTTCTTTTGTACCATCCGTTCATATGAAATTAATTTGAGTATAACAGATCACCAGAATATTGAAAAGTTTGGTTTTAAGGGATAAATTATTTCACTTCTTAAGCAGATGGTGAATGCTGCTTATTTAAAAGAAATTAATGAAGACACTAGTGAAGCATAAAAGGCTGAAAATTATAAAATTAATACATAAATGTTTCTTTTGATATTCTGTTACGTAATGTCACTGAAAAAATCGTGTAGCATTGTTGACTAAGATTACATAGATATCTTTAAATCCTGTTTTAAAAGCTTATTTCATGAACTCAAAGATGAATGGCAAAAAGAAAAACGCTCAGAAGGAAATTATTTCTGATAGTGAAATGAAAAGCGTTTTGATAATTTTAAAGTGCTTGGGAATAGACTTGTGTCAGAAACAAACATCAAAAACTAATTGTTCCGATATCGTATTTCACTGTTTTCTACCAATTTGTTACAACTTATTTTGTGTTGAAAGATTAATACATATCGCTACTGTTGTGTACAGTTATCCTGCTTTTCTAAAAGGTTTATGGCCTTACGTCGTCAATTATCTATTGAACATAGTTTTGTGGCATATGCTACACGCGAAGCGAAATCAGTTCAAAAAGCTCCTGTACAATTTATACAAGAAATCAAGTACACCTTTCATAAATAAGGAAAAAAGTTATCTCAGATATATTTCTCGGGCCATCATATTTCTGATTGTGTTTCTCCCTGTACCTTATGGTTTTGCAGAAACAATCACGTTTCTATTACTTCCGTACGTGAATTTATACGTCTGGACGGTTGATAAAAACTCCCTGTCCCAAAAGCTCTATCTAGTATTCAGGGGAATGCTGTGTTCTGTTCACAGGGACACATTCTGCGGATCAGTTTGCATGCTTTACTCGTTGATATGTTGGAAACTGTGCGAAGACCTTTCTCTGTACACCAAAGGCTGGGATCAAGGTTTACACTATAATGATTCCATGCTAAGCAGCAAAAAAATAATCTTATCATACGCCTCGTTTCTGAATCTGATCGAAGACTTTGATGTGTTTTTGTCGAATCCAATATTTGTGCTCAGTGTGATGAACAGTCTCTCGATTTATACTCTTATGGCCCTTACTATCGTGGATAGGCAACAAACCTTCACAGCAATGACGGTTTTACAAAACTTAGTAATTTTCACCACTTCGTGCGTTTTTCTGGTGATCATCATTTTCTCTGGAGCGCAGATATCCTTGCTGCTACAGGGTAACTACAATCACCTCTCCAGGTTCCAGAGTAAAATTTTGCAAAACCCGGCAAAGTACGGATTTAGTTCGCGCCGCGTTAAGATTTTACACGTCATCAAAAAAAGGCCAATAAAAACTTTCAATGGTTGTCACATTTTATACTTCAGCAGAGGTTTAGTTCTAACAATTATCGGAAGTGTTATGACGTATGGATTATTACTGCTGGGTAACACCTAGATTAATGTTCAAGGTATTTTATAATTAGGGAAAAAATGTCTGTCTTTCAGAAAGCTTCCAATAAGCTAAAGTTTTATATGGCATTGAAAATGAAAAATGAAAGCAATTACGTTACATTCTAAGTATTTTAACTAATTAGTAAAATATACTTTTAATTGTTTTGCTGAAATCATTATAATGGTATCAATGCAAAACAATGCATATAATTACACGGAGTTTTCTTTTTCATTTCAATTAGAATATGACTGGATAATAAATGCTCGATTAAAACTTAAATGTATATTCAATATTTAAAGAAAAGAAAAAATTTTGACAACATACAAAATCTTACTCATTAGTGAAGGAACTTTATTTCCTTTTTTTTAATAGATGCATCAATACTGATTTTTATTTTAACAAACAAAACGTATTCAAATGTTAATATTATTCTTATACAACAGTCTAGCAATGCTTTGCATTCTAGGTTGAAATTCCATTCATAATTAGGGTATTAATGCGATGTCGAATACTTTTATCTTCTTTAACTATGTAAATACGACTTCATGCTACATCCCATGCTTGGAAAAATTCAGTTAAAAATTCAAAACATTATTCCCTTTACCTGAGTTCCATATTGGCTATGTATTCATATTTCGTATGAGGTTTCATAATCTGTCACATATTTCTTAAATTATATAGAAACTTTTGAGCAATTTTTTTCCTGCTTAGCTTTGATATTGTTAAGCTAATGAGTATCGCATCTGAAATCTTCAAAGTCAGCACTGTTTTACGTTCAGAGCCTTGTGATTTCATTCAAATCATGAGTGTGATCTAGATCATATTGCACTATCCTAAATTGCAGCGTATCATCTGAAATTCTGTATTCTCGGTGAAGGTAACTCTTTTAGGAAGGTACAATTAAATCTTGGATAAAAAATATATGATGTGTATGTTTTTTAAGGAAGTCTCTGAATAAAGATACTCTTCATCATTGACTACGTTGAATACTGCTCTAAAATATATCTTAATCTATGAAATATATCTTAAACTTTGGGAAAGGAAAGAATGTGCGTCATCAATTTGCATGTAATTGATCTGCATGAAAATGTTATTAATGAAATGTTATGTGAAAACATTCCATTTTGAGTATGTATTTTAATAGTGAATTGATTTTTTTCTCAATGGAAAGAAAAAAACCTGTGTAAGCAATTTTACTACCCTACTTAAAATCGCGTGACATTTACAGAAAAAAAAAACGTACAATGTTTTCACCGATATAATAGTTTTTATTGATGTCTGCATAAATAATAAAGTAAACATTCTTTAAATGGACATCACTACCCATTCCATTCTATTAATGGGTTTAAGAGATATTACTTGGTTAAAATAAATTCATAGTGAAAATGCGTTTCGTGTCATTGAGTAAAGATTAATTTTATTTTTAATGAGCTTTAATAGATGTTTATAGGTTTCTTAATGTGTAAATTATTGAAAAAAGAACTATTCCATGGAGCTAGGTTATTTAATTGATCGAGAAAATACTGTTATATAAAAATGTCACGCCACAGAAATTTACTATTATTCTGAGAAATGAGTGAAACAAAATTCAGTGTAATGTAATCAAAACGCTTGGTATTATTTATATGTGGCGTTTATAACGTCCTTTAGTGGTTTATCCTTATGCTGTTGTGGATTAAAATTATTTTGCTGGAACATCGATAAGTATCATGTGTATTTTTTATATTTGTCAGTATTTTGCTTAAAAATTCATTTAAAAACATATGCAAATTTTAATCACTGTTTACATTTAGAAACTTAGAACTACAGATAGATAATGGAGGTTTCATTATTTATGAAAATTTGTCCAAATCATGAAGATTATTAATTTCTTTGGCGACAGCTTTAATGATGATTAGATATAATTAGTGATTTAAGGAAAAAACTGTGAAGATGAAGAGCTGTCTATCAACTTGCAAAGCCTTTAACAGTTGTTCTTGGAAATGAAAAATAATACAAATTCATTTATTTATTTAAAAATATTATGAATGATGAAAATATATAATACAATAAAACTACGGAAGCTCACGTTCTTTTACATGCAATTACCATAATACCAACAGCAAAGACTGCTTTACAAATACTTTTATAGCTGCAAGAGTTTGTTCTTCCCAAATAGACAATACCAAAATGCATGACAGTTTCTACGCAAAAAATTCAGTTACTTTTCGCTGTGCGAAAAAAAATAATTTTTTATTAAGATAGAAGTCTTAAATTGCATTTCCTAAAAGTATTCTTTAAAATAATGAATTTTATGTTGTTTTCTTTATGTAATTCATAACAGTATTAACAGTTTATCAGTGTTAACGCAAGTTTCAAACAAATCCTATTTAAAAATATTTCTATACAATGTGAAAACACTATGAATATTTTCAAACAAAATTCCTATACTCTTCAAAATTCGACCGTTAAATTCAATTGCTTTAGGAGTATACTTATAGTACTGAAATTGTTTGGAATCAATGTTGGTCGATCGAATTTTAAAAAACGAAAATTGTCTTTTGTTCTGTTAAATTTCGTTTTACCTGTAATATTTCATGTTTTAACTTTCGAAAGAATTTTTCACTATGCAACAATGATGATGATTTTGACTAGCTTAATCAAGATTCTCGGATCATTTTTACTTAACACAATATTAATCTTCATTTTATGGCACAGTCTTCACTCTGAGAAAAATAAGATTTTGCTTGTCCTTTTAAAACTAGACAGTTTCAACAGTTCCCTTTGTCTGAAGAAAGTCACAAAGAAGGAAAACTGTAGACTGTATATTAATATTTGTATCTTTATATTATGCATTTTCCCTGTATGCTATGCATTTATGGAACTGTACACCCTCGTACTGTTTCCGAAAGCATTGGTCTACCTTTGGATGTTAGACCCAAATTACAATTCCGTTCGTATAATAATGTATTTTAGAGCACTTTTCAGTTCACTTGTCACACACACCTTCAGTGGAGTGGTGTGTCTATTTTATTGCTGTGTCTGTTGTCAACTGAGCAAGTGTATCTCTGCTTACAGGCATGTGCTTCAACAAACCCTTAAGAACAAAAGTAGACGGGGTTTGTTCAGCGTACTTTCAAGCTATTTGGATGTTTTGTATATCGTAGAAGACACTAAATGCTGTTTCTCCACTGTTCTTTTCCTGATGACAATGACGAATACACTGTCTTTGTTTACCGTCATGGCGATCACTTCTGTGGATCCTTATAAACCACCTTATATATTGCTGCAAATTTCTGTCACTCTGGTCACATCCTGGACGTACCTTGCCGCAATCATAATGTTTTCCTCTCAAATTCCAACTGAAGTAATAAAAAATTTACGTAATATACAAAGAATTCATAGAGAATATTCTTTACAAAATAAATTATACTATCAGCATGTGCGCTTGTTAAAAATGATTCAGAAACGGCCAATTACAATTATGTCAGGCTGTCACATTGTGTACTTTTCGAGAAATTTGATTATATCTATAATTGGATCTTTGCTTACTTATGGCCTTCTTATAATAAATTTGAAATAAATTATAATAATGTTTTCCCATGACGATAAATATTATAAAGGTATTGAAATGTAACTCATATTTACATTATTTATGGCTTTATTATGAGATTTCATTATGCTTTATATATTTTTAAACTATACATTATTTTTTAAAGTTTATTTTTATGCTTTAAGAAATATTGTATCAATATCCATAGTCTTAATATTGATGTTTATTTGGTTTGAAAAAATGATGCTGTTTTTCTCGATCAAGATTTGTTTGTCTATGTAAAATGTGATGCTGTGCTAGATTAAACATAAATTCAAATTAAAAATAAACTAAACTTTTAATAATTAATTTTAAGAAAGGCTATTGCTTTAACATAAATGTAAAAGTTGTAGAGAGTATTAAAAATGTTTTTAAAAATGTAAATTCTTTATTACATTCAATAAAGCATAAATAAAATCAAATTTTGTTGTGTAGAAATTTAATTCATATTTTAGCTGTTGCTGTTTTACTTTCAATTAAATAAAAGTTATTTTTCCACGCTTACAGAAAATTATTTCAATAACATGTTTTCATAATGCTAAAAATTTATGATGTTCTTGATATGAATTTTAAGTCTGTTTCACTAAAGTAACTAAAACAAGTACATTTTGAAATGTCTACTGAATTTTCCACAGCATATAAAATGCCTATTACCAAAACCCTCATATATTTATACATTTAAAACCTTTCATAGATTATTTTCATATTTAGCAATTCATAAAAAGGAAAAATGCAATATTTATGACAAATTTTTATGTGCAATAGATTACTGTAAGCAATATTTTAAATCCTTGGTAAAATACATGAAGTAAGATAAACATATTCGGCTAACCCATTGCCCCCTTACTAAATGAAATCTCTGTCACACTAGTATTGTTTTATTTACTTTCAGGACAGATATTTCGAGTAATTTGGTTTGTATTACTCAAAAGCAAAAATAATCATGAATCTATTTGAAGAAACGGATATGAAAGAACATAAAAATAAATCGTACAATACAAATCAGTTATATAACCCTTTCTTGGTGTAATTAATACTTGTATATATACTCCTGCGTTACGAATAATCAATGGTATAAATCTTTCCGTATCAAAGACTGAATGGTTGCTTGAATGTTCCATTGTGGCCCGAGCCCAGTTGCATTGCTATTTCTAAAATGCACTTCAAATGATTAGGGATAGTTGCAAAATGGAATGAGACTGGTATTTGTAGTTGATATGAGCAATGATACACTCCTATTTCTCATTACAATATAAGGGATATTACGAAACGAAAGAAATCTTCGCAAATGCCATGCAAACAAGACAGGATTAGTTCTCATCACTACATAAGGATTTTGAAAGACAAAGCTCTCTAAGTGTTTTGTCAAGCGAAACAGGCCTAGTTCTAATTAGTACACTGGGATTTTGCATTCATTTTGTGAGAGAAGGCAGGCTTATTTCTCATTAATATATACAGAATTTGGCACATGATATTTACAGTTAATATGCCAGACGAGAGAGCCCTGTTCTCGACTCGAAACCATGCTTATAAATAATGAGAACACTCAAAAAAGTTGGTGTTAAATGACCAAAACTAAATAGGTCTTTGAAAGTAACACACTCTCTATATATAAACTGAAAGTATATGAACCACTTCAGGTGTTTTCTTTTTCATCCCTATAAATGAATGATGTCCGCAGGTGCCAATAAAGTACTGGACTTCTCCTCTAAAGAGATATTGGAGTAATTTACATTATTTTCACTAGGATACATGTTCATAATATACTTAAATTTTGTGGAAATCAATGTGTATCTACGGAAGTTAGAGCACAGTCGGACAAAGAGTTGTTGTTATTGTCTTCTGGGTAACCACGTATCAAAGCCAGATTCTCTATGTAGGACGTATGGGGAAATTGTTCGACTTCCATTCGATGAGCCCCAGTGGGAGGCAAATTGACTTAGCTCGGCGTCTCCTAGCTTTGAACCGATTCCAGATGAGAAACCGCTCGGCGTCTCCTAGCTTTGAACCGATTCCAGATGAGAAACCTAGCACCAGGGGCCCTAAAACGATGCTATCGGTGAGTATCAGTAACTGAATGTTCTCACTCACGGATAGTCGAATTCTTCAGATAAGCAGCCGTGACTATCCTTTTGGTGCTACTATGGTGAGTGTCGAATAAAAGAAGTGAGAATTTTTATACCTGTTAGGTCATTGTCGACAGTAGGACCGATCGACCAATCAAAAACACACGGCTTTCTCCCCATTTTTTTAAAACGAAGGCATTGTCTTCAGAATTTCCGCGGGGTTGGAGAACATCAATCAAGGAAGGGGTGCACTTTATGAAAGATAGGGAACTCAAGCTTGCCAAGGAAAGGGGGGTTTGTGGGAGTGCTTAACACTCCATAATGTACACAATAAAAAACTCATCCACCTTCTACTCTTCGATATCGGAATGCAAGTTTTCGCCAACTTTCCTTTCGTCTGATGTGTCGGGATAAAACATTATTTCCGAAAGTGAATCAAACATGGAAACGATTTCGACAGCTTCGTGGTAGCACTTACAGATAATTTCTCGGATTCTGACGTCATGAGTCGAGAAGGCTTGATTTATCCGGTAAGGAATGTTTCCCATTGACAGTGTGGTCTGGCCCCTGAATCGGAAACCTCAGATATATCGCTTGAATAAAGAGAACACTAGAGCCAAGAACAGATTTTAAGTACACCGGTTCCCATAAGCGCACACTGTCCCACAGCAATCCAGCCGATAGTTACCCTGCCAAGCTTTGACCAGGGTCAGAGCTGCTTAACTTCGGCATTCTAATGGGAACCGAGCTCTGCGACTACGGAATGCAATTTCGATCCCGCGGGAACGGGATCCTGCGGGATCCCGCACAAATGTTTGCGGGACTAGTCCCGCGGGATTACGATCCTAATCCCGCGGGATTGGCACTGAGAAAAAAAATATTTTTATTACAATTTCACGCTGCTTTCCGAATCAATAGACCGAAAAGTTTTACATATTTATCTCTCTAACAATAAATGAATCAATAATTACAAAATTTAATTCAAAGTTTTATTTTTCTAAATTATCTTCTAATGGGAGTCTGGATAGAACATCTAAATCTAAGCATTGTAATCTAAATTTTTCGCAAAATTACCATCCTCCAAATGAACTGAAATATTTCATACTATTTTATCTCTTAGCGAAAAGACACGAATTAATTATAAAAAGTTTTCATTTTAGTTTTTATTTTTCTATATAATCCACACTTTTAATTATTTTACTAAAATTAAATCTAGACGAGGAAATGATTCATTGGTTTTGTTCGATTTTGTCCATTCTTTTTTAGTCAACTAAGAAAATAACGTAAATATGTGAACATATCTATAAATTGTATATTTCTGTAAATTCCTCATTTTTAGCAACTAACATAAGACATAACTTAGTATATTTTTCTGAAAATCATGGTTATATTTTCTTATTTCTGTAAGTTATTGTATTAATTAGCTCATAAGATTAATTATTATTATTAAATTTAAACTTCATAGTGCTTAAAATCTTACTTTTTTCTACTTTTCTCTGTTGATATGATGTCCTAGCTAAATGAAATGTCAATCCCGCGGGATCAATGAATCTCAATCCCGAAATCCCGCAAGAGGAAAAACAGTGCGACTAGATCACTGCAGGAATGTCGGATAAGCAGGAACGTGTTTATTATAAATAATTTTCAACTGTGTTGGAAAAAGACAAAAAACATAAGCAACGATTGGGCAAAAGAAAATCTAACAAGTAAAGGTAACTCCAGGATCCTATTTCCACCGAAAACTGTGCAGCGAAGACCTTATGCTAAGAAGTAATATTCGAAAGGGTTTTTTATTTATTTATTTTGTCTTAGCACCTCTATACTGTGATCCCACTACAGTCCTTTGTCTTAGTCTATTAGCTTCAGAACAGCGAGAGCCATAGTTATAAAAGTTGGGTCTAGGTATAATAACGTAGCTGTGCGCTTAACGATGAAACCGTTTACAGCGCTACCTGGCAGCTAAATTCGGAAATAGTATTCAGATCTCAAAAATGGTAGAAGATACGGGGAAACATTTTGTTAAAAAGTCGTTCAGTATCATCGATTTAAAAAGAAAAAGTACCTTGCGCACATTAGTATCCACATGAATGCCCACACTAATGCTGTAAATGAAAGGCATAAAACGCACATTTGTCTGGCAAGTTTTCCAAATCTGAAATTGGCTGATATTATCTAACAATAATTTATCCTTCTTGCCCAAAGTACTTCCGTCAGCAAAACTACACATTTGAACTCTGGTCTGCAATTCCTCCTGCACATTCTACAACGAGGTACAAGCATCAGTAAAACGATTCAGTCTTCTATTTTAGATGTCCTTTCTTACAAAATCGGTGATTCTGAACAACTTTGTAACAGATCTATTTCTCGTATCTTCAGTATTATGTCTCGTTTTTCTGTTTAAGAATGCAAACTCTTAATATAGCCACCAGGTAGTGCTGTAAGGACTTTCATTGTCCAGCGTAAAACTACTTCACTGTATCTAGACTCCCCCACCACCACTTTTATGACTATAGCTCTCGATGTTCTGAGTTTAATGGGTGACAAAATATTTTAGAGGGCACACTGTATTGCATATACACAATGCGTTTCAGTTCTGAGGTTACAACGTTTTAGACAGGTAGGATTCGCCTAGATCAGGGGTGATCAAATCGTGAAGCGTTTGTACACTCCATAGTACACTCTCTGCAAAAATAGAACAATCTCTGATCCCCTATTAAATATCCGAAAAATTAATTCAAAAATTATCTACTTCAGAACAACAATTTCAATCTCATGTTCACACTTTATTACTTTTCTTTCCCTATATTAAAGCCTTCTTGCACTCATTTTTTCCAACTTTACCCGAGTAGGTAAGGAAGTAAAAAGGTGCTTGAGTTATAAGGCGCATTTAAAATTGTCTATGAAAAAAAAAAAATTGTATGGCATGGAAAAGGTAGGCCACCATTGACCTTGATGATTCGGAATACTTAGAGATATGGGGGCATAAACATGAACTTCATGAACCTGTTTATTATGATTATGGAAGGTATATTATATTATTAGTCTAATTAAAACCGGGATTCATAAATACTAGGTTTGTCTTGGAAATTTTCATGGATAAGATACAAAATAATTTTAAAACTATCAGATTTAGTGAAGTGTAAAAGATCAATTCATTTTTAACGAACTGTGGTCCGAAAGTTGACTTATACCACAAAATATTTATTTCCATAGTAATACAACATTATTTCTTTTGTAGTGTAACATTATTTCTCTTTTGTAATATAACATTATTTTTCTTTTACATCCCTTTGTGTAATTCTGAAAATATCGATGTATGTTTTCCTTCCGTGACATTTTTACGTGTTCAAAAATGTATTTTCGATTTTTTTCAATTTATTTTATAATAGTTGTTGATCTTTTGTAAAGTACTTTAGAATAGTTTATTTGCGTGTGTGAAAAAAAAAATGCTTAATATGATTAGATGGCTAAAATAGTTTTTATAACTTTACAAGCTATTGTTTCTATTACGTTGTTTTGTTCTATTTCGATGTAATTATTTGATACTTATGTTTACGCAAAATTTGTGGAAGTCATCTGGATAAAAAACTATAATCAAATTCTGAATTTTGAGTGCTAAACATTTGCTTATGTCGCTTAGTAACCTTTGAGTATTTCTGCCAATGAAGTTGCTATGAATAAGATATTTTTTCAAAGATGCTTTGTGATACGTTTTTATCTGCACTGATGTTTAGTAATTTGGGTGATACATTTGTTTTTTCAAAATGAAAAATTATGAAAAGTAGTTTCTGCAGAGACACCTAAATTAAATTTAGACTGATTGTAATGCATTATGAAAATCATGAGGTTATTTGTCGGAAATAGAAAAAAAGGAAAGAAAATTTGAAGTATCCTTTTTAAAACTACAATGTAAGACGTGTTTTTGTATCAGTCACAGGACAATATTTTAATGCTTTTTCTTCCCACTGCATTTCAGGCCTAAGACTATTAAATTGTCTGCAAATGTCTTCATTGTGTTCTTTACTTTTTACCTTTCATTGTTAATGAAAATAAGCTACAATTTATTTTAGAAGTTCATTAATAAAATGGCAAAACTATTCTCTTGAAAAAAGTATACGCTAATAAGTTTTAATGGAGCGTTTTGAAAGGTAAAAATAATTTTTAATAGGTATGCACCATTAGCCTGAATATCTTGATAACAAATTTTGAAATTAAATAAATTTTTACGTGTTCTTGAAAGAAAAGAAAAAAATAACTGTTGAAAAAAAATGGCACTTAGCAGAAATCACCAGGAAAAACTCAGCGTCATCGAAGATAATAAATATGTAATTCTGTTACTTAAATATTTAGGTGTAGATATATTAGAAAAAAATGATGAAGAAGAGGGATTTTGCTCCGTTGTGGTAGAGTATTTTGTTCCCTGCATTTATTATTTGTTTTTCATCGAACGTGTAGTCACGTTCGTTTTACTAATCACCCAAATCCCAACATCCGCGAAGTTTTTGCTTTCCGTTTTACTGCACTGCACGTTCATATTTGTGGCCTGGCAGGTGATGAGAATAAAGAGGCAACTAGATCGGAAACACGCTCAGGACTCTTCAGACCTGCTTCGAAAGACTAACCTTCCACAAATATCGGAAGGATCGACTGCACTTCCCGCTGTTCAGCAAATTCATGGTCCTGCTGATATCCGTCATGCCCGCGGCTTACGGATACGGGGAATACGCGACTTTGTACATGATGCCGGAGCTGCACATATACACGCTGAAGGTTGAAGGTTCGCATAGGGACTCGCCGCAGCTGAAGATGTACTCCGTCCTCAGGGGTGCCTTGTTTTCAATCGAGAGGGACACGCTGTGCGGTGCGTTCTCGTTCCTCTACGCCCTGGTCTGCTGGAGGATCTGCTACTCTCTGCAGAACTACAGGCTCTTCTTCGGAACCATCTTGAAGGAAAGCACTTTCGCCCACATTCCCAAAGAGACGTTCCCCAACTACATAATGCTCCTGGAGGCAGCGGAAGACGTCGACGCATCGTTCTCTCAGCCTCTGTTCTTCGTGATTATCGCGTACAGCTTTTCGTTGCTCAGTCTGCTGGCAGCGACGTACGAGAACGACGGGGGAGGACTGCCGGAATTTTACTTACTGCACATAATCACCACCCTGATAACGTCGTGCATGTTCCTGGGTGCCATCGTGCTGATGGCTGCTCAGATTCCCCTGGAAGTCGATAGAAATCTCTCCGTGTTTTATAGGTTTCACGAAGCCGTCGTACGTTCGCCGTCGAGATTCGATCTGGACAAGTCGCAGTCGAGTCTGCTGGACTTGATAAAGAACAGAGAAACGTTTGAGATGTCGGGTTGCTATGTTGTTTATTTTTCAAGAGGTCTACTTCTCACGATCGTCGGATCTCTCATCACTTACGGTTTGTTATTCATGACAATTAAGTAAGTGCTAATGTGTTGCTCCTTGTTTCTGCTTATCGAAACTACTTTGAAATGTGTTTTAATTGATTTTCTATTTGAAAAATGTTGTAACATTAACTGCCAATGATATAAATATTGATGTAGTTTTTCCTCGTTCAACATAGCTTGTTATAGAACTGATACTTCTTTTGGTATTTACGACAGTTTGCCCCATTTATACCTTTTAAAACCTGAAAATTTGCTCAGTATCCCCTCAAAAAAATAATTGAGCATAAGACGAATTTCCAATTTTAGTTCATAACTAATTATTTTTTTAATGACACAGAACTCGAAAGCAATGTGAAAAGTTATAAGATCATATTACACACTATTTACTTCTTGTGAAGAGCAATATTTTGGGTATGAAACCGACATAGGAAATTTGACTTACAATCGAATACTTTTTCTGGGGAGATATAAATAGCCTACATCACGTATTACCTGTATAGGTCTTGCCTTAACAGGGTACTAAAGATTTAAAAACTTTTAGCACCATTTTCCTTTTCGTTTATAATGTATATATAAATTAGACGAAAGTTTAACTGAGTAAATATTCAAGATAAGTAATTTAAAAGTTAGATAGTTTGAATTTAATAAAAGTAACATCTTGAGGACAACACTATGTGTATTAGTGGGGAGCGAAAAATACTTTTTCTCGAAATTCACATTGGCTGAGTCATTAACTGGTGCGAAACTTATAAGAACAAATTGTCTTCGAATTTCAGCTCAAAATATTGTCATCTTCAGGTTCCACACCTCAAGAGAATATTCTCCCAGTATTTTTTTAGTCTTTTATGAATTTCTATTGAAATAATTACGTTTAATTAATTAATTGAATAATTATTGCTCCGATACACCTGCTCTATCACGAACAACGGCTATTTCGGGCATTGTGTCTGTCTTGGAGATTTTGGGAATCTCACCGTCAGTTGTTTTCGGACATTTGGCTTCCTGACGAACGAAATCATCATCATTTTCTGAGGTATATTCCATTTCTGAATCAGATCCTAAGTCGACTTTTGCTTCTAAATCTACGATTTCCAGCACTGATATGTGACAATAACATATTAGTAAAGCAATTTAATAATTAAAACATAACTAATTATTCAAATAATTAATTAAACATTATTATTTTAATAAAAATAATCTAGAAATATATTCGCTTGAGTTGTGGAACCTGAAGATGACAATATTTTGAGCTGAAATTTGGAAACAATTTGTTCTTAGCAATTTCGCACCATTTAATGGCTCAGGTAGTGTGAATTTTGAAATAAAGTTTTTTTCGCTCCACTCTTGTGTATTCACTCCCTTATTTTTCCTGCAATATGTACAAAATGTAGATGATTAAAAGCAAGTGTCATTACAAAAATTTACAAAATGGGCTGTTTTTGAAGTCACTACAAAAATTCCCAACATATTTTCTATATCCTGAATGTTTTCTAAATTTAATACCTTATTATTCTTTAAAGCATTACACAGTTAAACTAACCGCATTATAGTAGTTATACTACATTTACATTTTGTTGTCAATATAATAGTTTTAGTACTAAACACAAGATACTTTTCTTGTTATTTTTCTTACATATGTACAGTTTCTTTTGGTAAAGCTAAATATTTAGCTTGTAATATTATCGATAATTCAATTT
The DNA here is from genome assembly GCA_038373885.1 of Cheiracanthium punctorium. Taxonomy (NCBI): domain Eukaryota; kingdom Metazoa; phylum Arthropoda; class Arachnida; order Araneae; family Cheiracanthiidae; genus Cheiracanthium; species Cheiracanthium punctorium. Next base: position 489,553 of record JAWZYV010011616.1, read on the forward strand.
ACGTAAAATAGACATCAGATAACTTAAATTAAACAAGTAGTGCAATACTGTTTATTTTATACCACCTTTATTTTATTGCATTTATTTAATTTTTTATTAATTTAAGCATTTCAAAATGGCATATATATAAAGAAAAATATTCAGATATTAATAATAATAAAACTAACGCTAATTGTTCAATGAGAACTGCCCAATTATTTTAATTTACAATTTATCGTCTCTCAGTGCATTTTATTCTCAAAAGGTTACCTTTACACTTCATCTTCTGTGCATCTGAAAAGACATCGTTGGTTATATCACTGAAAAATGATTGTAATAATAGCACATATTTATAATTTTATTTATATTTTTAAATTTCCAAATAAAAATGTGAAAATGTATTGCTCTGCACACTTATAAACAATGACCAATAAAAAGTTTGTCTTCAATGTCTTTGTTGACTTTTTTTTTCGAAAATCGCAAAATTTAAAAGATTCTACACGATTTATAATCATATGAAATTAACACTTCCTACATCTGTAGTTTATCAAACTCATATTATTTTATCATTTCAATTTTTCTTTGATGCAATAGTCTCATGATGTGCAACTTACCATGTTAATCATCTTGTTAACAAGTTGCATTGTGAAATTTTATTATATCCCTATACTACTGGCTAGTCTTGGAGGAAATATTTAACAGATGAAAAAAAGTTTTATTATTAATTTTTTTAAGTGTAACTTTTTTTTGGCGTAGAATGCATATTTATTACCTTTAAATCGTCAAACATCCGTCAAACATGATTACCTTTAAATCGTACAATCATGTAGTTGTAGCGATTTTTAAAAAAGTCAGCTTTTAATGATTTTGAATGTTAACAGAAAATCAGTCACAAATTGGGAAATTAGAAATATCGTAATAATTTATTTGATAAATTGAAAAAATTATGAAGATTATGTAATACTTGATGTTTACTTAATAATGCAACTAACTAAAACTATATTCACAATCAGGGCCGCATTTAAATAAGGCAACTAGGCTCGCGCTTCCCCACCCCCTGAAGTTTTTTAAATATTTAAAAGGGACTAATAATTTAATTTTATAAATTCTTTATAACTGGCATCAAGGAAACATTTATCAACAAATAAATGATTTTGAAAAAAAAATGTCGTTTATCAGGTAATATAAGCCTGGCTATTTTACTGCTGAAGAAGAGTGGAACCTTAATACCATGTGAAACGTACATCGAATCTTTATTTCTGCATTATCTGTTTTTATTCTTTGCATCCGCTTTTTCAGTGTTCTAGTACACTGTTTCGAATTTGCAGGGTGATTGGCTCTTCTAAGCTTTGATCTAAAATTTATGTGAAATGTCAGTTATATGAAGAAGTCAAATCTTTACATTTTTGTACCTGTAAAGTGGCTAAGATAGGGATATAATAAGATATATGGATAGAGAGCAAGTTATGGATCTTTATATGTACCATTTAACAAAATCAAAGTTGGCGATTTCATGCCAAATATTGATGATATCGCAAAGCAGGGTTCAGTTTTGAAAACTTCCTTTTACCATGCCTGTGACTTTAGGCATGGAGACAGTATTGTTAAAGATTTTATGGGGATAGTGTGCTTTCGAGTATTAAGCAGTTTAACAATGAAAAGTTTACGGAAATTTCTAGTGAAAAAATACTGTAGAAAATTCGAGAAACATTGCTAGAATGTATAAAAGGAGAGCAGATCGACGTAGACAGTTCAGTTGGGAAGTGCTGCCTGCACAGATCATTGTTCATACCGCTGGAAGTATTGCATTTGTCTGTTATTTCTGAGTCCACATCGTGAAAGCTCTTCGTGAATTGCTGTGAATTTTTCTATGAAGATTTTTCAAGGAGTCTGTAGTAGTAGTAAAGTTAGTATTTAGTTCTGAAGTCTTAGCTAGTTTCCGAAACTTTTCTAGCTATTCTAAACTCAAAAGATTCAACACAACCACTTTCCGGTTTGGAAGGGAAGGGTTTTTGCAACAATACATAAAATTACTACTATAGCCTTAAAAAAAGCAGCAAGTAATAGTAAAAGATCAATTGACAGTTTCTCCTTCTTGCTGCTGCTTCTGATAACTTTATACTTCAAACTACATGGGTAATATTAAATTAAATCTTATATCAAAAAACATTAATCAATAGAAAAAGATGACCTGGAAGAGCAATATAAACAGAAAAGAATGATATGAATATTTTGTCATAATTAAAGAATATGAACGATGTATATCAATATTCATCATAACCTGTTTCGATAAACCTTATTTAAAAGTAAAATATTATAAATTCGTCTTGAAATTCATCTTCCATAACAATTCACGTCCATAACTTCCAACATAGTATTTTCGCATTTAAAATAAATAATCTATAACTTATATTGGATTATCGCATTACGCTTATAAATAATAGGGTAGGGTGGCACAAAATGATTCCATTAAGAGGAAAACTTGCATCCAATGCCAAAATTGGTAAATAAAACGTTGTCTCTGCTACAATATTATGCATCATAAACATATTTTAATACTATTTTAAACAAACACTAAGTTATGAAATAGAATTTCAAAAATGTGTCAAAGAATCATTTTGCCTGCACCCAAGCGCAAAATGATCCTTCAATTGTAAATTGTTTTTTATCGGCAAAATAAAAGATGTAAAAGTAATTTTGACTATATATAAAGAAAAAAAAAGTTTTACAGTCATATAGTGTGCATAGTTTATTTTATGAAAAATAAATTAAAAAAGTGCCACAAAATAAAATGGAATATTTCAAAATTATAATTAAAAAATTATGGCCTACAATAAACGCAGAAATAAATTAAATAATGTAAAAGTGAGCCATGCATTTTGAGAACGTCTGAAGGGCTGACATGATGACTAAGACCAGGTACTGCAGTTTCTCCAGTCGACGGCTAATTTTACCCGACACTGGTCACTTTAGGTCATACTACTGGAACACGCCGAGAAGCATAAAAAATAAAACAAGTGAAATTCACATTTAAAAACATACTCTATTCAATAAACCAAGTCATATTTTTGTACTTCAAAGACTGTATTTCTAAATAAATAGGAAAGTAAGTGCTTACCTTATAAGAGATATGATAAAACCCATTTTTTTTAAGAATATTACTCAGACACGTTTAAATATCGCCATTGCTTCTTCTTGACCTGGCATAACTAGTTGGCATATGTGTTACCAGTAGTTAGCGCTACCTCTATTTAAGAAAACATAGGTTAATCATTGATCATTTTGGGCCATTTTCCCCTGCATGTAGTTGAAAAAATATCTATTTACAAATGATACTTTTTTTATTATTCTATTGTAAATCCAATCATTGTTATTACAAAATTTAAGGAAACGATTCTATTATATAAGAAAGAAATTGCAGTATTTATGTATAAAAGTACTATATGGCAGATTTCAAATTATATATAAGTTGTACAGAGGTTTTTAGGAAACATGAAAAAGAAAGGTTGGCTTTTCTAGACGTTTTCAGGCGTTCAAAAGTTTTAAATGAGCTTTCTAACCACGTCAACCGGTAATATAGAGCCCTTACAGTGGCAAAACGACAGGTCACCGAAAAGATTTCTTTCTATGAAAGGAGAAGTATTTTCTTCTGAGAAAACACATTGATTTTTTTTTTTTTTTTTTAATGAAATCCGGTTTTCTTTACAGTAAAAGAAAACTTTAAAGGTTTTTTGAAGATTGAATCAGACATTTTTCAATGCGAAAGACATTTACACCTTTTTGAAGAAATATTTTATTTCAAATATTTAACATAATCGACATGCGTTGGAAACAAAATTTTGTTTATTTATTTATTTATTTGACATGATTCAGTAAATACGTAAATAACTATTTTCTCACCACCTCTCTTCAGGATATTAGACTTTGATGTTTTTCCCCACTGTACAACCTTGAATTATTGCTATGAAAATACAAGTTGCATAAAAATAGAAAAAAATAATTAAATTAAACGATAATAGACAGTTTAAGTGCTTTCACTACTATTCACTTTCATCCCTGCAACTTTCACCATGCACCAAAATTCCGGTTTCCCAAAAGCTATTTGATTTCAACTGAATTCATCAGGTATCATTAGTTAATGTATTTGATTCTCGAATTTTTAGTAACTGACGAAGAGTTTCTACTTACTGCGCTACGGACTGTTCTTGTTTTTATCAAGATTTACTTTTTTGTAGCCGCCAGCTATAGTACAGGATGATGACATTTCGCACGCTATTTTGGCGAATGTTCGAATTTGCGCCAAGAAGAGGGCAAAGATTAGTTTTCTTTCGTAATTTATTATTGAATTCTTCGCTGTTTGTCCCATAAAAATTTTACCTAGTTTTCTGAGGTGATTTGAGCAGTACGTGCTTCTTATTCCAAATTTTTACTTTAGTGATATAAAAAGCTTTAGTATGTTGGACGATATAGGTAAACTAGTAGCCGACCCACCAATAGAGATGTGTTGTGTTGAGGAAAAGCTAGGAAGGGTTATCTCTCTAGGGGATGTACCTTGGTTGGGGGACGTTTTCGGGGGCTAAAAAAGCGTATTAATGTTACATTTAAATAAAACCTATCAGAACTCCTGACCATTAGAACTCTCATTTGTCGCATGCACGACCACTTCATTGTCCAAAATTACGGTTTTGGGCTGCATTCTCTTACAGAGGTATCATATGGCTCAGCAGAAGAATGCAGCTCCAAAGAAAATGCAGTCTTTTCATGCGAGAACCGGTAAAGACAGAAACAATTTGTCGCCACTCAACAAGCGTTCGATGATAGACCAATACGGAATGAAAGATGGAGTTTGCCCACTTCGTACACAAAACGTTTTTTGACGTTCTGGACGAATACTCGATGGCACAGTTACTTCGTTGAAGTATTCGACAGCTAAGAGCAAATGCAGGGATTGGCCTACGTAATCCTCCGACCTCAAACACTGCGACCTGTTACTGAAAGTCACACTGAAGGAGAAAAATTCTTCTACACCCAACGAGCTTGAGGAGGATTTTTGTCAAGTTTGGCTGTGAAATCTTGTAACACACTACGGAAAGCTCTTGGAAATTTTATTCCTCGTTTGCGACTCCTGTTTAGTGTGAAAGGTGCATATTGAATCGGTTTTGAAATTATTGTTCTCACCGTGTGGGCTCTCTTTCGTTATCCGTATTGCTGCTTACAGCGCCATCTATCTGTGCAACTAGTAACTGAAATTTCATGGCTTCCGTTTCAAACTCTAACGGGATTTTCTTTCTTTTTTTAATAAACATACTACTGGTTTCGTGGTTCTATCAATCACCGCTGTTGAGTTATTTATTTTCAAAGTTAGAGGTCCCTTTTTAAACACCCTATATCTTGACAAAAAGATTGTGATCAGGTCTTCTTTAGTAAATTTATTTACAAAATAAGTGACTGAAACAGAAATTAAAAACCTTTTTACTCTCTAGAATAATAACATAAAGCTACCTATTCGGCATAAAGAAAGCATGGTATAAAATTAAACAGCCTACGAAAATACAATAAACAGAAAATGTATTTTTAAAAAAGCACTAACATCAAGCAATCTATAATGGTAATATATATTTTTGTCTGTTACATACGTACTAATTTAAAACATAAAAAAATGTTCATCAATCCTTTTTTTTACACACAAAACAGTGATACATTTTTAATATTTTAGTTATTTAAACTTTTTCCTTTATTTTAATGAGAATAACTATATTAAAATAAAAAGTAATTCAAGGCATTTCAGTAATAAACATTCTAATTTTTTTAACAGTGATTGAAATAGATTTTATATTTGTATTCTTTCTTTACTACATTTTACATCGCCAATTAGGTTATGGATTTTAAAAATCAATATAATTCTATTCACAAGAAATAAAAATACAATTATCTTACCTTTTTCGAAAAAACGGATAATTCTCTAAATTAAAAATAAGTAAAGAAGCAATTTTGATTTCTTGATACAAAAATTTTGATCACGTCCGCTCTAATAAAATATTTACAGGATACGTGAGTAAAAAAGAAATTAAAACTTTTTTGTTCTTCCCAAGAAAAGTAAAAACAAAATTAATAAAATAAATAATTTCACTTTTCTGAATAAAGCAGTTAAATTTGAACGAAGCTTTTTTGGTAATTAGTTAAAATTTCTCGGAAGTGATACAAACAACAATGTAATTACTTTTTTCAAATTTTTAGCACGTCTTATTGTATGCCTCTATGAATACAAGTAAAAAATAAGAGAGTTAATCATTCTGCTTAAACATTCAAAAAACATTTCAATAAATGTGTAAATACCAAATACATAGCAGAATGTCTGTCAGTGCATTCATTTTATAAATTTGGTTTTTAATATGAGAAAAAATACTGCTTCCCTTTAATTAAAGTTTTGTCTCAAATGAAAAATTTTCTGAAGCGAATTATTAAATTAAATGTCAGTTATTAAGAAAATTAAATTGAAATGTAGTAAAAAGAACTTTTTCAGTGAAAATACAAAGTAAATTTGTATTAAACATACACAATCAAAAAGTAAAATATTATGTTCCTATCAGTAAACACGTGTGCTCTTACTTCTTCAGGAACTAAATTTCCATGAACTCCCACGAAGGTAGAAAAAGAACATACTGAAATTAAATACCTCAAAATAAGTTAGAGAAAAGAATGTTGCCATTTCTAAATAATAATAATGATAATAATAGTTATTATTATTCTTAAATTGAAGCTTCAAGAATACAGTAAGAGAGAAAAAAATCGATGATAATTTTGGCCCATAAGTATAAGTGTGAGCTTTCGCTATAATTAACTCTCCATGCTGCTCTCAACCTGAGAGTTCTCATTTTATAAACTGTAGTTTATAAAATTTGTAGTTATCTAAAGCTTTATCAAGAACTTCAGAAATATGTTTAATTGTAAGTAAAAATGAACACTTGTTTGCATTTTGTTTGCAGATTTTACACCCTCCAAAAAAAGTATTCGAGTAAGAGATAAATTTCCTACTTTGGTTTCGTATATCAAAAATTATTTATTATAGAATATGAATTAGGCTGTGTATAAATATGACTTTCAGTATTTCTGTCATGTTATGCGTTTTTCAAAAACTCAATTTTTATTCGAAGATCTAAAATAGGAAATTTATCTCTTACACGAACACTTTTTTGGAGGGCGTACATATGCCTTTACAATGACAGATTTTAATTAAATAATTTTTGTTTCATCAATGACGATTCAACTGCACTTAATATTATAATTATCTTCATGCACTTAATATTATCATTCTGTAAATAATTTAGTGCTGTATTTAATATTTGTTTTAATGTAGGTATGATTAAAAATAAATAAGATTTTTATATAATACTGGGCAAGCAGTTATGTTTCTCGAAGCGATAGTAGTGCGTCTTTATCTGGAAACCTCTAATGCAAACACATTTTAATGTAAGTGGAATTATTTCTATTAAAATATAATATCAGCAACTGCGTTTTCGATGTGTACTTTTCTACCCTTTCTGATTGTACAGTTGTTGCACTGAACATAATTATTTACTTCGCAGTTTATAATCCAGTTATGGTAAACAACTAAAAACATGTTTGAGGATTTTAAGTTTAATGAGCAATAATGGAGAGCAATTTTTAAGGAATATTTTATGCTAAGTAAATGTTTAATTATTTTAGATAATTTTATCTAGTATCAGATTGTGCTTGATTTCTCGTAAAAATACATTCATGTAAATTTTTGGTATAACAGAAAAGGGGATCTGCTCACGCAATGAAATATTGGCTCATACTGACCAATTATTGATTAAAAGCATAAATCTAGTAGATCAATTGTAAAATAGTATCGCTTATCACCTTCTTTGCCGAAAGGACAAGAAATTAATTGTGTCCGGTAATGAATTGGTACAAGATCATGTTGAATTATATGTGTTCATTAATGTCATTAGTTAACGTTTAGTTAAAATGCGATATACAAATGCAATGGCCAGGTTTAATTACACCTGTACCTACAGAAAGTTTATTGAGTTATTTTCCAAGCAGGTTCCCCTTCACAAAAGATTACAATTTCTGTACATTTTATATTGTAAAATTTAAGGTTTACAAAACCAAAGAAAAAAATGCAAAAATTTCCCTGTGTCAAGCCTGACTCCAATTAGTGCATTTTTAATTCCCTGGAGGCTGATCCCATTATTTCCCAAACATAAATGTAGTAAAAAAAAATAAAGCATATACTTAGAATTTTGCGATTTTTTTCTGTTGTAAAGCGCAATCTGCGTTTTCAAGATTCAAACTGTGGAGTAAATTGTATTCTACAATATTTAACATTTCATTTAAGTTTTGGCAAAGAGATGGCCATAGCTGTCTACTCTAGATTTCTGTTCTTCTTCTTACCGCTAAAAATTTTAGAATGTTTCTCAAAATTTAAATAATAATAATAATAATACAAATATTATTATTAGACAGAATTTAAGCGAGTTTAGTCCAGATGTGAACTGTAAAAACATTCAGAAATGTCACCTATTTATTACAGGAAAGTTTCTGAAAATACAACGTAAACTTCCGATGCTCAATTATGACTCTACAATTCGGAAACATGACCGCATTTCCAAGTAAAATATTTACAGTAACAAGAAAAGTTTCATCTCAGGCGTTCTGCACATTTGCGCTGAAATCCTTTTACGTTCTAGAAAGTGGGAGTTGTTTGTTTTTCCATTCACAGAGTGCGCCACTAAAATTTTAATTTGGAAGTGAAAAGAAGTTGATTCTTTTATAAGTTGATGGGTTTATTATTCTATTCCATAAATGGGAAAACACTGAAATTTAAATGAGTTGTTTTAGCGATAACTTCAGCACATCAGTGAACTGTGTCAAGTCTTGTTCCGTATTGTAGTTTAAATATTCATCTTCCAACCATCAGTTCAAAACCACCAAAGTGTATGTGAAGTATTGACCTTGTGTTTTAAAATAATAGTTCTTTAATCCACCTAGATGTCATTAAAATATTAATTATTGAAGTGTCAGAAAGCCGCTAAAAATGTGACTGGCCGTAGTTTTTGCGATTACACTTTTTACAGAGCAGAAAGGTTTATGAACATGTCTCCGAAAAATATAGCAACGTTTGTGAATATTCTTCCCCGAATTGAGGAAATGTTCCTGCAATTTTAAACAACAATTACTTTCCCATATTTTTGGGTAACATTTAAGATTGTTTTTTACAGTGTATAGCAGTCAGATGGAGACTTTCCAGATAAAGAACGAACTAGGCCTACTAAAATCCAGTCTATAATTTATTTTTTCAATGAATTCTCCCAAAACTAACTTACAATTAACAATTTTTTCGAATTGTCTGACAATTGATTATATAAACACCTGTATTGCTTTCTACAAAAGCGTAAAACACAAGAACGAATCAAAATAATTTTATTAACTTTCTTATTCTGGTTTTCATACAAAATCATTTAATCATTTTATGAACTGATTTTTTTTAATGTTTCTTCGTAAATGTGCTTATTCCATCAGCTATAACGATACTTTAAAAGAAAGAAAGAAAATAGTAGTTTCACTCAATCTTCCAAATTTTGAATAATACAATTCTAAAAATACAGCAATATTCGAAACCAACAAAACAAGCGCAAACAAAAATGACGAGTAGAAAATGCAATTTACTATGTACTTTTCGGGAAATTACTTTCTTAGGGAAATCAAAATATGATAGAATTCATAGAAAAAGTATAAAAACATGCGGAAACTCTGATTTTTCTTCAGGAAAAAAGTACTAAGAAATTTTATAGCTAACGAAACAGTGCGGAATTGTAGAAAATATGTTTATCCGCTGAAGTCATAACATCCTATTCTTGGATTTTTCTCTTTGAAAAATTCTGCAGGAAGTCATTTCAAAAATTGAAACGAAGGCATCTAAAAAGAAATGGCACGCAAATACCTCAATCAGTTGAAACAGTTGATATCACGGTTTCCGATTCCTATTTTTTATGAAATTCTGTTTTAAAATACAAGAAAATTTCTTTGAATAAGCCTGTTTTTCATCAATGTAAAAGAAAAATATATTGCATGAAAAGAATCATTTTATTTATTCAAGTTTCACACTCTTTCATGAGCGAAAATTCTTCGATTAATTTTGTAAAATAAGTTTGTTCGATTGCTACGTATGATTAGGACTCGTGTAGTTCAATTAGTTGATAATTGAATGATAATTGCATTTTTTAGTGACTAATTATTTTGTAAAAAAATCCCTATGTCCAGAAGAGAGATCTTGCAGATAACACTAAAGGTGTTTATATGAAATATGTTTGGTGCTCTTTAAAGTGTTTTGAAAATTTAGTACTGTTAATATAAAACTCTTACATCATTTCTCGCAGAGTTCAAGAACGCAAAAATCAACCAGGCATTGCAATACACTTTAAGAAGCTTTCAATGTATTGCAACAGTTTTCGGTACATTTATTTCTTTCAATTGTATAAAGAAAGAGAGATCTAAACTAGTCTATCAATAAATATTTTTATGTAGAAATGTATTTCTAAAAACGTAAAGTTCAACTTCCTGTTTTATTATATTTAAATAAAAAAATGATATGCCCGGTAAAAGGGCAATCATGTTTAAGGCAAATAAACAAACTCAGATTTTATGAGATTTTCAACCTCCTAAATACTAATAAACTTCCACCTCTGGACAACTTTCACTGCTGCTTCTAATTTCTGTTTTATAATATGTTTGCCTCAAAGCCCATGGTACTAATTTTATGAAAACCAATGAACGAGTGGATATGACATTGAACACTGGTAGATAACAGAAATGTGAAGGTCCAAAGTTTTGGTCTTCAGCGAGGTTATTGATCTAACGGTCTGGAAGTTAGGGTGTTTTTTTCCCATATGTAACATAAATATGCTTTAGACCACTTTAAAAAGTCGTTTGCGCAATGCATACCCCCCCCCCCTTCCTTAGGCAGATAGCCCTTGCGTAGTTTTGCCTTCACTAACACAACCAACCAAGTTTGTTTAACCCTTTGAGGTGCAACCCTTTCTCAATGCTGAAAAAAGGGCAGCTGTTGCCATCGCTCGACTTAACTACCAGCAAGATGGCGGACGATCGAAACTTTCATCGCGTGCCACAGATCTAGAGACCATTTTTGACGCAGCTGGCTGTGCCCGGCACTGCCAGCTGCGTCAAAAAAGGGTCTCTAGATCTGTGGCACGCGATGAACGTTTCGATCGTCCGCCATCTTGCTGGTAGTTAAGTCGAGCGATGGCAAAAGCTGTCCTTTTTTTAGCATTGGGCAATCTATCCAGTTCTTCTCGCATTCTTCCATTTTTCAGCAGATGTCAGTGCTGTTAAAAAGAATCGTGACAATTCTTTTATGGGAAATGACGTGCTAAAAAGTAAAGGATTCTCGTGGAGCTATGTCATCCGCAACTATTTTTATAGAAATCAAATCTATTCTTCGTGACTGTCATCAGTCAAAACGTCAGAGTTCTATGTTCCCAGAGCGGGAACACTGCGCGTTAAAGGGTTAAAAGGACATTACTTTGCTTTGGACCTTAATATGCCTACATTATTTTGCTTTTCATTAGCTCATCTGAAAATTAGCATAAAGTATAGTATGCGTGTTGTAGAAACTAAATTTGAAAATGTACTGATATATGATACCAAAATGCCTTTGTAAAAAAATGCTGTAAAGTAAGTGCAGAATTATGTGCATTGTATTTTTTAATTTTGTTGAATGCAACTGCTGCTCGGGAAAATTAAGTAAAGTTTCAGTTTCAAAGGTATCTTTTTTATATTTAAATCACTTACTTGTTTAAAATTTATTGAATTCGGGATTATTTTTTACGTGTTAATTGTATCTGTTTTTAAAACATTCTAAAGAGTCTGTTCGAATTCCCGTTTAGGTATCAGGAAAGAAATGTGCGTAATTCCAAACAAATAACAAAGGTAGAACACCTAAAAATTAGTCACCTAAACACCTAAAAATTCTATTTGCGTGGATGCAACATTCTTCTAATTCCTGATTCGAATTATGAAAAAATCGCTCCGAGGTTCATAACTCCATGCTTAGAACTTCCCGTGTACCAAATTTGGTAATTCTACGTGTAGCCGTTTGTCCGCAACGCCGCTTCGACAGACAGACAAACAAATGGACAAACAGACTAACATCGTCTTTTGTAATAAGTAGAAAAGTTATATATATATAAACAAATATTACAGTGAAAACCCGAAATCAGTCAAAACCCGAATAAACTAGGGAAAACGCTTTCTAACAGCGTTAGGCAAAACCCGAATTAACTTGGCAAAACGCATTCTGACTGACAGCGCTAGGCAAAACCCGTTTTCCCAAGTGAATTCCGGAATGGTAATGCTTCATGCACTAAAAATTGGATCTTGCTCCCCCTCGAAAATATGCAAACGCTGGCCCTTTGCGAGACCTAAAAAACATCATTGCCTCCGCTACCGCTGCAGGGGGCCCCCCTCAAAAATATGCCAACGCTGGCCCTCTGCGAGACCCAAAAAAACATCAGTGGGTCCGGCCATAGCTTCAGGGGAGCCCTCGAATATATGCTAACTCGGGACCTTTACGAGATTTTTAAAAAAAAGTCACTGGGTCCGGCTATAGCTTTAGGGAGCCTCCTCAAAAATATGCTAACGCTGGCCCATTGCGAGACTTAAAAAACATCAATGGTCCGGCTATCGCTTTAGGGGGCTCCCTGTAAAATATACTAACGCCGGCCCTTTGAAAGACCCCAGAAAACGTCAGCGGGTCCGGCCCTCGCTGTAGGTGGTCCCCTCGAAGATATGCATGCTAACGCTGACCCTCTGCGAGTTCCAAAAAAAAAACATCAGTGGGTTCGGTCATCGCTTCAGGGGGGGGGGCCTAGATTATATGCTAACGCTGGCCCTTTGAGAGACCCAAAAAAATCACTGTGTCTGGCCATAGCTTTAGGGCGCCCCCTCGAAAATATGCTAACGCTGGCCCCTTGCGGGACTTAAAAAACATCAATGGGTCGGCCACCGCTTTAGGGGGCCCCCTCGAAAATATGCTAACGCTGACCCTTTGCGAGACATAAAAAAAATAAGTGGGTCCGGCCACCGCTGTATGGGGCCCCCTCGAAAATATGCTAACGCTGGCCCTTTGCAAGACCCCCAAAAAAAATCAGTGACCGGCTATCCCTTTAGTGGGCCCTCTCGAAAATATGCTAATGCTTGCCCTTTGCGAGATCCCAAAAAATCAGTGGGTTCGGAAATCCCTTTAGGGGGGCCCCCTGGAAAATATGCTAACGCTGGCCGTTTGTGAGTCCCAAAAAACATCAGTGGGTCCGGCCATCGCTTTAGGGGGCCCCTTGGAAAATATGCCATCGTTAAGGAGGCCCCTCGAAAATATGCTGCCGCTACTCGAATAAAACGGGTTTTCCCTAGTTAATTCGGTTTGCCTGGCACTGTCAGTCAGAACGCGTTTTCCCTAGTTAATTCGGGTTTTGACTGATTTCGGGTTTCACTGTAACATATGTTTATATATATATATAACTTTTCTACTTATTACAAAAGGTCTGTTTGTCCATTTGTTTGTCTGTCTGTCGAAGCGGCGTTGCGGACAAACGGCTACAAGCAGAATTACCAAATTTGGTACACGGGAAGTTCTAAGCACGGATTTATGGACCTTGGAGCGATTTTTTCATAATTCGAATCGGGAATTTTTTTATTTTATGCTTTATGCGATTTTTGCATTTTTTGTCACTTAATGCTTAATAACGGCAGTAATTACGCTTGCATCAAAACGGCATTCACATCATCGGATAGAGGAGAAAATTTTTAAAAAACAGTTTTTTCTGATAATTAATTATTTGCAGATTTTTAAAGAATTTTTTAACTAAAGATGAATTTTCACAAATTTTTTTGAAAAATAATTTTAAAACTGTCGTCATCTTGAATTTTATCTGACATAACTTTTTGATATTAGAATAAATGACAGGACATTCTTTTCGCCCTCTTTAAAAATTAGAAAAAGTGTTATTCCAATCTACCGATAGAATTTTTAAACGGGGAACCGGATTTTCAAATCTCAAGTGAAATCTGCTCCCGTGACGTCAATTGATTTAAAGCACATTAGGAAGAAATGATTTGAACATTTTCACCTTCTGTAAATACGTTAAAATTACGCCACGATCTTAACGATATTTATTCTCTCTCTTTTTTTAACAAAAGAAGACGATATTTTGATTAAAACTGTCAACAGAAACAAACTAATAGATCGAAATTCACGATTAGTATTATAAGTGATATTTTAATCCGTTGCTTAGATTTAAAAATTGAAATGTTTTAAAGCAGCTGAAAATGTTCATTTTAAAAGTTACAAAATTCGTTTTAAAGAGCGATGTATTAACATATTTCTATTTATTTTATTTATTTCTTGCATTTAACTATGCCGCAGCCATCTATGTTTCCTAAGATATGCACGTTGCGTCCATAGTTTCCTTTTAACCATGGATACATAAAGGTCTTACGTTAAAAAAAAATTCAACGTCGTTGTAAGGTTCAATATTATACTCTTTTTGAAAAATTCTGCACGAAATAATCAGATTAACTGTTCCAACTACCTGGAGTATCTTTTACAGCAGTTAAATGAAAAAATTCTTGAAATTTGTCAACTCTGTGATACTAACGTCTTCTTCGCAATTAAAGCGATTCTAAATAGCTCCTCGAGATTACACAGTTTGATGTTCTTCATGAGACTGAACCATGGAGGATTTATAAGCTATCGTTATATTGGATAATACAAGGATATTTAATTTAGTACCAGTTAAATATTTTCCATTACGGCGTCACTGTTTTGTGGTGCTAAATACGCTTCTGGAAAGAATTATGCATAAATTAAGCATGTAATCGAGAGCTTCCCTAATGGCAACCATAATGTGAAATGATTATTGTTTGTGCTAATAAGTAAATTGCAAAGAATCACCAAAGAATAAAAAGGTCCCATTGGTGTCAAATATCTGAGCTGTCACTTTAAATTGAGCATGAAAGAGGAAGATAGATTGTATTAATAAAACAAATTGGTAGTATTATAAATTCGTGAGAATAATATGAATAAATCACAATATAACATGTTAATAAATATTTCATGAAATTAAGTACCCTATTCATATTTTTTTGAAAGGTTGTCTTACAACTAACTAAACGATGACTAACTCTACTTCGTGTTAATATATCCTTCAGTAATTTCAACAGAAGAGATTTCCTGATTGTTTTTATTCTGTTTTGTCTCCTATAGTTATGATCATATTTTAATAAAATACTAGCTGAAGTACCCGTTCTTCGCACGGGAATGAATGGAATTTTTGACATTAATATTTGTTGTGATTACTATTTATTGTAATAAAGAGATATAGCAAAATGGATATCGCGTTATATTGTGTTCAATAATCATGCATACTGAATTTCAAGGCAATCGTTTTTATGGTGCAGAAGGCGAGTTTTAGCAAAACGGAAACGGCGAAAATATTCTTCGCATTCAGATATCGATGTATACGAATTTTCATGACGAAGTTCATGTGTTGACGCGACATCTAGTGTCAAGTTGTAGGAAAATAGATCGTGCCAAATTCTTCCCCGTGTTCAAATATCTATATATACCTATTTTTATAGCGATCATTCGCACAGTCAAAGAGTGATACACTACAGGGCCATCTAGTGGTTAATTAAAGTAATGATTTGCTAGAGCGCCGTCATGTGGCGAGTTATAGCAAAATGAATAACGCAAAAATATCCTCATTGTTCAAATAGCTATGTGTACTGATTTTCATAGCCACCGTTTGAGTGGTCAAAAATTTGGCCTGCTGCAGCGTCATCTAGTGGCGAGTTAAAATAATAATGCATTGCAGTGCCATCTAGTGGTGAGTAACATCAAAAGTAACACAGTTAGAATATATTCTTCGTGCTCAAATGTGTAAGTATAAAAAAATTTATGCCTATCGGTCGAACGGTATAGAAGTTGATGCGTTGCAGCGCTATTTAGCGGTAAGTTACAGCAAATGGATACTGAAAAATATTCTCCGTGTTCTAATATCCGCGTGTACCAAATTTCATCGAAACTGGCTGGACGATATTCGCATAGCAAACGGCTAAACGGAATAGAATTCGACGTTCTGCTGCACCACCTAGTGGCAAGTTAGAGGAAAACGGATAGCATAAAAACCTTCTCCATGATAAAAGACTTAGGTAAACCAAATTTCATGGAGATCGGTGAAACGGTGCTGAGTTTTTCAACCTCCTACACACATACCAGCATTCATTTTTATCTATAACCAGTCTTATTATATATACCAGTCTCAAGTAAAATCTAGTTTCAAATCTAAGCCTCGCCAAAGTGCCAACATACGCCATTTTGCAAGAGTTTTTTCAGGGAATCATTCGAGACTTAGCAGCAATAAAAATGGGAAATGGTTCGACAGCCAGGCATTTTTTTGAAAAGTGGAATGCCTTAATACAGCCTCATTTTTTAAATTTTCAACTATAACATGTTTTATTCATCGTTACCTCGATGTACTAAATGCGAAGATTTCAATTTTCTGAAATTTGGCGGATTTCCCCCAAGTTAAATCAATGTACTCAATTGGCGAGAATTCTGAAGCTATACATCGCTTGAAATGCCCTAATAACTGCATTATTTCTGCACGGATAATTAAAATTTAATGCTGTATTCTAAGAAAACCTATACACTTGTTTTCAAAAATGCTATTCCCTTAAGCTCTCAGTAATGTGCACGAAAAAGCCTAAAACTGTGCAAACCGCTAGAACTCACTTTCTAAAAATCGGCCAATCAGCCATTTTATTTTTCGCCAAACAAAAAAAAATTTACATATTAGTCTCGGAAATTATCGATCCTCATTTTTTTGCATATAAAACATTTCATTCCTGCTCTCATTTATTATGCGTACACGATATTATAATTAAAAAAATAACCTTACAAATATAAACTAAAAAAATCATTATTATTCTTTTATTTTCACTTTAAGAATTTAAAACATTTTATTCGGCAAAATCGCCACACATGGCAACCAAGATGCTTATTTCACACACTTTTTTCACTACAGGGGTTACAATTACGTAAAGCTTTCTGCGTGGAGAACATAAAAAATCTCTTAAATTCCGGGAACGGGTGGACTTTCAAAGTTTTAAAGTGGGCTATCATTTATTCTATATTATTCTACATATATCTGTGTAAAATTTCAGGCTGACTGGTCCATTTTTGTGGAATTGTATACTACCCAAATCAACAAATTGACAAACAGAATTTCATTTTTATTTATAAGATTACCTACGCTTGTTTTTAAAAATACCCTCTCATTAAATTGCGCCAAGCGCTAGAATCATAGAAAATCTGACACACTTTCAGATTTTAAATACGAACTAAAGTGCTATATATAAAAAGAGTTATAATTCATGGGTCTTCCCTATTTTCGTTCCTTCTTTCATTAAGTTGGAAAGTGTATCATTATTCATGAGTGTGATTAAACAAAATTAAAATTGATATTTCTGACATCCTTTTTTCTGGATGTAATACATTAGATGCAGAAAAGCTGCTCTGAAAAATGCACAATTCCAACTGAATGAAAATTTAAAAACTTATACGCAGGTGTATTCATAACCCAAATAGCAGACGATTAAATTACGATAAATAGCGCCAAGCGTTAGAATCCTCCTCAAAATCGCACATCAACCCCTTTTATTTTTCGCCCAATTAAAAAGTTGCACATTTATTTTCGGAAAATTTCCAAATTACTAGCTGCGTACCCGTTCTCCGCACGGTAGGGAACAAAACTTTTTCTTACATGTATAATTCGACTTGATTCCAGTAATGTGGAATCTAAAAATAAACAAAATGATTTGACTCTTGGCGTAAAGTTACTCACTAGTTATTCGTAAAGTCAGTATAAATACTGATCTGAGAACATTGTTAATATTATGGAACAAAAAACTATGTCGGTGTCTTTGGCGATCAGAAAAAGAAAAGCGTGACGGTTCCTAAAAATTTATAACTTTCAAAATGTATCATTTCTACATCATACTCTTTTTTAGATTTAAGTTATACCATTAATACCTTATATACTACATGATGTGAAGAACCGTTTTATTTTATAATTAAATAGTTGTGTGTACCCGCTCTTCGCAAGGCAAGAAGAGAACATTTTCCTAAAATGTGATCATAACTACTTGTGACAAAACAGAATCTCCAAGAAAAAAAAAATTCAGGTACAGAATTTTCTGTTGAAATTACCGCGGGATATATTAACGCGACGTAGAATTATTTAATGTTTAGTTAGCTGTGATGTAAGATGGCTGTTGAAAAACGAAAAGAAACGAATAGTTTCACGAAATATTTATTAACGCGGTATATTGTGCTTTGATCAATATTGCCCTAGCATATCTAATAACTATTACTTATAGTATCCTTTACTGATACCAATATATTTTCGTTTTTCCATCTTTAATGTTTAATTTAAAGAAACGGTTTAGATATTTGCCACTAATGTAGTTTTTTATTCTTTGGTGATTCTTTGCAATTTACGCATTAGTATAAACGATAATCATTTCACTTTCTGGCTGCCATTAAAACAGCTCTCCATACATTTTTATGCATAATTCTTGTCAGATTGGCGTATTTAGCACGTAAAATATTTCCTGCGATTCGAAAACGTGTCCCGTTTAAAAATTATATCGAAAATAATGCTGGATAATTCATCGTTGAAAAAACAGCATTCAATTCTTTTTCTGGCAACGTAATATAAAATAGGGAATAATTTCGTGCGTGGCGTATGTTTTGTTTGTGAGCCCGTTATTTTGATTGAGTTTCGAAAGGGGTTTTAATCTCGTTACATCAAAATGACGTAGATTTCACATGTGGAAACTCAGTTATTTTAAAGTCATTTTATTTATGTTTTTCAAATGGCAATTTTATTCATTGTTACTGTTTCCCAGACAACCATAGCGGAAGATATCATACCGAAATCTTGAAACAGCTTTTATTGAATTCAAAATCCTTCTTTACATAAAAATTCGTAAAAAATCTCCTAATTTATATTTTTCCTCCGTTCTTCTTTTAAAAGTGGGCGAAATATATGCTCCGTCTTTTGCCGAAATATAAAAAAGTTATGACAGATAGAATGAAAGATGCAACAGTTTTAAAATTATTTTTACGCAAACGTCGTCAAAAGAGAAATTCTTTTTAAAAATTCCCCAAAATCGGCAAAATATGTTACATAGTCAAAACAAACTGTTTTCGAAAGAAAATTTTCTCCTCTATCCGATGATGCAAATATCGTTTTATTGCGAGTGCAATGACCGGCGTTATTACGTATTATGCAAGAAAAATCGCTAAAAATCGGACAAAACATAAAATAAAACATTTTCTAATTCGAATTTCGGAAAAATCGCTCCGAGGCGTCTTAGGATCTGTCCCAGTGAAGCCGTATGCAAAATTCGGTAGGTCTGCGACCAACCGTCTCGACGCAATGCGATCGAGAGACGCGCGCAAGAACATCGGTGGTCACAAACCTACCTACCTACATAGCTACATACAATGTTTACTCTCGGATTTTATTATATATACTAGCTGCGTACCCGTTCTCCGCACGGTGGGAAACGCATATTTTCCTTAAACATATATAATTCGAATTAAACCCAGTAATTCGGAATCTCAAAACGTGAAAAAATACTTGAATCGTGACTAAAAGTTGACGTCATGAGTGCAAATTTTAGACGATTGCAACATGACACAAAAACTACGTCAATGTGAAAAAGAAAGAACTTTATGGAATGCAGACAAAACTTTTCTCTTTCGAAAAATGCCTGATTTCTACATCATATAATTCTCTTTGTGAGGTTTAATTTATAGCATTAATATATAGTATATACCACATAAATAACATTACATGATGTTGACAACAATTTTATCTTGCATTTTTCAAAGCGTGGACAATGCATTAGCGCAGTTATGTTACACACGACTTTATTAAATTTTACCTAAATTAAAAAACCTACATGAAACAATGGATGCATCATTTACGTTTAAAAGCCAAAAATGACCCTGCTCCTGTGAAAATCATGTCGCTTTTGTAAATGAAAACGTTCGTGATGTAACTTCTGAGAAAAAACTTATTACCCTTATTGAACTCTTAATGCAGTATCACACTTGTTACATAAAACTGACGTTTATCTCACTGTCAATTCGCGCTAAATAAATAACTAATTTCATTTTCCATTTTTTACAGATTACAGTTGACCCCTTTATAACATGGGTCTACAACACGAATTCTTAGAACACGACGAAAACATTACGATCGTTTTCGTGTAACACGTTAAAAGAGACTTGTACAGCACGGTGAAATGAGACATATGTTCTGATATTATGACGCCTTAGCTCCTGTAATTAACATTCCTTTTGAATGGCAACACCAAACATCATTGCATTTTTACGGAGCGCAAATAAGTTTTGCCGCGATTATACCGCGCAGTCCGCACTCCAGGTGGAGTATAGCGCAGGACCCGTACAACACGGATTCCTATAACACGGAACGTATCTACCGTGTTAGGGAATCTACTGTAGTTGCATAGTGTCAAATTCAATAGTTAAGAAAATTCTGGGTTGCCGTATTTAGTAATATTTCATCTCACCTTGGTGGCCGAAATGTATTAAAACCAAATATCCGAACTGTATCAAAAGTAAAATTTACTAAAAGAAAATTTTTAATTTTGTATAACCCTCAGAACAACTTCGGAGTTTGCCATCTATGACGGTTTTTCATGACGTGACAACTGATGCTTGCGTACAGTGGCGTAGCCAAGGAGGGGATAGGGGGTCACAACCCCCCAAGCGGAGTTTTTTGCCATACAAAATGTATATTCTTCACTCCCTTATCGCACACACGTGTACATATATGTGAGTTGCATTAGTCGTAACATTCCCATGAAAAATTTCTGGCTACTCCTGCTTAATCAATATACTTCAGGATCGGAATCTCCGCGGTAAAAAAATGGTCTAAAAAATGTGACACCAGAAAATTCTGATTAACACAATGGGGTTACACAAATACGCGCCGGACATACGCTCTTGCTTCCGGAGGAGCAAATACATTAGAGGGTATGTGCTGCTCCGGATAATCTGCCAGCAAAACAGCAAAAATGACGTAAAAAATGACATCCACACTCGAAGGAAATAAAATTAAAGGTATGTAGAATTGCATAAAAACTTCGATTATTTTTAAGGTGCAAGTCTGTTACAGTTCTATTTGTTTCACAATTGATGCGCTTTCACTTTTTCGAGTCTTAAAAGCTGTAGAAATGAGTGGTTTCACTTAATTGTAAAATTTAACAACTTAAGTGGCAACAATGGATTCCGTTGCTACGGAAACTATAGCAATGTTAAAAATAGAACATGAAATGAGTTATTCATGTTTACTTTGCTAGAACTGCCATATTGGCGAAATTAACACCGCCAGTCGATGGCAAATAGCTCAAACCACAAATTAAACTTGACACTAAAGGCAATACGCAATACTTTGTTTGGCGGAATTAAAAAAAAAAATATCTATGCATACGCTAGTGACATCGGCTCATCTCAATTGTGGAATGGAATTAATAATACGTACAGAGCTGCACTACATTTGAATATTTTTCGCCAACTTTGCTAAGAAATGTACTAAAGTAGGAATCAACATACATTTCAATTCGTAAAACAAAAAATATATTAGACAGTATTAATTACGCCTTTCTAACAGCTTCTAGTAAAAGAAACTTCCGTAGCGCTGCTTTAACAAATAAGAATCAATTATTTATTACACAGTACTTCGATCGCCAAAATGCCAACATACACCATTTTGCGAGATTTTTTTGTTTTCAGGGAATCATTCGAAGCATTGATTTAACAGCAATCAAAATGGGAAATAGTTATCTATCATTTATATGGTTCGATCGCCAAAATTTAATGCAGGCATATTATTGATAAGTAGCAGTTATTTAAATTATTATTAACTATAGCGGGTTTTAATCACCGTTAACTACCATGTACAAAATGCGAGAATTTCAATTTTCTGAAATTTGGCGGAATTCCTCTAACTGAAATCAGTTTACTTAATTTGGTGAAAATTCTATAGATCGTTTAAAATCGCCTTAATAACTGCATTATTTCTGTATGAAAAATCGAAGTATAGCGCCGTAAAATTTATACTTGTTATTAAAAATACTATTTCGTTACGCTCTCAGTAATTTGCGCCAAGCCCAAAACTGTACAAATCGGTAGAACCTACTACTTTCTCAAAATCGCCAAATGAGCCATTTTTTTTTTTCGGCCAAACTAAAAAATATACATATTAGTCTCGGAAATCTCTCAATCCCTTATTCTTTTACGCATAAAAAACATTGAATTCCAGCTCTGATTTAACATGAACGCAATATTTTAATTAAAAAATAACTTTGTAAATAATCTAAACAGAAAAAAAATCATTATTCTTTTATTTTTACTGCAGGAGTCTAAATAATTTAATAAAATAGCCAAACATGGCAACCTCGATGCTTATTTCTCACTTTTTTGACTACAGGGGTTACAATCACGGAATTGCGGAGAGCAAAAATTAGCGATTTTGATGGCGTTTTTTATCAATATCTCCTAAACTAATTCGAATTTCGAAATTTAAATTAGCGGAGGTTCTTTCTCGAAATTTTCCGAATTCGTGGATACCTCGTTCGAAACTCAACTCCCAGCCGTTTAGGAGGAGATGATGCTACACACACACACACACACACAGACAGACGCGCACAGATTTTAATAGTATAGAAGATTACTCTCGGATAAGATAAGACTAGCTGGCGACCATTGCATCAAACTCATGTTATGTATTCCATAGCTATTATAAATGTCTGTACACTTGCTGTATTCTGAAAGAACAGTATTTTTTGTAATTCTTAATAAATATATCATTTTGTTTTCTTTGAAATTAATTAACGTCCCTAAAAACTGCTTCATGCGAAGACTGTCCATAAAGCGTAATATCTTGAAATTCTTTTGCGTGCTCTTGTACAAGACACACAAATGCTGAATACACTACTTTATATATGTCTCACGGATATAGTCCGTAGATAAAACATAATAATTTT